>VXAA01001523.1:302690-333788 GCA_013399115.1 Anseranas semipalmata | reverse complement strand
CCCCCCAAAGACTGCCAGAACAATCAGTGCTGGAAAGCTCAGATTCCTGGGGGTCCTTTTACTCTGGATGCTCAAACTTCAACTTTGCCTACTTCTGTCTCTCAAGGCAAAAAAAAAAAAAAAGTAAAAAAAAGAAAAAGCTTTTAGAAGTGCAGTAAAGATGTTTGCTTGTTTCCTTTAAGATTGATAAATAGAGAAAGCTTCATTATTATTTTCTAGGATTTTAAAAAAATGATTTTCCTATTTATACTCCCCACTAAGGTTTAACAAGCTCATTCCATATATGGACTGTAAAAAGAAAAAAAAATAGTGCAAAACTACCACAATGTATTTTTAAGTGCACAGCGACTGCTTAAATTTATCTTCTGGGAATGCCTGCCAGCTCACAACTGAAGTAACGCAAAAAACAGCCTGCACCTAGAAATAAAAATTTCACCTGTAAATTTACTTTTCCATTAGTCAAGATGAAACTAAGTTTCATCATACTTGCATACAAGTTCAGTCAGAGATGGACTGAAAAAAAGATTCGGCACAGAACACAGCTGTGAGATCTATCTACAGAACATGTCAGGGGCTGGTGTGATCCAATACCTTAACAAACACATCACGTAACTTCACATGCCGCTGAACAATCACAAAGTCAGTGTCGGCAAACAAGTTAACTGAAAACATTCTGTCAAAATATTTTTGTTACTTTAGAAAGTTCCCACAAAACAGCTCTATTTCAATGAATTTCCCCTGGAACAATATACAGTCAGAAAGCAGTCTGTCTTTTTTCCTGTTAGTTTGGCCATCCACATGTCCTCAGTATGTCTGGCTGCAAGGCTTGCAAGCCAACACTGCCAGTCATTCAGAATAAGGCTAAGCACTGATATTCTCCAAATATTTCTATTCTGCTCAATAAAACACAGCTGTGGACCAGGTTCAAGTATTAACCTCTTGCTTGCTTATCTGTGAGCTCACTCCCTGGTACTGTTTTGGGCTGCTCTGCTCGTTCTGTACCTCAGCTCTGGGGACTCTAGGGGACTAGACTCTAGGGGACTAGACTCTAGGGGACTAGACTCTAGGGGACTAGACTAAAGCCAACTGAATGACAGTCAGTTACTGTCATCTCACCAGTCACTCTTACGAAGCAATAGTCATAGCCTGAGTTGTCTAAAGTAGCTGGTTTCTCACTCATCACCTTATATTCATTACTGTGGTAGTTATGAATGTTAAAAAGAGGTAAAAAGAGTTTGATTAATCTGGGACACAAACAATAAAAATATCTTCAGAGCACTGAAGAACTCAGTTGGCTAATAAATGAAGTGGGGCAGGGCACAATCTCATGCCCATGAGGGCAAACAGATGACAATGGCAGATTTTATGTGTCTATTCTCTTTTCCCTCCGCCCCCATGGGATGGTCTCATTCCTAGAGTCCTAGGCACAGGCGATCTCCTGCATCACATCCAGACATTATGCCAACAGTTTCACACTACTCAAGTCACACTAGCTAAGGAAACATAACCCAATTTCTAAGCATTAGAGCCCCATCTTCTGCTACATGCGTCAGACAGATCTTAAAATCCCTCCTCCATTAAAGCATTTAAGCATATGCTTAATGGTGTTTGAGTCAACAGTCCCACTGATTGGTTTTTGAATTCTCTAAAATAAAGAATATACTCAAGTGTTCTGCTGAGCTGAGGCCTAAATCCCTAAGGTCCTTGGCACTTGTTCATCCAGAAATCAATCCCTTCCCTGCTGTCGCAGCTGAGGTTGCAGCTGTCAGTACTGATGCTCAGCTGCCTACCATTGGCAGCAGAGATTTCTCAGCTGTGAGCCTTTGGCCAAATGACCATCAGAACTGGAATGGGTTGGGTTTACTGTCATTGTAGGCAACCAGAAACTCAGCAAAATGTGATGTGTGGGTGGGTGTAATCTTGCTCGTTTAATGGCTCTGCAGCCTGCATTAGTCCAGATGTGTTTGTGTGAGTAACAATGTATTTTGCCTTCTCCACAGCATGTAAAAATATTGTTTTTGGGGGGCCAAATCTAGTGTCCACTTAAAGCAATAGGAAACTACCTATTAATTTAAATAGATATATCTTGTTAACAATCCAGATCTCTAGATGATTTTGATCATAATTACTATATAAGACAATAAGTTGAAGGTTTTATATTTTCTCATTTCTAATTAAATCACTTTTTAGCAAATGTTTTTTTAAATTGTCACTCTAATTATTCAGTGAATTTTGAAAATTAAAATAAAGTTAACCAATCATGTCATTGTCAGTTAGTCCTCCTGATTATACATATAGTCCTCTTGATTTGCATATAGCAAAATGCATATTCATTCCAATCTTGCTGGCCAGCTGGTGGAATTGCTAAATATCATTATTTCAGACAAGATGGAACACCAGATTAGTCCAAATATTCAAACAGCCTTGGCCTGATAGAGGCTAATTTTTCTTTGAGTGGTAAAGATCAAAAACATATTAGCAACAAGCAGGCAAGTTGGTATTCATAAGTTTTGCAAATGATAGTACTGAAAAGGACAACCTTGTAATTTAAAACAAATTCCTTACTGTGATTGCAAACATAGTATTTCTAAAGAGATCCCCATTGAAAGTGCATTTACCTGAATTACCAGGGACATAGTGGAATAATTATATAGTTTTATTTAGAGCACTTGCTATTCTAATCTTTGTGCAAATCACTCTGCACGGAAATCATGTTAGTTGATGATATCAAGAATCCCTGCATATGAACAGAACTCTATTATAAACAGCCCTGTGCTACTTGGGCTTCTCACTTTCCTTCTTCATCCGTTCGGTCTTTCCAGTTTTGTCTTGTCAGCATCATATTCCAATCTTTTGCCTTAGGAAGACTAGAACTGCCTCTGACACTAGTTGAGTTGACAGTTTGTGCTGAAGACAGGAAAACTCTTTTCCAGTTGCAGAAAACAGTAAGGTCTCCTACACATATAGGAGACTAGGGCTAAGGCAGAACTATAATAATAAAGTCCCATTCAAATCTGAAAAACTACATAGTAGTTTTGTGTTGTCCTGCATTAACCCAGGAGGGTTCGGGAGACACACACACACACACAAATACACAGTCCTGCACATGATGCAGTATGATTGTAGGATAGGGTGTGTCATACACATTGCACGCACTGTCCTTGCTCTTCTAAATTCCCGTGGCCACCTATTGTGGACCACTGTCACAGGACACTGTGTTAGTCAGATCTCTGATTTGACTAGGCATGGCTGTTTTTATACATTCTTAGAATGGAATAAAACCAAGTAAACAGACCTCTGGACACGATGTTAGTTTTTACTAATGTTACTTCAGAAATGGTATGTGACTGTGCCATGGAATGTTAGGAATGCAATTATTATAACACAAGGTGGAAGAAATGAAGTTGTCTCCATGTATAACTTTGTTGTTACTAGTCCTAACACACATTCAAGACTTACTAAAGGAATTACATACCATCAAGCTTTGTCTGTTCTAGAGACTACCATTGTTACTGCAGTCAAAAAAAAGAGTACTCCTAACTCTTGATGAAAAAGTCAGGCCTCTTATGCACTTATGACTTGAAACTTCGCTCACTTTAAGACAACAATTTAAATATCAAATTGCTCTAGAATAGGACTTCACTTAGGTTGCAGAGCAAGTCCCCAAATTCCCCTATTTTCTTCCCCAAATTGCTGTTGATTTTTTTGGTACTTATTGATAATGGCAATGTGTATGTTTTCATTATGACTTACACTGCCTCTTTGATGTGTCCTTTACCCATATTACAAGAAAAGAACACAAGTGGCAAGACAATCTCTCTTTTTGACTTCCTTCTCAGAGCAAAGACACCAGAATCTAAAAGCACAATTAAATTTCTTCCAGTGTCATCCACTTTTTGTCTGTCTGCAAAATACAAGTGCATGAGACTCCAGCTTGTCAATACCCAAGAAGCACAAGGGCTGAGAGAGGGGATATGACAAGCTTCTTACACTCCTCTGCTTGGCTTGGATACACATGGGCACAGCCTGGTTGTAACGAGGTTGCATCTTATTACTAATATAGCTTCATTTATAATCCCATAGAACATGATAGGTAAATATGTTCTTTTCTAATTAGGGAAGATAATGTTGCATCAGAGATACAGAAAAGTTCTGAATAAATACACTGAGCCTCTAGCAAAGATAATAATACTTACATGTTATGTAATTATGCTAAATATCTGTATAATCAAATACATGCTCATTCTTTTTAATGTACTTTGTTCTGCAGTGAAATCTGTTGCTTTCAGGTGATCTTGTAGAATAAGAAAGGAATGAATGTCTTCCCTTTGTTTTTACCAAGAGACATAAAAGCACATCATGTGTCCATTGGAGTGTTTTTCTGTAACAGTCCAGGCTTACTTTTCAAAGACCTTAAAGCTTGCAAGAGTGTAAATCTAGTCTATGGTCATATTTCTTACTATTTGAATTTATTTGTTGATTATTACTAACCAGGATTTTAAAAAATACTTAATTCAGGTTCAGGAAAAGATAAAAACACATTTCATTCTTTCTAGGAGCTAAAACACAAATATGTGAAAGTTCAGTTTTCAGAGACCTTCAAAGAACATCTAGTCCAACTGCCTGACCACTTCAGGGCTAACCAAAAGTCAAAGCATGCTGTTGAGGGCATTGTCCAAATGTCTCTTGAACACTGACAGGCATGGGGCATCAACCACCTCCCTAGGAAGCCTGTTCCAGTGTTTGCCCACCCTCACTGTAAAGAAATTCTTCCCAATGCCCAGTCTGAACCTCCCCTGGCACAGCTTTGTGCCATTCCCATGCGTCCTGTTCTCGGGTACCAGGGAGCAGAGGCCGGCACCTCCCTCTCCACTTCCTCTCCTCGGGAAGTTGCAGAGAGCAGCAAGGTCGCCTCTTGGCCTCCTCTTCTCCAGACTGGACACCCCAAGTGTGCTCAGCCTCTCCTCACAGGACATGCCCTCCAGACCTTTTACCAGCTTTGTTGCCCTCCTCTGGATGCTTTCAAGGACCTTAACATCCTTTTTACATTGTGGAGCCCAGAACTGTACACAATGCTTAAGGTGAGGCTGCACCAATGCTAAATATAGCGGGAGCATCACCTCTTTTGACTGTTTGGCTATGCTGTGTTTAATGCACCCCAAAATGCATTTGCCCTCTTGGCTGCCAGGGCACACTGCTAATGGATTTTTAGGTCCCACCTTACAGGGCGCTAAATATCTCAAGCTCAATGTGTTGATAAAGTTATCCTCAATAATAGAGCATCATCCCATACTAACTTATAGGAAAATACTATGCCAGCCCCTGCATCTGTTAGTGAAGAGAAATAAGGAGACATTTTCTAGAATTGTTTTGGTGTCTTTGTTCTAATCAAAGACATACTTCTAAAATCTGTCTTGCAAAAAGACCATCTCCATGGTTAGCAAAGCTCATCCTTCAGTCAGACAGGAGGCAGCAAAAAGAAATAGATGCAAACAGAAATAAATCAGAATAAAGAGGGCAAATTCAGGCACAGAATAGAAAGCTGAAAATATGTAATATTAAAATAAATAATAAGTAATAAACTAAAACAAATAATAAATAACAAAGTATCTATAAATAAAAATAAAAAATAAAATATCTAAAATATCTAATATTAAAATAATAAATATCTAATATCTAATATAGACCCATATCTGCAAACAGACGTGTCCTACTGGAACTCCAACACTTCCTACAGTGAGAATAGTACCAACCTGGTAGGATTAACTTGAATTGAATGATTTAAATTAGCTCTTCACAAAGATATGGCTAAGAGTAGCCTATATTTTTTTCCTTTTTTTAAAAAAATAGTAAGATTTTTCAGAAGAAGCAATTTAGGCCAAAGATGGGTGCCAAGAGAGCCAGTGGGAACAGTGGGAACTATGGTACTAGCATAGCTTATTTCTGTACAATGTACATATTATCCGTAAACTCATTATAATAAGAAGGTATCTATATAATTTTGCAGAAAAACATATGCTAATCTCCAACTGTGAACTGTGAGTAATTTCAGGAAAAGTTATTCTCTGACTAGGGTCCTGTTTCATATCTTGGTTTCTTAATGGCTTCTCAGACTCTCTTACTGAAAACAGACCAGGAGACATTCCCTCAGTGTCCACTCCAAGGTTCACAACTGTCTGTCACATAACAGAAACGGGTTCTTAAGCAAAGGTCAAGTTTAACTGTAGTAGAAACTACCTAGGGATGCTTCTCAGTGTGGTTACAGCCAAAAACAAAACAAACAAAAAAAACAAACAAAACAAACAAACAAACAAAAAAACAGTTAGTAAAACCAGACACAAAACTTGTAAGTATAACACCTTATTGCTCAGTGGATCTATTCTCTGGTTTAATCTGTGGGCTTTGACAATTAAAAAAACAAAGAGTTTTCCTACTTTCCAGACCAGAGAAAAAATGACGTTTTGTTGTTTGCTGGTTGCCATATTCCAGCAGAATTATCACTTGATTCACTTGGATATCCTTTATAAAATAATTGTTTGTGGTAATTAGGGCCCAATCAGAATAAACACCATTTGGTTTCCCATTTCCAGGACAACTACACAGATTTAAACCAGACTAACACTCACTGAGCCATACTTAGAGGAATATTGTCCAAAGTAAATCTGAAAGCTTTTGTTATACAAGATGCACTTTGGTGGGACTGCTATCCCTAATCCCTTAGGTGTTTTTTGAAAGTCTCTTCAGGAAACCCAAATGAATAGGCATATCAGAGTAACAGTGATGAAAAATAGCATTCACTATTTCTACATTACCACTCCTACCCTATTCTTTTATCATAGTCTCTTCTCCCTCATTTCATATTTCATTGGAGTCTTTTCACTATGTGCTTGCACGCAGTGTAACTCAAGTGTTTCATCTTATGAACTGTTACACATCTTTTCCTCTCTCTAGTAAACAAGGATGCAGATTTGTTACAGTTCCTTAGTATTTCATTTCAGTGCCTAATTATCACAGCTTATATACCTGCACCCTATTTTCATCTGCCATGCTCATCATTCAATCATTAACTTGTGCAATTGGTTACACTCTGTAATTATGAAACTATATTCTCAGCGAAACACATAACCAAAGGTGGGCTTTCTTCATTCTTATTTAACACATAGGGAAAAAATAGAACAAAGCTTAAAGTTTTTCCAAGATTAAGCAATGGGGAGTCAGTGGAAGATGGACGTTTTGCTTCTGAAATTTTAGATGTGTTTCTTATAAGAGTGTGAGAGAGGGGATTCAGACCATCGCATAGGAGAAGATCTCACCTGTGGCACACAGAAAGAGAATGAACACTCCACCTGGGATTCAAAGCTTCATTCTCTACATTGCCTGATTTGTCTCTCTTGCTCTTGTTCCCTCCCATTATTTTTACCATGCTTGCATATAGAAGCAATAATCAACCCTTAAAAGCCACGTTGAAGTACAGATGGAACTGAACTTGTCACTTGTCTTCTAGGGAAGGGCTAAGCCTGCTCTTGGCTTAGACAAAAGCCCATGGCTTCAATGTGTCCTGGTTTTCGTTTGGATAGAGTTAATTTATTTTCTTCATAGTAGCACATATGGTGCTGTGTTTTGGATTTTTGATGAAGATAGTGCACTTTCCATTAAGCAGAACACAAAATGTCTTCAAATGTCTGTAATATTTGGAAACAGACTTAAGATATGTAACTATTCCATGTGCATCAGGGAAAGGTATCTCGTTGTCTGAGACTACGTCCCATTAGGAGATTATTTTCCGAGTATGTGAACTCAGGACCACCTTTGCGAAGGACTTATGTGTCCAGACGCAGATTTCAACAGAATTTAGGGATGACCTGCACCTCATCAAACTCTAGCCATATAAAAGCATCTCTTATGAGCTAATTATTTTGGCCCTTGCTATCATTTACACAGACAGAAAGACACTCCCAGGGAGCAATTAATTCCATGACTACCTTAGAAAGGGATGAACTGAGTTCTGGAGTGCCAAATTCTCTCTCCCTTGACTATAAAAGGATAGATGACGACCTCAGTTGATGGCTGTCTTCTAGATGGGCACAGTTAGTTAACATGATTCTTGTCCTGTGCCTAAACCTGAAACGTTCCCAAGTTTCTGAAATTTCTGTTCTTGTACAAGTCCTCAAGTATGCATTTAACATAATTGAACACATTGGTAACCAGTTCAAAAGTAGCACTGCAAATGGTACAAAAATGAAGCATTAATTACCTGGAGCAATTGTGAGAGAGTTTAGGCTTCTGTACATAACAGGACTTCCATCCCATCTATTGTGTTTTATCTGGTTTTGTGTTAGATACAGAAACAGTCCTGGGAGCAGGGACATGACCCACATCTTCCCCATTTCTTAACAGTTAGCCTGAACTGTCCTGCACTGGATTTCGCTGTGGTGACAAAAATAGCTTGTTGTTCCTTCCACATGCACAAATTCAAGAGCAATTTTTTTAGAAAACCTGAGGCCAGGGCACTAAAACCTCTGTGGATCTTTTTAGCCTCAGGGGATGTAGATGACAAAAAATGGGTTCACTCATAGCTAAAAACACTTCACTTGATGGCTACTGCCTGAGCAAAATGATGGTGTGGTGCTAACCTACTTGCCTGAAGGCATATGTCAAAATCTCTGTGCAGCTGGGTCTAATTAGACAGTCTGATACTGATAGTCTGAGAAAAGATGCTGCAGAATGAATTATCCGTGGGGACAGTGCTTCTCCTCTGCTGTCTCACGTGTTCCCTGTTTGATGGAGCTGAGCTTCACCAGCAAAGCAGTCTACGGGAAAGTTGGTGTTCTTGTTCCAACAGATCTCTGGATTGTCAAACCAGATAGTCTGGTAACACTGATTTAACTTTTACAAAAGAAGCCCCATATAACTTCTGAAATTTCTGCAGCAACACATTTTCCTTCTAAAGTATAGAACCTGAATTTCTATGAAATACAAATGTTCATCAACTCCCCCCCCACACCCTACTCAGGGTTCACTGGGAAATGAGATATCTATCTTCTAAGGACATCCCAGAGAGTAACATGTTAAATAAATAAATCAGACCCCATTTGTCTCTGCCAGGAGTTATGTTTTAAATAAATCTCAGCTCGTTCCCATTCACTGTCACGGTGCACAGCTAGAATTGGTATTTTCATGGCATTCTATTCCACTACTGTTCTTGCTACTCAGTACAGTGCACTTTTCACTTTTATTCTTATCAAATACCTTTGTTGTCAGTTCAAACTCTAATTTCTTTTCCTCAGTTACAGTTCTTCCCACCAGTAGTTCCCCTTTGCATTAGTATTAATATCCAAACTATTAGCTGATGGTGTAAAAAGTCTTTACTCACTTAAAAAATATCTTCATCCAGGTTACCTCTATTATAAAATAAGAATAGTAATAAAAGCCAGAGATGTGTGGATGATTTTTTTATGCTTGATGCAGTGGCAATTGGAATGAACAAGGCCATTCTTTAGGGATGGGTGAATCAAGTAATACATTTGCTGAACAGCACAAATTTTAGTGCTACCCAGCTAGCTGAACACAGCTTGAATGACATTGCAGGCCCTACTGCAGACTATCTGAAATAAATGTGTAATGTCAGATTTCTGAGGAAGGACAGAAGGGGCTGGGACCTACAGCCTAATAAGTAAATATTGCAGATATAAGCAGATGAAGCTTTATCTTTCAGTAGTTTCACATGTTTTGGTTATTATTGGACAGTCTATTTATTCTCCATTTTCCCTATCCTTTTCTAAGTCCATACCTGGTTCTTCTAGCCTTTAGGTCCTAATTGTTCTGGGACAGAGAATACTGTGAATAACTAATCGTTACAACAAGGCTTTGAAACCAAGTATTGGCTCATCAGTCTGAAAGAGACCCCATTGTCACTGAACCCACTTGCCTGCATGCTTGCAAATGTGTTTAATCCAAAACTGAACAGAACATCCACAGGATATACCACAGAATATCCTGTGCTCCTATCTCACCCAACAGCTGCCATAGAACTACTCAAAGTACATTAGCAGTACACAAACTTCATGAACTTCGTGAAGTTGGCTTCATGGCTGCTTTTGCAGAGAACAAGAATATTCATAGGAGAGAGTATCATTTTCCTGCAGGAAAAAAGATGTTTTCAGAATAAATAGAAAACAGCTGTATTCAGCAGCATATAAGTCACCCTTCGATTTTTCTTAGAAGACATTGTGTCTATCTCTGCCTATTGCAGTCCTTCTGGCACTTTCTGTAAAATGGTAGCTAGTAATTAGACTCTATAAACACTGCTAAGGACCAAGGTATGAAGTTTCCTAGTGAGTAAGAAAGACAGCTCTAGAGTCTACCAGGAAAAAAAAAAAAAAGGTATTTCCGTCCATGCGCTAAACTGCAGGAGCCTCCAGTTCCATGCCCTCCTACACAAATGTGTAATTTAGGTTGACCAGAGACTTTTCCCAGAATGGCCCTTATCTTATAAAAAGGTCAGGCATCTGTGAGCCTAGAAAGTATTTGCAACACAAGGCAGGGCTAGCTGAATCTCTGCTCTGATCCACTGAAGTTTTTCCATTGTGTTCTCCAGTAAATCATATCTTGACATTCCATTCACTTTTGAGTTATAATTGAAAGACTAAGGATCTGCGTGTCTTCTCACATGCATCAACATAGCAACATAATTCCACCCGACTTGTCATTTTTACACTAATACCTTCTTATACCATTCTGCCTTAGAGTGGACAGCAGTATATAGGAGAATTAATCAGCATCAGGCACTGCAGTCTTGACTAGAATTGCTCTTCGCTTATACAAAAACAGAAGAACAGAATCTGTGCTTGAGACTTGTTTCAAATAAGCACAGAGGTTGCTCTTTCTGTAAAGAAAGGGGTTGTGAAGCTCTTAAGTCTAACTGAAAGCTGAAATATCTTTCTTTCTATGCTTTTATCAACACAGAACACAAATCCAAGAGAAAGAGAAGGATGATTAAACACCCACAGTGGGAAATCCCTGGATGCAAAGATTTCTTAGGACCTTAGCTGCCAGGACTTTTGCTACGAAAGGGTCATTTTCAGCAGAATATACATGTCAACAGTTACAGAAGTTACTCTGAAGAAGTTTATCTGTATCCATCTGGAGAAAATAACTCACAGTCACAGAAATGCACATACCCCCAGTCAAACAAAGATGATAGTACTGAACAAGTCTGAAACCAAAATGATAGCTATAAAACTCTTTGTTTACATGTGCAGAAATATATGTTTTCTATAACAGCCTGAAGTCTGGGAGGCTGCAGTGTCATATACCATCAAGAGACAAGTGTGCACCTCTCTGTGAATTTCTTGTGGCACTCAATGCATCAGAGTTACAAGAGAAATATAAAGAAGCAGCAATGAAATATGGCAAAAGGTAAAGAGGGGGAAAATAAGCTAAAATACAGTTAACTCAGGCTTTCTGACTATCAAATTGAGGGAGACTTTGTTTCTCAGAGAATATAGCAGTGAACTCACAGTCAGTATTAATGAATCATATTCCAGGTTCCCATACTGATTGTGTAGCTTTGCTCAAATTACTGAATTCACCCATCCTTCATTTTACACAGCTGTTAAAAAAAAAAAAAGAAAAAGAAAAAAAAAAAGGTCAAGTTCAGTTCATTGTTTGGTTACTTTGAAATCCTCAGGTAAAGTCTACTGAACATGATTGATCTTATAAATGTCAATAACTTGCATAGCTGAAGCGAATTACTTTTATGAAAAAGAAGGTTGGTTATAAAGCTCTGACAGCCATTGAAGAAGAGTGAGTGCTGTGGAACAAAAAATTTAAATTTGCTGCTTTTGAAGTAAACACTGATAATGTTGACAAGATGGGAAGAGAGCCTTAATGTGGTAAGCGGAGACGCTGTTCTGGGTTACGGTTGAATGTAATTTTAGGAATGTGCTGTTTTACACATTTTCTTGGTTCACTTTTTCCATGGTAAGAAGGGATAGCTGTCTACCTGTATTGGGGAACAAGAGAAGACAAGAACAAGGACAACTCTTCAGACATGCTTTCTCTGTGCAAGTGTTTTTCTGTATAATGCTTCAATGTGCTTTCTTTTATGTAAGAAGAAAATGCGTAGCGTTGTTACTGTGCAAAATGCACTTACAAATATATTCACTTGTACCATACACATGGCATTCTAGGACTTGTACCTGCATGCCAGAGCTGCCTCAAAATTAAGCCAACTTTTTTTTTTTTTTCTTTTTTATGGCGTGATCCTACAAAGTGGCAAGTTCCTTTGTGTTCCAAGTCCAGGGTGATTACTCTAGAGGCTGGGACCAATGTACTTTTTAATACTTTGCTTCTTCCCAGACCAGCCCTCACATTAACAACTGCACTGTTTCATAGGCACTTCTCTGAAGCTTGATATATTGCCATTTTCATTTAACTTCTTTCTCCCGCTATTTGGACTTAGAGTATCAGTCTGCACAAGTGCTCCCATTGAAGCCAATTTGGAAATAATCTCTCAAATAGGAACTCATGTCACAGTATCAAATGTTCTCGTCACTAACACAGTGCATCTGCTAAATTCCTGTCATCCCATAGATTGCAATTCGGTTTTAAAAAAAGCACTGACATTTCTTGCCTGTCAATATTTTCTCACTGCTCGTGACATAGTTGTTCTTAAACCGCACAGTGAATCCTTTCTCTCTATATATTCCATCATTATGCAGGAATGTAAATTAGATTTAACACATATAATTGCCATAATCATGTTGTTGGGCTTCTTTCTTTTAACTTGGAACAAATCCTTTCCTTAGTTTTTCCTTTGCACCAGCAAATACCCACACATCTTCAGGTAAATAAATTAAAGGTCTAATATCTGCATCATTAGATTTTTCTATGACCAGACCTTCCACTACCTTATTGGCTTTCTCTCTATATCTATCTTTAAAGCATCCTAATTTGTGTTACCAGTGGGTACACAGTCTTCCATTCGATATGAAAGACATTCTTTAGAATGTCAATCAAGGCTACCAAGTTTATATGAAGCAAAGTTAGTCAGTGAATCATCATTTTTCATTTGCATATAGTGCTTATTCTACCTTCTAATTTAACCCAATAGGCAATAAGGATGACATTCATCTCATGGAAATTTAAGACACTTCCAGGTATATATTTCGGTCTCTTTTCATCCCCCTGGGCTCTGTTTCTAGCCAGCTAAGAGACAGGGCTGTTTAAGAATATGATTAATCTGATCTATATATGTCTAATTTGGGCAGAAACATTCTATCCAGAGAGACAGAAACAAAACCTCTTAGTACTGTGTGCATAACCAAAGAGTGAGTGCACAAGCAGGACTTGCTTTCAAAATCAAGAACTTGCAAAGAACAGTACTCAAAGAAGTGTCTTTCGTGGTTCCCACTTCCACTACTGGACATACAGTGAAAAAAAGTGAAACCACCTTTCAAAAGCAAAGCATGTAAAATGATAAACTTATAGTTCATATAACCATATTAATTTCTTAAGTTTTAAAATGATGGATGTTTCATTAGTAGTACTACTGCTATTATTAATAACAATTATCAGTTATGATGATTTTTATATGGAAGGGAAATATGTGTGGAATGCGGAATGAAAAAAGTTGCAAAAGAAGATCTTTCCAATCCCTGAATATTTTCAGGGTTTTTGTTTGTTTGTTTGTTTTTGTTTTGTTTGTTTGTTTTTTACAGCTTGGTGTAACATGTGCAGAGGAAGTGCACACTGTGTGCAGGGGTGATGCACCTACCCAGCATGTCCGTGCTGCAGTTCTGCCCTTCCTATATAAAGCACCAAAGTATTGTAGCAGTGCATGGAGAAAGAAAGGGCCTAGGAAGTAAACCTTAATGTTTACCTGTCCAGTAATGACTCCCTTGTGATAGAAATCAGTTGTTTCTATAACAGAATATGTTCTTGCAAAACTAGAAATCTGGGATGCTTAATTATGCCTGATCTCAGGTGTTTTCTTTCAGTGGTTAACATCCCCAGCTCTTTCCCCTCTATTGTAAGCTTTGTTTGAAATGCTATTGATAAAGGTTTTAAAGACCCACCTACATCCGAACCATTCTCATTTCACTGTGTTGTTTTTTTTACTTTTTCTTGAATTTTCACATCTTCTGAGATCAGGAGGGGAAAGGCCAAGTTCTGTGTAAGCGAGTGAAAATTCCTAAGACTGTGTTTTAAGCTGTTAGATTCTGGCTATAGTTCCCTGAAAGTGCACCTAATAGTCAGATTTTTATTTTTCAAATTCAATGCTAATGTTTTCCTGATCATTCACTACTCCTGGAAGTTGGTCTTGATGATCCTTGTGGGTCCCTTCCAACTTGGGATATTCATGATTCTATGATTCCTTTCCAAGGGGCAGTATTGATCTGACAGGAAAAAATATGATCTGTGTTTATATAGTGTAATAGGAACTGTTAAAATAGTCATCAGCTAATCAGTCATCTGTCTCTCATTTTCCAAATCATTTTATAATTCTGTGTGGACTTTTACAGGTTCGAGATGAATATGGTACAAGATGCAGTTAATTCAGACTGTCTTGTATTAACAATGAAAACCTTCAAGGACTTCTTCTTTGCCTTATTACAAAACAGAAGTAAATGAGCATGGCATGGAGAATACTAGACATGAATAGACTTTTCTTTTTCTGAGTCCTTAATATGTCATGAAACATAAGTCTTCTTGAACTTTACCTAACGTAGCACTCTCAACAGCTCAGGCAGCTCAGTTGCCCAGAGGAGCTAGACAGCTTTAAAGTGTAATATTGTTCTGCTTTATCGCTGACCCCTGTGTTCTCTCAGGGGTTGTTTCAAAATTTCTCCACAATTCTGTAAGAGAGAGTTCCCATCGCCTGGAGAAGTGCTATCTTTCTGTCTTGAATTTCCCAAACAGAAACTTACTTGTATGTGGTTTGTAGTAAGAAGCAGCATTTGTCATTCTGTGCATGTGCTTCACACGTGGTTTGAGCACAGGCAGCGTGTCCAGTGGATTTTCGATATGCTCATTTTGTTAGTGGATGATACAGGAAAAACAGAGTGTACCTGTTGTTGTGGTTTAACCCCAGTAGGCATCTCAGCACGACACAGCTCACTCTCTCCCCCACAGTGGGATGGGGGAGAGAATCGAAAATGTAAAAGAAAATGTATAGATTGAGGTAAAGACACTTTAATAGGTAAAGCAAAAGCTGCATGCACAAGTGAAGCAAAACAAGGAATTCATTCACTACCTCCCATCAGTAGGCAGATGTTCAGCCATTTCCAGTAAAGCAGGGCTCCATCACACGTAACAGTTACTTTGGAATACAAATGCCATCTCTCCAAACGTGTCATCCGCCCCCCTTCTTACTGAGCATGATGCCATATGGTACAGAATATCCTTTTGGTCAGGTTAAGTCAGCTGTCCTGACTGTGTCCCCTCCCACCTTTCTCTGCACCCCCAGCCTCCTTGTTGGCAGGGCAGCATGAGAAGCAGAAAAGACCTTGACTGTGTAAGCACTGCCTAGCAGCAACTAAAACATCAGTGTGTTTCAACACTATTTTCATCACAAATCCAAAACATAGTACTATTTGAGCCTCTATGAAGAAAAGTCCTTAATTTCTCTTCGTAACAGATATGACTCTGTCAAAAGCGCTCTGCATGTTGGTGATCTGGTGAAGGAAATAGGAGAAACAAAGCACCAAAATGCTATCAGAAAATAATAACCAGTATGACTAAGATATCCCTACTCTCTTAGTAAAAATTGTCCCAGTTAGGTAAAACCAGCAAATAGCTGCCATACGGCAACACAGACCTGAACAGGGAATTTTCCTGTGCAGAAAGAAGAGGCCTTTACTTTGAAGCAGAATAACCTCTTGTTTATACTGAAAGTCCTCTTCTGAAACCTTCAAAGTGTCACTTGGATAGAAGGAAATGCTCTAGACTAATGCAATAAAATACATTTGAATACTGTAAATATAAATTTTAAAAAGAGCCCATTGCCACATCTGTTTCTCCAAGCTCTTATTGCCTATGTGCACACAGCCAGAAGTACTCTCTCTAATAAAAATACTCTGTCTCCAAAATTTCTTATCCAAAACCTGTTAAGATTCAAAAGTCTCCCCACTGACTTTCAAAGGCACAAGAATATTGACAAGAGTAAAACAAAAAAGACAAAAGTGAAGGCTCCCTGAGGGATTAGACAGAGAGCGCTGATTCCCCTGTAATGTGTTGCCTCTGAGCAGAACTCAGCTGCTGCCTGAAATCATGGAGAAGAGAGTCACTGTGAGTTAAAGAAGCAACAGTCCTGCTTTTATGTTCTACCTATATTCAATAGTTTTATCTGGATGTTTAAGCTATTACTACTTTTAAGTCCAAGATAAAAATTTCCCTCTCCAGCTTGATTTGCAAAGGATATGACCATACTGAATAAGAATTCCTTAAGGTGGATTATTTGTATTTCTATAATATCATATAAACTGGAATGGGAACAGTCTCCACATTGCTTAAGTACTTATTGTGCTGTTACAAGTAATGTCAGCTTTTAACTTTTTGACTCTCTGCTGCTGTGGGAACTAGTAAGTCTTGTTCTTCCAACCAGGAAGGAATTACATCTTTATAGACTATTGTAACTGTAAAAAGACCAAAGCGCTAAGAGGCTGAGTTCTTTGGTGTGCTGAGCAAGAACAAATTTACAAAAAGGCACAGATATTGATATCTGCTGATAAACATCTTTAGCACCAGATCTAAACTGAAGTCAATAGAAAAACTTTGGGTTCTGTAACTTGAATCAAGCCTTTAATTTAGCCTCATATAAAGTATACTGACTTCTCGATTTTGGAAAGAGCTGCTAGAATCAATGAAGAAAAAGCATGTATCAATTGGTGTGATATTTGTTTAAGCTCATTCTGCTTTGAAAGCTTCTGAGAATGAAATACTTGTAAGATCACTATAAATCACAGTTTGATCATTCAGGACACAGGATTTTATGCATATCCAGACAGAGACAGCTCAAGACTCATGGTCACAGTACTACTGACTACACAATCTGAGATCCTATCTGATTTTATATTCTCCTTACCCTAACTGTCTACAAGCAGGCTGGAACACTGTTCCTGTGCATTTCTGAGTTCTGCAGTGACATTTGTCAACACAGCTATTAGAAAAACCATTTCAGTGACTTGAATAAGGCAATTTCAAATGCTTAAGTTTCACCCGGATCAGAAGAGAAGAGGACATATGTAGTAGTATCTGCCATAAATTCATTATTCATAAAGAGAATTTGTCTTTCTCCTTTGTGGATTTTCTGTCTCTTTTCCCCATCTACAGTAATGGAGCTTGAGAACAAGAGTGAAATAAAACATCCTGTCCTACATGTGAATACATGGTAAAATGAATTTGAGAGACTTAGCATCAACAGAGAGACTTACCAGAAACAGAGTAGACTGTCTTCTTCAAGGACTGTTGACAATTTTGATAGAGCCCAGAAATGTTACAAACTGAGATGAGTAATGCAAGATTGGAGATTTTCCCAAAAAAGAGGATGTGTATTCTTTATTCATTCATCCTGATGTGCCAGTTGCTGCTGTTGCATAGTTAGGATATTAGATAATGGCAAGAAGGTCAATACTCCCATTGTCACTCATGCTTTGGGAAGTTTGTCAACAACAGCCTTAGTCCTGTCCAAATGTAATTTACTTTTGACCTTTCCTCATAAAAGTTTTTTTTTTTTTTTTGCCAAAATCATGCCCTACTTCTTACGGTGTTTAGGATGCTTTTCATGATAAAGTCCTTTGGAAAGGACATGTTTCACGGATTTATAGAATCTCAACCCATATATCCCAAATCAAATAATTAGTATTAAGCCACCTAAGTCAGGCAATCTGGAACTTAGCATGCTATCTTCATAAACACTGAGAGCTGGGTACCTTTTTGGAACAACCTGTTTCTTTCAATAGCCTGCAGGAAGAATCCATGAGGACTAATCTGTGTGCCTCAGTCTCCTAAATTCAGAAAGGAAAAATCTATGACACAATGGCCATCTGAGTTGACCAAAATTTTGCACACAAGAAGAAGGTTTCCTTTTCCTTGTTTCTTTTTATTATCCCTGGCCCTTTCTGCTCCTTCTTATGAAAATGTTAGGAAATACATTGCCCGTGGTTTATTCCTTGACCTTTCCATTTTTAGCTGCATAGTTCTAGACGGGAGACGATGGTGTTCTACCTGAAACTCCTTCCACAGAAATGGCATTTTTTCAGTGCTTCTAGACAGACAATAATAGCTTTGAAGAAAAGTTTCACTTCAGCTGTTGAAGCAATACGGGAAAGGAGACTGCAACTGAATGGTATGAGAAAAGATTCTACAGTAATGCTACAATCTAAAATGTTTATGAATATAAATCAATAATGAAATGCTACAAATGCTACATAGACCNAAAAAAAAAAGAAGAAAAAAGGGGGCCTGGGAAATGTAAAATACATGTTAGAAAATAAATGTTAAATTAACTTTCTCAGAGAAAGAATATTGTTTTTGCTCTGAAGAAACCAAGTTTAACAGGTTTCTTCAGGAATCAATTGTAAAACAGTCATAATAAATAGCCTGATAGAGAACTGAAAAAATACCTGAAGCAATACAGTATACTGTTTCTTTCTGGATAGAAGGCAACTGACAAACCAATTCTATGATTTGTCCATCAAGACTTCTATATCCAGAAATCTATAATTCTATCCTATTTTTCCCCCTTGCAAATGTAAAATCCTTTAGAAATGTTTCGACAACCATGGGATTCTTACGCAACAGCTGTTCCTTTCAACCTGATTTTAAAACTAGAAGTCAAATTTATTTGCAAGTACACAACTGGCCTGACTATTGCACACCTTTTTTCTACTGTTGAAATATTTAGAAAACAGTAAGTTTGGGGTTCTGTAGTTTTGGCACACAGTTACCCTTCCAAATTGAAAAGGACAAGAGAACACAGCTTAGTATCACCTGCTTTTGTGATGTAAAATAGATTAATGTCATAGAAGAACCAGTGTAAAAGTTGGTATTTGTTAGAGACTATGGGAACTGGAATTAACTAAAGATGAACTTTGAAAAAACAATATACCAATAATTGCACTATTCAGTTTTAGCAGTGAGGCCTAAGTATGGACATTACATTAAAGAAAGGTGTGGGCAGACAATATGAAAATTAGAAATCATCAGGAAATCATCAGAAAATATGTCCTATTGAGATTAAATGAACCTGAGTTTCTTTAACATAAGGAGGGGAATATGAAAAAGAAACATGATCAAAAGCATTTCAGTACACATGAAGCTGTTATAATGGCAATCAGATGTTTGTGAACATCAGGGAATCAGTCAGGAAATCAACCTTATTTTCCAGTCATAAGGATTTTTATCCAATACTAAGGAAAAAAAAATCAATAAAGCACTGGATCAGGAAATCTAAGGAAAGTATGTTTTCCTCCAGCTGTCTCCAGTGTTAGTAGTGTTTCATCCTGCTCAGTGCAGAAGCACAGACAAGATGGTCTCCCAAGGTCCCTCCAGGCCTGCATTTCTATGATTCCACATTCACATAGAATTCAGTTTTTAGCATAACAAACCAGAGAAACTTATTTTTCACCTAATCCTCACCAGACTCTAATCTAGTTGGTCCAATCTTTGTGTAAGAAAAGGACAAATGTTCTGGAATTAGAGGCTTGACTAAACATTTCTTTCACAATGTATTTTTCAGGCCAAAAGGAGCTATTCAGCTAGAACCTCTCTAACCTCAGCAGCACCCTCCCAGTGAACTATTTAATGCTGATTTATATTTTAACCTTCCTATTGTTTCCATCTCTAGCCAAGTGAAGTTGATAGAAAGTGTCTGAGCCATTGAATGAAACCCTTGCACTGGACATATTTATCTCATTTTCAGACAAATATACAAACCCTCAAGAAGGTTATGAATGAAGAAATGCAGAATTAGATCTTAAAGATCCATCTTGTTTTAAGCTACCATAAATTTGGACCTGCTTGGCTTTTCACTGTTTCAAGTACTTTTATTTCATCTTGAAGAATTCATACATGGCAAATCCTCTAAGGAGAAATTTAGGAAAATTGTCACTGCTAATAGTTTTACTATTCTCAATGTTTAACAATGTACCTCCCAAAACAGGAAGAAGATATATTGCACCTCCTTACAAGGACCTTACAAACAAATGTACAGTAACACATAATGAGAAACTAATGAGATGGGATTGAACAGAGAAGAAAGGAAAGGAGAAATATTAATAAAATTGTGTATGACTACTCAATAAAAGCTTCTGCATGGGCTGATGGGCTGAAAAGGGTATTTTCAGGGGTGGAGTTAAATGCATATATTTTTGCATTCTATTTAGTGTAAATAACCAGCTGGCATTTTGCTGAATTTTAGTCATTCTTTTTATTTATAAGCTGCCTAAAACGTTGTTGCTGTGGGTTTGTTTTTTTTCTTTTCTTTTTTTTTTTTACTCGTTCGATATTCTAAATGATGCAATTAGTTTTTTACAGTCGGAGTTTCACTTTATATTTTATTCATAGCAAATGTATATCCATAAATACACATGCATGCACACACACAAAGAGAAAATCCTTTTACCACGACATTAATGATTTCTGTTTGCAAAAGATAATTTTGCTAGAGCCTTGGTACCTTCTCAAATCTTAGCAGGTGGACCCTAATAGTTGACTGAAAAACCTGTTATTACCTAAAATTTCCATTACCGTCAGTGTAGAAAAAGGTTTTAGAGAAACAAAACTGGTTAGGATGATAAGTGTATGGTTAGCTGTAATATGATTCCATTAAATCTTACTGCATTGTTTCTATATTGATGCCATTCCATTAACTTACACTGCGTGTGCACCCTTTGTGGGAGGAATTATGACAGTATATATAATCTTGGGAGGAGAAGCATGTGTTTTTTGATGACAAACCAAGAAAAGAAACAACCCTGTGCTTTATTACCAGAAATGGGAGAAGAAGGATTTGTCGTACTATGCTCCCCCGCCACCCAACAACTAATGAGGAAGCTTAAAAAGCAGAAAGTCTCTCCCGTTAATTGCAATGTTGGTAATCAGAAATGCCTAACAATAAGGATCCTTTCCCCTCCTACCAATCTAATTATGAAAAGTTCAAGAAATCATCTGAATGTGCAAAATTTGCACTAGAAATTAGAGAAGCTACTCAGAGCTATAGGAATGCAGTAACATATTTCTCTTGGATAGGACAGTCACGCTCAGCTGGTTTGCTCACATGAACTGGAGCCTCAACTTCCTGACCTTCTGCTATCATGTTGTAAAGTGTATTTTTTCCCCCAGTTAATACGTAAGCTAACAGTGCCAAATATGTTAATCAGCCAAGATATTGAAAGGCTTGCATTTTCAGTCCTGACATTATACTCCCAGACAGTACAAGCAAAACTCTGAAGTTCTGATTTTACACTTGGAAATGTACTAGCTTAATTAGTGTACAGGGTAAAGCAAATATAAAACAAATTCATTTAGCAGCACGAGTGCCACAATTAACCCGGAGAAAAATTTTCTAAGCAGTATCTTACTACAAATGGTAAGTGAGGACTAAAGGTGGCCTAATAGTGGCTAACTTAGTGCCAGTTCTGGGAAGCTTGGAATACTAACAGAGAAGTTCTTGGGCTGACCCAGGATGAAGAGAAAGCAAAACATTTGTCTGCCAAAAAAAAGAAAAATAAATGAAAAAAATAATGACTTTTTCAGGCAGATCAAGTGACTTTCTGACCCAAAATAAAAGATTTTGTCTTATGTTCCAAACATTTTCATTTTTTCATTTAAAAATAATTATATGCAGTAAAATTTAGAACTTAATATTTAATTTCATTTTAATGTTTTAAAATTTGGAACTTTTCATTTATTTTGAAATAGAAATGTTCTACGTTGAAAATTGTTATTCATTCAGCCCACACCATTCTGTATTTCAGTTAAACATTTAACTGAAAACTTCACCAGCTATACCCTGCATCTGGCAAACCAATCTCACTAAGATAAGAACCAAAAAGACACTTTTCAAAAAAAGTTAAAGTATGCAACCTAGTGAAAATCATATTCAGAGTGTAATCTTGCTGAGACATAAAATCAAGAAATATGAGAAATAGTGGAAAGTATGCACAGACAGACTACTCTGAAGTAATCAGATGTAATGTTAAATCTAACAGAACTACTTCTCCTCAGCAAGGCCAAATACAGATGTTGACTGTATTTCAGTTTCATGTTTAGGGGAATCTCATTTATTTTTCCTGAAAGAAGGGAGTATCAATCCAAACAGTTCTTAAACATTTTAAGTATATCTCCCACTAGACTCTCAAATTTAAGAAGAGAACAGGTCCTGTGATTTCTCAGAACCAGTTCTAGCTCCCCTCAAACAATCCTTGTCTTCTACTTGGAGAGTTCGTCCAAGCAAAATTAGAGAACTTTACCAGTTTGTCTGAGATTTCTAGATGACCATAAACCTGAACAAATTCTTCACATGCAAATCGACCCGAAGACTCACTGCACACTTCCCATTATACATTTCTTTATCTTTATGACCTCTTCCAGCAGGGGTGAAGGTTTGTAAAACTTCAGTCTTGGTTTCAGAGTAATACTTATTGCACACTTTAATCACTTCATAAATGAAGCTGCTTCTTAACGTAGGACGCCTGTTTTTCTGTATTTGAGGAATGAGAATAACATTGGAGGGAGCAGAAAAAAAAAAAAAAAACAAATGCAAACTGCTATTCTCTCTTTTTTCTCCTCTCCCACCTTTCTTTATTAGAAACAAACACACACGTAGCATCAATCTAGTGTTACAGCAACACGAGTGAAAAGGCTGCTTTCACAGTAAAGTGGAATAAAAGAAAATATCCCAGTGTATAAACAACACTGCAGGGTTATTAAAGGCCACATACAAAGAGCTAAGAAAATTTACACTTCACAATTTCAGCTCTTCTGGAAAGTCTTGTTTATCCACATGTTTGAGCTGACAGTGGGGCTTGCGTAACTTTTCATCAGGATGACAGCCACCAAAACATGGGAAATACCACATTAGTTTCATTCAAACATAAATTTAGCTCCACATTTGAAATCAACCTGGCTGAGGAAAAAATTCTTAAAGTATTCACTTTCAGTGTGGAGAGGGAGCCCAGCTTTGAGCTACCTCCGGGCTCTCTGATCTACTTTGCTGCTCTGCTTTGCATAACACAAATGTACCGCAGGAGCCAGCTGACAGAAAAACATTGTGCTGGAAAAATCTGATCTGACAGAGTCAAAAGCTAAGATGTTGATTTGTCTCATGGGGACATGGAGACGTGGATAAGCATTCCCATATCCCCAGGCTGCCCATTTTCCTGTATGAGTTGTGAGGCTCCCTGTACTTTTAGGTCCCAGAGACTTGTAGGTGGTTGTACCCACTGTTTATTCCTGAAGGATTCTTGACATCTTGGTTGCAGGTTTGAAACGTAAAAGACTTCTTTGACTCTTTGGGAACACAGACTGACTCGGCATGAGATGATTAACTCTGCAGACAAACAACTCTCCATGCCACCTGGGCTACCAGGCTTCCCAACTTACTGACTTTCATAGCTGACTGTTCCTTAGCCTGCTGCAAAAGTAAAGGACTGTGCAGGACAGAGAATAATCCCCAAAAATATTTTTAGAAGAATTTGCTCCTGCAAAAATTTGTTCTTTGACCCCACTATTGTTTTTTTTCCTCAGAAGTTTGGCATTTTCATTTAAAGGAACACCTATAATCCCTCTTCTTTCTTCTCAGTTTTCAGCAGTACTTTCTCCTTGTTTCATGTCACCAGCTCAGGCTTGTTTTGAGCCAGGTATCCTATTGGGCTGATTCAGAACAAATAAATCAGTGCTTTTCTTCCGGATTTATGCCCCCATACAGTGAGGGCAAAAGAGGGATAACATTCAGGATGACTGTTTCTCTCAGCACTGTGTTTTTCTCTCAGTGCTGATTATAGAAGTGTAAAGAACATTTACAAGTCAGGTTACATTCTTCCCTAAGTTACATAAAACTGTTGGATGGCTGTCTGCGTATTTTAGTTTAACAGTTTCATGAAGGAGCACAGAGTATGTAAACATGCTTATTTTTATTAAAAACACTGGTCTGTATTGGGATTGTACCATGCATACATTTTGCATTTTTGCAAGTATCTACCTTACTTGTAAAGATGAGAAAACTTTGGATCAAAGTTGGATCATGATCAAAACTTCTAAAACTGTTCAAATCCTAGCTACAAAACAGAGGCAGGTGGAATGGAAAGGAAATAAAGTGCTCAAGACACCTTGAGAAACATGGTCACTGAAACACTTCAAAAGATTGCACAATAATGATTTCAGTTTAGTCTATCGCAGTTTAGGTGTAATTGTCATTAATATTATTTCCCAAAGACCTGTGGATTTGGACAGATGAGCTTACCATATACCTCTGAAAATCTGAGTTTTATATATCTCTCTGACAGACTGCTTTACACAGTCTTGAGGTGGTTTAGTTATCTAGCATGACATTAGCTAGATTAGATGGATGCTGAACTGGAAGAACATCCCAAAACTGGGAAATGAAAGAAAAAATTCCCTGGGATACTAATCCCAGATCAGGCAGGGAGCCTGGACCAGCAAAGCTTATGTCATTGGTAGCTTTCTTATGTTCAGCCCTCTAAGACAGAAGCCTGAAAAGAGGCAGTGAAGTTGGAAGAAAAAAAAATAGAATAACTCCTATTTCTGAAACATTTTCAAATTGGATCCTTGGTTACAAACAAAAACAGGCCCTATTTTCCACTTGGACAGAAGCAGTGGCTCCAAAGTTTCTAGGTGATCAGACCAAGAATGTTTTTGGTTTTTTTTTGTAAGATAAGACTGACTGATAAGAAATAGATTTCATTGCCTTTTAGAAAATCAGAGGAGCTTTTCAACAAAAACATTCCATTGTTCAAAAAGGTACACACAACAATTTCGTAAGTTTATTGTATCTGAGAAGATTGAAATATGGTCATGTTTACAAAGACCAAAATTTTTCTTACAATTTTGACATTTAATATCGATAGTTGTTTCTTTTTTTTAATATACTGATGCAAGCAATACAGAAACACTCACACTTAAACATGAATTATTGAATCCTATGACAGAAACAATTTAAAAATTTTCAGCAGGATACTATTTCCCCATGCTTATACCTACCACATCCTTTTTAACATGTGTCACTGTTCAAGAAAGTAATTTAAATTTCTATATTCAATTGTTTTATCTCTGAAGCTCTGTGGAAATGTTGCTATAACACTGGAAACCATGACAACTGATTCTGGTTTCTGATTTCATTACAAAGTTATACCTTACCTAGGTTTATGAACCTTTCATACAAGATGGAGTTAATCAGTAATCGTACAACTGTATCTTTCAATAATATGTGGTTTTATAGAATAATACTGCTTCATTTGATTGCTCATTTAAAAGAAGCCACCCCTACATTACTACTTCAGTCATATTCCCCTGCTTTTTTAATTGTCACCCAATAGTCCCACAATTTTTTGACAAAAGGCCAAACAGAATATCCTCCAGATAAAAAGTACCCTCAAGAAATAAATTGTATGGACTTCTGATCTTAATACTCTTCAATATTTACACCTGAGCCAAGTTTGTCACATAAACAGACTAAGTAGTCACACTTTCCTAATTCACTCCTTCAACACGCATTCCCAACATCCTGCAAATAACCAGCACTTGGAAGTGAAGAAGCGTGGTCTGACTTTCCCGTCATTCTTTACCATGGATCTAGTTTACTTGTTGCTAAGTCTTCATAAGAAGTCATATGAAGCACTTACCACATGGTGGGGAAGTGCACTAAATATCAGGCTGTTACCTGGACCGGTGTCATGACATATCATGTTAGCAAGGTTAAGCATTTCTCTCATTGTGTAAATATTTCTGATTACATTCCCTCACTTCTGAACTACATCCTTTTGAACTGAATGGGAAGAAATCTAAAAATTAAATGTAACAACACCTGCTACTATAGTGTTTAAGTCTTTGGAGTCATCTAGTCCCTATATAAGTAAAATATATCCGAACAAGTGATCTGGAATAAGATAACTTCCACAAGTTTCTACTATGACATACAGGCAGAACCACTCTCAGAAGTTTTTCCTATTGCTGACTGCTATAATTTGCTGTATCAATGATTATGTTAGTGCATTAGGAGCACAACAGAAATTAAAGAATTGTTATTAAATGAGAAGAACCAAATCACAGCAGAATAAGCCTTAGAAGGACTTTGACAGCATCATGGCAATTGTTCTGCTTTCCTGAATCCTTTGCAACTGATGATTATTATAAGCAAAATTTGAGAGTAGATTACCACTGACCTTGATCAGCCATGACCAATACAACATTTCTTTATCTTTAGTTGGAAAGAAGCCACAGTTACCAAGAAGTTTCTGATATTCCCAGACTGTCTAAGCCAAAGTTTTTCAGTCAGAATCACAAAGGGTTATTATTAACCTTCATTTTCAGAAGAGAATGTTTGTTCTAAAAATAATACTGAAGATTGCAAGATTGATGCACACATAAATATTTCATTCTGACATGTAATTTTTAAAAAAAGACCAAAAAGGTTTAATAAGAACAGAACCATTCTTTCTTACCACAGTGCAGAATTTAAAATAGTTTCATCTCGGTTGCTCAGCATCTGATATGTTTTATCAACTCTTGTCTCTGGCTATATTTTTTTCCTTTCCTATTTTCCTTTCAACTTTAATCTTACTCTAATTTCTACAATTCACAAACTTTCTTGTCAACTTTGAAGATTGCTACTTCTCTTTTTTTAAATCCCCTTCCTATTTACTTTTAGCTAATAGCAGTTTTGCAGCTGCCATTTGTTTCATCTAGAGAAAGCAGGTGAACCTGAAGTTCACTTACATTCCAGTGCTTGGGAGTTACGGAGTTTTTATTTCTGCCAAATACTAGTTGAGTGAATTTGGGAAGTCAATTAAGACAAACTCACTGAAAATAGTCCACCAATTTGAGACATCACATTTGATTTTAAGAGTTTAAAAGTGCACCAGTATCTCCAGCTGAACTCCATGGGGAATGTACATGTTCAATAACTCTACCAGTTATTATTATATCTTTCTATTGTTTGTTTCTTGTTCAGATAATGAGCAGCTGCTGCCTGTGCATGGATATATGCTCTATGCATAAGTCAGAAACCAATATATGTCACTGCCAGACTATTATATGCAATCTAGCACAATCTAGTGCACAGATAGCTTGTAAGTATTCTCAAGAAGTCTGTACTCCTGAAAGAAGTATACAGACAACTTCCAGCTTCTGAAGGATATCAGTAAATTAACTCTGCAAATACAAAGTGGAAGGACCTTGATTATTATATATTCTTTTTATTTAGTATCATAGACTTGGTTCGTGTTATCTGTGTCTTGTGGAAAGACAGGAGAAGAAAAGTTTATTTTCTGTATTTTGCTTACCCTTGTTTAAGAAAGATCCAGACACCTGATGCTTAGCCACCGACTTCAAAGTAAGATTGGGTTGTTTGTTGTCTGTGACCTTGGCGCAGCAACAAGCTCTCCTAAAGGTCTCTACCACATCATGCCCTAAAAAGGCAAATGTTATAATCAAATTAGTACTTTAGCAGAAATACAAACAATAGGGTGAAATCCTGGATCTACCGTAACCACAGTTTTGCTACTGACTTCAGTAGGGTCAGGGCTTCTCTCATTGTTTATAACCTTTACATCTGGTTAAGGACTCGGCCTGTTCACCAAAACCCAAAAGTACAAACAAGAAGAGGTCAGAATGAGTATGATACTGCCCCTCAGAACTATCTGTGCAGGAAGGCAAGTACTGTGTTATACATCTTGAATGTCTCTCAGAAATAACTTTCAGGTGCACACCTGTTTCTGTTATGGTCTCCGTAACAGATTTATGTGTTTAAAAGCACCATAGTAGCCTTGTATTTAAAAATATGCCCATACTGTTAATTCTTTGTCTAGACAGTGGTTCCAAAAAGCCCATTCTATTTTCAGTCATCTGAAATTCAGAGGTGCATTTATTATAAAATATTAATGGCAATAGTTTCAACCCTGCTCTGAAGTATCAGTAGGGATAGCACCTAATTACCAGGCTTGTTTGGGGTTCAGCTATTGCCCAATGTTTTATCTGAAAATTTTCCCCTCTTTACTTTCACCTCATTGATCCTTGTCCTACCATCTTCTGACACTTTATAATTCTATCCTTTATTTTTATGGTTACCTTGAAGGTGTTTATAGACTGTAGAAGGTATTTATAGACTTTGATCATGTCCCCTGAGTCTGCCCTTCTCCCTGTCATATATCTGTTTAGCTCCCTCCATGTCAGCTTATATATCTCATTTTCTCATCTGTGCACCATTTTTGTTGCCCTTCTTTGTATTTTCTTCTGATTGTTCCGTGTGCTTCCACACTGTAATAACCAGCACAATACAGAATAATACATGATATAGAATTCCAGATGTTTTTTCTATGCTATGTAAAGCAAAACAACTACTGCATAAACCCTAAACATGTTGCTCTCAGTAGCATACTGTTGGTTGAGAGCTTAATTTTGAAAAGCATAGTTTTAAACTGGCCCAGCTCAGCTCTGGGATCTCTTTTGTCAAATCACAATAGCCTTCTGTGGGGCTGAAACCTCTATTTTTTTTTCCTGTGTTTTCTCTGGCCAAGTAATTTTATTTCTGTATCTTGCCCTCACAAAATTCAGAGTGATTTTCATCTGGGTTCTCACACTGCTGTATTGTAAAAGCAATGAAGAATATGAAAAAAGTTTCAGTTTGAACCCACACATTTTAAATACTTGTGTAGGGCACTGGCTTTTATGTTCACTTAGCCCACTGCCCTATATTATCAATATTAATGGCAGCTTTGTCTTTTAGTTCAACGGAAATAAAGTCAGCTTCTGGGACTGGGTTATATCCCCTGGGTAAAACTGGACTCTTGTGTTTTAATGACAACTGAAATCACACTTCTTTCACTGTCCCGATTTCTGTCAGTATGCTTTTCAGTAACACGCGAATACTGTCATTGCCTTTGTATAAAACTGCTGACTATGAATGTTTCCTTCATCTTCTTAGACTGTGCATATATAGACTGCTTTCATCCTCTGTTAACCTTTGATAGACTTTTCCAGCTCCACCTAGGATTACAGTCTGAAACTCTCACACTTCCTGCATACAATTTTATCCTTTGAATACTGTTACTAGTTTCATGAAGTAAAGAGCTATTTAGCAAGAGTGAAGAAAAAGAATTAATATATTGTATTATTTACAATATTCTGATCAATTACAGCTGAGGTAAATTTTTTTGTACATTTCAAATACATTGTATTTTTGCTGCAGATACTAAAAGCTTTTTTTTTTTAGTTTTTCAAGAACAAAGTAATACTGCAGCTCTGACAACTTATGTGTACAAAATGATTATGTGGTGAAGAATGCCATTTAGATTTCAACACTTTATGTAAATAATCCAATTATGCAATTAGACAAAGCCTAGTTAGCTAGGGTTAAAACACACGCAATCAAATGGTGCACTTACTAGAATGCCATCTCTCGCGCAAGCATAATTAGGTTGCAAAATGAATCTATATGTAAGTGGAGTTCTTGTATTTGAGGATAAACAAAAATCAGAGATGAGCCATCATAACTTTAATCATCAAAATTTATCGTTCATAGAGAGTAGGCTCATAGAGTTTTGAAGAGAGCCCGTTTTCGGGCCAGAATCTAATGAGATACTCATTTTTTTTCTACCCTGCCTCATCATGTGCCATGTTCAGCATGACACATTGAAGCTATCTGTGAATCTGATTTGTTGTCTTTTACAAATCATCCACTTTTTTTTTTTCATGTTTACACTAATAAATCCTGACATTCACGAGAGAACCCAACTGCAATAAATTTATTTGGCACATGTTTATACACAAATGATTTTATTTTCTTTGGGACTCACAGGGACCAGTCAAAGACTTCATGAAACTGAGGAAAGGACTCCCTCTAAGTTTCTTCAGCTTGCACAAGGGAAGATTGTGCCAATTAAATCGGTAGTCAAACCCTTTAGATATTTTCTGTCTTGGAAACTACAGCCAGGAAACATGTTACAAAGATTCAAAAATCTGCAAGGCTGGTAGTTCGCTTGTTTTGTTGTTGTTGTTGTTGTTGTTTGTTTGTTTTTCTTTGGTTGTTTATTTTATGGCTGCTTTTTGTCTTTCGATTATAAAGCAAAATTAAACTGAACTGTGCACTGGCCATAATTGCAGTGGTGATCCACTTCATATCAATGTCTTGCTGGTTTATCCCTCAGTAATGACGGAAAATACCCACAGCACCCACTCAGGCAACTTCTGAAAACGTTTCAAGTGCTTTTCTAGAGCTAGATAGGAGCTTTTATGAGATTAAGTCTCCCACTGCTCTTTTGTACTCTTCCTCAGAAGTACACAAGTTCACTCCTGCATATGCTTTTAATCAAATTTATGATCTTTCATTTCAGGTAGCTGATTTTTGTAAATCTTTTGTGTGTGTGTGTGTGGTAATAACAAAGCATTTAAAATAACAAAGTATTTAAAATAAATACTAGCCAGGAGACCAAACTTACTTTACGTCATTAATATTACCTTCTGCACTTCAGTGGGTCAGCAAGGTTTGATTCTGAACTGGCACAGCCTAAAAATCACCACAGAAGAAAATCACAAAGCGTAACTTGGAACGGACTGCTCGAGAAGGCTGTGAAGTCTTCAGCCCTGGGGCTGGTTAAGAATATTTTTGAGAAATGTTATTCAGGAACGCAACGCACGGGGCTAGTCCCATTTCAGGCCAGGGGTGTGAGCTCTGGCTGAGAAAACACGCTGCCTGCGCTAGCCCCCGGCTCTCGCTCGAAGCGGGAGAGAAACACCCACCGCAACGCGTCCCCCTGAACACGGGTGTCCAGCCTTGCTGTAGGGCTAACGCGCGGGGCGCGGCTGGCTGGTGGCCACAGGCGGCCACGAACAGCCCCGGGCCAGTCACGAACGGCTCGA
>VXAA01001523.1:281109-302598 GCA_013399115.1 Anseranas semipalmata | reverse complement strand
CGGCGCGGAGCAGGGGAGCGGGGCGGGTGGAGGGTCTGAGCGTGACGAGCCGAGCCGGGGAGGGGAGGGGACAAGGCGGGCTGAGGTGCCGCGCCTGTGAGGCGGCGTGAAGCTGAGGAAGCGCGGGAAGCCTGAAGCCACCGCCTCGGGGAGGCGCTGGGACGCGGCAGGTGGCTTGAGAGGGCAGAGCTGGGGGCAGGCTGGGGCTGTGCCGCTTGTGAACTCCGCCCGGCCCAGGGGACTAGCTATCCTGTGGTTTGCTTCATGGTTACCAGGCCATTCAGCTGATGAATCTGCTTATAATAGTCTGAGATTATTCCTACTTAACCTTACTCAATTGGAAACTCTGGTGCCTTTGAGATGCATGTTACTTTCTGCTAGTTTGTTTAAAGTGGGTAGAAAAAACACTAAGGATTAAAATACAACAGCTGGGAAATGAACAAATGCATTAATTTTGTGTAAACTTTAAACCCAGCAGAGGTCAGCACGATAGCCTGAAGCAAGCCTAAGGAGGTCTAAAGACATAAAATCTAATTATTGTAGTCATGCAATTGAAATAATGGGGACCTGAGAGTATGACTGATAAACAGTTAGAAAACTAATGAGCGGGATGACTGTCATCCATCAAAGGACCGCCAAATGTCTGTACAGGACACCATGGAAGACACTGTCATTGCATGCAGGGGAAAGTGCAGACCAGAATACTATTTAAAGATCTGTGGCATGAATTGAACACATGGTGATGCTAATGACTGGAGTTTGTGTGCCCACTGTGTATGGATGGAGTAATTAATCACTTTAAAATTACACAGTGGGAGATAATTAATAAAAGACTACGTGATACAGCATATGAGGGAGAGGAAACATTATTTGCGTCCTTTGGATTCAAGATGCTGGACTGTAGGAGTGCTTTTGGGTCAGTTGTATGTTTTTTAATCACTGTACAGCATTATGCTTGTTGTCTGCTGTGATTAAAACAGTTTTGAAGCAGTCTTTGCTATATTCCAAAGTCAGGGTCCTTGGACAACCTGCAGATCCAGTAGTTACCAGCAGTCACTGGGGTGCCCATAGTAGCCAGTAGCAGATCAGGAGAGAAAACTTACGTGAACAGCTACAATTATCACCAATTTGCATCCAATAGATTGACATAACTTCCCGAAGAAAGCCTTCTTGTGCTTACTGGTTAGCCTGGAGGCATTAGACAAGCTTTAGCAGAGAAAGTGAGAGACAGTGGTGTCTTTACTACTCTGGTGGTATGAAACCTGAAATGAAATGAAACCTGAAGTGGGCCTAAGTGAATTTGAGCTCCACATACGGGCTCAGCTTCCTTTCAAAGCATTAGTACTATCATCAGGACACAAAGCTGCGTATTACATGGTCCATCAGCAGCCAGATGCTTCAGAGGAAAGTTTCAGAGTCCTCCTGTTTTAGGCCGATGCTACATAACCGTCCTTCAAGCCTTTTTCTAAACCCTAATGGTAGGAATTGGCTTGAGGCCTGAGAGTAAGATTTTAGGGAGCCTTTTCCATTGCTGATAGTTACTGCTATAGCTGTTTGCTGTAGGGCAGAGTGAACATCTCTCTTCATGCTAGCAAATATTACTATGAGTTCTCCCACAGAAACTGAGGGAATATTTTATAAATTGAATCTTCAAAGAGGCAGTCTAATCTGTGCCCGGTTGTCTGGCACTGTGTGGGTGTACAGTGGAAAGCTGAGTGAGGGAATGCAAGCTTTCAGTTTAGGGCCTCTACATGTTATTGAAATATAAATAGTAAAAATAATACAGAAAATGACTGGGATTTTCCTGGTTAAGTAGAGGTTTGCTATTGGAGTCTCCATATGCAATAACGGGCTTTGATGATTTCAGGAGGCCTTGGATCAGCTTGTATGTATACTATCCTAAAGAGTCTTTTGAGTCATAATTTGCAGCCAAACTTCTTTTGCAAAGCAACAGTTTGAGTTCTTGGTTTTATTTGACACACATTTGTAAATGGTTTTCAAATGATCTGTTTTCAGCTTGATGAAAATCTTACATGGTATGTTCTAGAGCTATCAATATTTTCCTTAAATATTTTAAAGGGAAAATATTTCTATAGGGAGCATTAGCACCAGCTTCTGCTTTTCCACTTTCCAGGAATTTAATAATTTTCAAATGCGCAGACTTCAGAAAATGTCAAAACCTGAGCGAGGGGAAAAGGACATTATATCTGTTCAATTATAGACTTGGGATATCACAGGAAACGTGAGTTTGTCCCTTGAACTGAACAAGAAGGTTGATGGGATTAGTAAACCAAATACCATTCATGTGAATCATTTGTATACTGTGTGCTTTTACAGAACATTACCCATGTAATAGCTGCACAGAGTTTATTAGCACGTAAGGCAGTAATGTGCACAGTATCCTTATTTATTGGTGTTTTTGTTTCATTATGGTTTCTCATACAAACTAACCAAATCTGTTAAAGTACAAAGTTGGCAAGCCTTGGTATTTTTTTCAATTAAGTTTCTGTGTGTATGTAAATTCCAGCAGTGTGAGGATTGCCTCATTCTATCACTGAATACTGTATCTAGCAAAATAGGCTCCTTCCTAGAGTAGAGATCTCAAGGTGCTGCAAGAACAATAAAAACAAAAGCAAACAAAACTATTATGCTGTCTAACTCCACTCCCTCTGCTGGTGGATGTATGTCTCCTGCTGTGTGTTCACAAAATCAATCATCGTGCTAAGGAGCAACATGAAAAAAACACTTTATACATAAGTTTATATATGTTTCTTGGCCTATAAGAATATGGGCTGTAGAATTTTAAAACATTAAAAAGCAAATATCCTAAAATCTGAATTATACAAAGTTCTCAAAAAAAAAAAAATCAGTTTAAAAAAAAAATAGAATGACCTCTTATACAAGAAATAAGCCATCCCCAGAATATATTTTGTCCTGGAAAATTGAAGCAGAAATGGTCAACGTGAAATTATAACAAGCTCTTGACCTTTCCTGGGCTTTTATGCATTTTCATGAAATGATGTAATTCATTATTTCCACTGATGTGTGCAGAGTGGTGGGCCAGCTTACTTTGTATTCATTTATTCAGTCCGGAGTAATCTGTGTTTAATAGAGTGCTGGAGCATGTCAGAATGAACAATTAAACCTGATTGTTATAGAAGACAACTTGCCATTATTGCCAACATTAGTTGTATGTGCTTTATTTTTTTAATAAAGAAGGGGTGTTGCAAGTTCAGTGTATAATCCTCATATTAAAGTTGTACATTTTTAAATTTAGAATGGAAATATCTGTCACATACTTTGGACCGTCATACTTTGTGTTGAGCTCCCAGTTGATTGATGATGTATGCTGTAATTTTTTGTCAAGTCTGTTCTGCAAGGGTGAGCGGACTGGGAAGACTTTAAAGAAATCACTAGGAGAGAAATGGGATGGAGAGATCAGACCTACCATCAGCAAGGTGCAAAGTTTTGGACAAATATATTCTACAGTACAGAAATTGAGTGTTTTTGGTGGCTTCTCAAAGGGAAAAAATGGGAGACAATTTCAGGGACAATATGTTTAGTAAATCCCTCTGTCTTTTGGGCAAGGAGAAAATTATCCAGGGGCATTTTAAGTGAGTGGGGCAGAATGTGTGTTGGGAACCCAAGGGAGTTAAGGAGCTATGGAAGAAACAGTCTAGTGTGGATTAGGAAGGAATAGGGTAGGGTCTATGAGTTTTGGTACTGTCTCCTGTTCCAGTGAGGCCCATAATGTCCTAGAGGTCTAAAACCTCCCAGAATTGCTCTTCAGTTAAGCCAGTGGATGTCTGTGCTTTTGGAATAGAAATACCTGAGTTTTATGTTCACTGAAACCTTAAAATTTCATCACTGTAATTACAACCTTGGATTATAGTGTTTGAATATAAGCATAAATATTACACATCTCTTGTGGCAATTTGGCTTTCCTCATGAGGGAAGTGCAGAGATGAATGCCATGAGCAGGAAGGGGGAGCAATTGAATTTGGATCAAGAAATGAGAGTGGTAAAGGGTCTGAGTGGTCCAGATTTCAGTGCAAGCATGCTTGTGTTACTGTCAGCTGTGATTAATCCTCCATGCCTTTTTCACCTTGATAGTTACAGTAAAACAAAGCGTGCCAGTCTGTGCCACCCTCACAACAGCTACTTAGGAGACTTGGCTGGCTCAGATGCATTTTGCTGGTTTATACCTTCTGTCAACCCTGAGCCAGCAGAACCTCAGTGTTACCTGAACGTGTGCACCATCCTCATCCATCTTCAACAGAAGCAACCATGGTGCTCAACAGATGCCAAGGCAATGAAGAGGATCCTGTGAGACCTTCTGTTCCCTTTCACCACTGGACAGGTGAATCACACTGAGAGGAACTGCAAGTGTTTGGGGCCAGCCTCCCACAGAGGCACTCTCAGGATCCTTCGTCCTCCCTAGTAAATGGGGTAGTGGCTTTTGGAAAACCTGGAGTCTTATCTTTCCCTCTTCCTTAGCCTCAGCTGCTAAAGTGATCGAATTTGTCAGGATAAGAGCAGCCCTTTTGCAGTTGGCCCACGTGGGTCACATTGGGTAATGCCCTGTCCCATGAGTGAGGATGAATGCAGGGAGATAGATCAGATCAGCTAAAGGTTAACCATTAGATGATATCTTAAATAATCACCAATCATGCACTGTCATTTCCATGCCCTGTAGATTAACGAGAACTAACAATGTTGTATTGCAAAGCAGGTTGGGGGGGAGGGAGGCAGACGTTGAAGAGCAGTGAGTACAAAACATTTCATTGCTGAAGACACCGAATGCAGAGCTGTTTGCCAACACTTCCTTGCCCTGGGGTGTTCAAAAGGAAAGAGAAGATATTTTGTGTCAAGAAGCCGGTGGCTGGAGGAAGTCCCAAGAGAGCCCTGTTATCCTGTGTCATCAGCTGTGCCTGTATTTACTCCTTGATGCAATGAAGCCTTATGAAGTAGCATCAGGAGCGGTGTCTGCTGTTTATGTGCTTATGCATGTAGACAGCTATGAATTTTTAAGACTGCAGAATGAAATTCATTTTGCAATAATGAAGATTTTATCCGAGGTAACAAGGAACACCAACTCAATGTTTCAATTCAGAGGGATGACACAGATAAAGCAAGCCTGCAAGTAGCAAAACAGATAAACATACGAGTAGGTTAAACCTTTTCTGTTAACACTGTGAGATACAAAGTTATGAGAAAGGAAGTGAAGAAGTGCAAAGTGCTTATCAGCACAGCGCATAACATCTCATGCATAGAAAACCGTAGCTCTCATTCTCTCCCTTTGGCTCCAGGAAAGCTACAAAACCAGCACTGGAGAAGTTACAAGGTACATTTTACATGGTTGTGCAAACCGGGTCAAACATTTCAGAGGATTAGAAGCAGCATGCTAGACTAGGTAGTAACCTAGTAAACCCAAGGACTCCACCTGCTGCTTCTGTTTATTTCATTGTTCGTTCTTGCAGCGTCTTTCATGTAGCAGAATCCTTTGGGAGCTGGTATCTTACCTCAGTGGAGAATACTGCTTGTTGAAAGGTGTTAGTGTACCAACTGGTACAGATTACTCTTTACAACTGATCAAACTACAAACGTTCCTCACCCCCTGACCCCAAATGTACACTTGAATCCCTAGCAACCCATCAACCATGGTGATGGCAGGAACAGAACAGAATATCCTGAGTTGGAAGGGATCCACAAGGATCATCAAGTCCAATGCCTGGCTCCACACAGGACTACTTAAAAATTAAACCATATGTCTAGTAGTGTTGTCCAAATACTTGGACTCTGGCAGGATCAGAGCTGTGCCCAATTCCCTGGGGGGCCTGTTGCAGTGCCCAACCACCCTCTTGGTGAAGAACTTTTTCCTAATATCCAGTCTGAACTTCCCCTGTTGCAGCTTTACATCATTCCTGCTTCATGCCATCCCAGGAGTTGTAAGCAGGTTGCTTTCAAGGTAAACAGTGACTCATCGTCTCTAATATTGTCCACCAAAGACAAATTTACAGTCAGCAGACTACAAATTGCCAGCTAAAACACAAGAGCTGTTAAGGATTATATAAGATGCTCATTGGATGTGTCTAGCAGATTAGCACAGTTGTTTAGAGCAGGTGTTTTGTTAATTGTGATATAGTCAGAGCTGCATGCTGTGTTTGAAATGACCCGTAAATGCCCACCTCACACCAGTGAGATGAGAAGACAGTGCACTGAGCTGTGAAATAAAATGAGGAGGGGGGATGACGGTGGCCCAAGACCTATTCACCTGTATTCATTGCCAGTGTTGTCAGGGCAGCCTTTTTTCCTACACCCCAAATCTTTGATTCTATTTGTAGTCTTTCTTTACGATTTATTATTTAGTATTTTGCAAAATGAGTTAAGCTGCTTCTAAGGAAACTTGTAAAATAAATTTGAACCACACTGTGTGAGCCCAGAAGGTAGAAGATATGTGGGTTGGGGATGGGAAGCTTTTTGTTCATTTCTTTGTTTTTTTTCAAAAGATAAATAGTGCTACATTTGAAAATACTTCCTCATCACGTGTAGAAACGCTTAGAGTATGGGTAAAAGGGATTTTAGACTGCAGCGGCACATAGATCACAAGATCTCAGAGGCATGGTGTAGCAGAAAGGATGCTGAGACAGTTTCATGTGCACAGAGATTTACTGGTAGAGTCTGATGGCACACATTGACTGTAACAATGAGAGGTACTTTTACAGAAAAATTTAACCAAAAGGATTTGTTTCAGTTTAAAATTAAACCAAAAAGGGTTGGTGATGCATTCACACAGGGCCACCGGTGTGGGTGCACCTTGGTGATTGTCTGCTCTGCTTGGGGCAGGTGTCCCAGTGTGGCCAAAAGCTCAGGTAGGGGGGACAGGGGATGACAGGAAGGAGCTGCTGGGGCCACCACACAGGCAACAGCATCCTTGGGCAGTGCTACAGATGTGTGGAGGCAAGGTTCTTAGCAATATAAAGGGTGAGGCAGAGTAAGGCACTAAAAATCATGGGATATTGGCAATTTAACTCATGAATTAAAAGCGATTTCAACAAATAGACTGCCTGAGAAAACTGAATTCACAAAGGAAAAAAAGACCTTTCTTTTTGTCTTTCTCTACCCAGAATACTTAGATATGTTTCTTTCTGAATTGTGTCTTCAGACAAAATTTCCTTTTAAAAATAAATAAAATGGAGACCAAAAAATATTAAATGTCTGGAATTGAATATTTATTCAGTCACCAATTTTTTTTCCCATTTGTTTACTTTGTTGGCTGACAAACAAAGAAATCCATTTTTCACGCAGCTCTGGTACAATATTAATCATCACGAGTACAAACAGCAGAGTCTAAGCCCATGTCTATTCACACTGTTACACGGCTTCATGCTTCTGCATACTGAGTGGTAACTACTCCAGAAGTAAAGAAAATGAGTCTGTGTGTGATTGAACATGTGAATAAGGCTGGCATTTTCAGGTCAGTTAGCTACTCTTGGGATATTAACATTGTTATTATAGCCTAAAGTGATAGTAACAGCAGTTCTCTTTTAAATACATAAACCTTACTCCCCCTTTTTTTTCTTTTTTTCTCACAGGATTTCAGACATAACTTCATGTAGCTGAGAGCTCACTGCAAGATAAAGGAAGAGGTACGGATTATAACAAAGCAACACAGGTGGGAAACGCAAAAGAGCTTTGATGTGCAGGCACAGAAAGGTTTTAGAGTTCAGAGGGTTTCTGGAAGTGTGCAAAGCAAGGAGAAAGGCATGTTCTCCTTACCACCTAGGTTTCATTCTGAGTATCAGGAGGGCTTTTCATCACAGTGTTGAACAAGAACATCTTCAGGGGAAAAAATGATAGCATTTAGCTTTTGAGCTTTAAGAGGTGCTTTTCTACAAACACAGGCTACTGTATTCTTAAGCCCTAAATTATAAGCTGACAAAATAAAAGCATTTAGGTTTCCTTCCATCTCATGTTCAAATGTTCAAATTTAGTAGCTGGAACTACTACTTAGCAGTAATTTGCTACTTTTCCCAGAAATCCCAAGAATATAGGTAACGGTCAGTGAGAAAAATCTATAGCCAAAGAAATGTCCCAATTTACACTCCATTTCTGCAGGCCTTCTTATAGTTTGGGTTAGCATTCATTAGTAAAAGCAGAATCTGAGGTCTAGACCATAAAGAACCAAAATCTTAGGTCCTGAATTGTTTTTCGTGTTTATGAAACTTCCTTGGAAGATATTTCTACAGCAATGCAAGAAGAATGGAAGATGTTCAGATGTGTATTTGCTCAGGTCCTCTGGTGCTCATACTATTAAAATATGAAACAGTTAAGAGGAGTAGAAAGGCTTCTTAAGGCATGTTATGTCCAGTGTTTTGGTAAGGTAGGTGCTTCTGATCATGGACAGTGATAGATAAATTGAATAGATGGATGTCTGTCAGAAAGATGGATGGGAGTCACACATCTATTGAAAAAGTGATACTATTGTAGCCTCATAGAAAGCTACCACCCGTTAGCTGCTCTGTGGTAACTGCCAGTGTTTGCGTTTATTATCAGTGGCTAATCCAGAGTAATTTGGTCCACAATGCAAGGTTAAACTATGTCCTACCTAGATCATATGTCTGAATAGAAGATGCTTGCAAAGCATCAAAGACTTTTCTGAGTGGATACATACTTTTTGTTTGCTTTAGATAGGCTTGCCTAAGCAGCAGATTTATGACAAACTTGCTTGAGAAAAATTCTTCAAACCATCCTACAAAAATAGTCACTGTGCTATGAGGAGCACCAGCTGAAAACAAGCAGATCAAGAGTGAAAGGAGGGACAAGGAATATGTATCATAGTTCAGGGCCCACCTTTAAATCTGAAGAGAAACTAAAGTAGTAATAAGCCAGGTATTTTGGCAGATGAAAAACAAAACAAAACAAAACAAAACAAACAAACAAACAAAAAAAAAGGAGGAACTGACTCTACTGTAAAGGACTAAGAACAGTCACTTTAAAAGCTGAAACAAAACAATACCTATCTACACTGGAATCACAACTTTTTCTCAAATACAAAGTCTCTTTTAGACCTGAGCAAAAACGATGCCTCTTGTAAAAGGGCAGAGCAAAGATGTTAATTAGTCTCAGAGCTGCATTTGTGTAGCTGTTTATAGTTGAGGTTATGTCCATCAGGAGCTAGTGTCAGGAGACTGATGTTATGAATAGGTTAGTACTAAGAGCAGTGGTTGTTTCAGAAGGCTTTCTGGTACCTAAATGTAAAACATTTCTGCTTATGTTACTTCTTTCTTTTCTAATAATCCAGGGGATTTGGGGCTTGGCCTTGGGCAATGGGACATGCATAAGGTTCACCAGCTGATAACCAGTCTTAAGAGGCATCATGCCTGAGGCTATGGTTCGATGATAGAGTAAATTCAGTTTTCAGTCTCCTAATATCGCTTCAAAAACGTCACAGCTATGAGAGCTGATATCAGCCACACTGCTAGCTCAAGTTTGTTTAAAAATACTCAGCTGAGTGAACTAACTTTTTTCATCAGGTTTGACCCTGCATCAGATTCTGCTTGCCTGCAGCACTCTAACTTCAATTGGCATCTGGTGTCCAGCTAGAGCAGGAGCATAATCCCAAAGGTGAGTATTCTGGCGAAGGATCCAGATTTACGTTACAGCTGCCTCAGAGTACCAAGATGGTGATGCTAAAAGAATGGTTCTGTTCCTTTGTCTCCCATGGGCAGCTCACTCCCACTGCCACAGTATCACATCTGTGTAGGACCACTATTTCCATTACAAAGAAGAGTGGTGGGAAATGCACAGGACTGGGAGGCAGAGCAGTAAAGCATATTCTGGCAACAGCCTGCACTAGCATCAGTGAAACTGTAATGTGAAACCACACCCTAACCTCAGCAGAAGAGCAATGTCAAATGTATGCTTGAATCAAATTTAATCTGCTGTGCTGGTGGATCTGGGGCATTCAGTATTGATGACTGCAGAACCACAACAAAGGCACCTTGGTGAGTGGGAACTTTTCCAGTGCACCCCGCTTGCTGCAGGCAGGGAGTCTTTGTTAGTGCCTTGTCTAGCAAGTAATTACTGCCCTGACTGTACAGCCTTTTTTCATTCACTGGTGATGGTGACTACCCTTGTCCTTCCAGACCAACTTCTGCTGGACAAAGAGTAGGTGAGCACCACTGCTTAAGTTGGAATCTGTTTCAAGCACCCACCTAAGCTGCTTCTGAAAGACTATTAAAAATGTAAACTTTTTTAGCTCCTCAGTTTGTGTGTTAAAGCATAGCCCAGAAGGTGTTTTTTGTTTCACAATTACAATAACTCCTCATAGCACCAAATTGCTCAAGTATGTTTGTCTCGAAGGAATTTATTAGTTTCTGAAGACATGCCATTTATGCACAAATAGTATCCTGATGTCTTGAAAGCAGCAGTCAAAAGACAAAAAGAAATAAATAGACCAGACTTCCTCCAGGTTTTCCCCCCTTTTTTATTTTCCACCTTTCTTGACATTTATAAAATGTTACAAAACTTTCTGCCAGAAAAAGTATAAACCACATTTACAGTATAGTTGTGTTGTTGATTACAAAAACATTGTTGCAGTAGCAGTAAAGCAATAGGCTTGTAAATCTCCTCTGTATACTTGGCTTTCATTAAATTTCGTGAAGTGACAGTTACCACTCTGGAAAAATACAATATTTTCAAGGAAAGATGCAACACATACTGCTTCCAAGCCCGTTACTTACAGCAAGTCAGTCAGTTGTCACACTAAATCTTAGCTGGAGATTGATGAGGATTGTTGGGAGAATCATATTTGTCAGAGAGGTGCTGGGTCATGCAGTCTTTTATTTTTCAACAAGGGCACTTGTTAGACAGTATCAGTTACAGTCACTGCACCAGTGATTATTTTGGCCAGTATGTGAGCTCTGTTCTCCTTTGCACATATTCTGAAGATCCAAGCATCCCACCTAAGGTTAACCAGCTGCCAAGTGGTCTTAGTGTCTGTTGCTGTTGATTTGACATCAGCAGTTTGTCTGTGTCCTTCCCACTGGGTGTGAGTCACTGCTGCTTGCTATCAGCAAGAGTCCAAGCAGCAGATTCCAGTAAACTCGGATTTGGTTTCATATTCCTAGTGAGTGCTTTGTTGCTTCTGACATACTGTATTTGATGTATTTGATTCCTTAGAAGATGGACTGTTCTAAATTACAAAAAAGAGAAATATTGTGAGATGAACAGTGACAAACAGAGTGAGGAAGGAATCAAGAAGGTATCGACTTCTGTGCAGATATACACACAGAGTATTAAACATTAGTATTGACAACATCACTCATGGGAATTGTTTGTTTGGTCCCACCAAGGACAGTAAGAAGTTTAAACTGTAGAGCTAAGAGTTTACCTCTATAACATTTTGAATCAAAGGACAGGATTTGGTGTTAAGTTCCAAGAAACCAGAGTTTAACTAATTTCACTCTTCCAAAGGAAGTAGAGGTTGGCAGGAGAAGATACTACGCTATAACCTGGTCTGAAAACCCTGTCTGTAAGGCTGTGGTTGCACAAGGGGAACGTGGCTTTGGCTTTCCTTTACTTGGCCACCTGGTCAAGAGCCAGCTCCAGAAGACTGTGAACAGTATTACTGTTTTGAGCACAAAGCAGAGATAATATTATCCACACTGTTTATGGGTTTGTTTAGCAGCCCAATATATGCTTGCAGCTGCCTGCAAAAGGCAATGTCAAATGCCCATTGTAGCCAGTGAGTACTAGGTCCCACTGTTGTGTACATGGGAATTCTGGAGCATTTTCTCTGTCATGCAGTATTGCTCCATGGACAAAATCTCTAGGAAAAAATCTGAGCTTCTGTCAACTATAGACAGGAGGTGTGCAAAACATCTAAAAATCAACATGGATATTTATCTGTGAAACTACAAAAGGAAGCAGGAGCTTTAGTTGTTAACATTGCAATCATCTCTCTTCAGCTTCCCTTATTTTCTTGGTTCCGCAGAGACCTGTAGTAATTGTTTCTGTTTTGTTTGTTTGTTTGGTTGGGTTTTTTTGGTTTGTTTGTTTGTTCGTATGTTTGTTTTTTATTAACATCAGTTTTAATTTGGTTTCAGACTGGCTGTTAAAAAGCAAGTACTAGCAATAAAAAGTAATTAAAAGAACAAAAATGCCTAACTTATAAAGAGGAACAGTGTATACTGAGGTTTCAAATAGATGTTTGGAAGCAGGTACAATTTTAAAGTAGTTACATTTTAAAACCCTACAAGAAAATCCTTTTTCTCCTCCCTGAAGTGAACATTCTGCAAAGTTGTCTCCTCAGTGAAATTTCAAAGTCACCAAATGCACTGCTATTCAAAGGAGCATGCGCTCAGTCTGTGCTTGAGGAAGAGTACGCTGGGAGTCTATCATCCAGATAAACAGGACAAGCCAAATCCTGAGATTAGTAAAATGGTATTGTTAATTGTCAAGATGATGCTGAATAGACAGAGGCACTTAATTGTTGTGTTTGTGCTCCATTGAATCATTGTCTCTTTGTGTTGTTTTTAATTTGCTTTCTACTGTAACTCATGAAACTTACATTACTGCCATTAAGGTGAATTTTTTGAAGCTGCATCTACTCATTGGTTTGCCGATTCCCTCTCTTGAAATTAGATTGATGTAGTGTTATATATTCATTCCAATCTAATGACTTTTCCAGAGCCCCAGAGTAAAGAAAATGGGTTTCATTAATTTCCCTAATAGCATCACTGAAAGACATGTAATGTGTGAAGTTAAAACTTCTTTTGTTTTTAATCTCTTAATGATCTCTTTTCCCTTTGTTCAGACTACCCTTAGTTTTACAAAAAAAAAAAGAGAGGAATAAAAATGTCTCTTGGTGGATTTGTAAGGGAAGCGAGACTTCAGCCATTTCGGTGGAAATGTTTCATGGCATCTTTATGTTCTCTACTGATGTTTATTCCGCTATTCAGTCCATTTATTGCTCCATAAATTGCAATGTGTATGGTTTCTTTTATTTTTTTTCCCAACCCAAGTAAAATGAAGACCAAGTTGTTCAGCCGCATCCTATTTGCCATCCTGAATTTGTGACTTGCCTCTGAATAAAGTGTAGAAGTTCTGTTATAATAACAGGAATTCTTTTAATTATAGTGAAATCAAGATCTTTGTATGTTTTGTTTGTCCTGGCCTAACTTCACAGTTAGTGAACACAGTTATTTGACACTCTAAGCCTTTTACTAAATGCTTTGTTTGCTAAAAAAGGAGTTATCATTATTACAGTTATGCTGTGACTTGGACAACATGGAAAGGGACAAATACCTTCAGAATAGGCTGTTTGAACCTATGGTGTGAGCCAACCCCAGAAGTTAGGTGATTGCATGACTTAGTTGGAGGATGAAGAATAAACGATCTTTGTTTTGAGGTGGCCCTAATCTTAATTCATCAGAGAAGTTCATTAAGTTGAAGGGTGAGGTTAACAATTAATTATAGGCTTCATCACCATCAAGGCCAATAGTTTATGATCATTTCAAGTGCTTTTTGTGTGTAAACTTAAACTTACATTTTAGCCAACAAATGAAAACTAGGTGATAAGTCTCTGGCTAGTGTTGCAAATGTTTCCTGTGTCTACATGTGTCACCATCAGGGTTTTCATTCCAAAGTTTTAGCACTGAAGAAAGAGGAATCTTTCATCATCTCTGCAATGTAATAGTAAACTTTTATTGGGACCTAATTTATGGATATCTCAGGGTTTAGCTACATTATAAAATGGAGTGAGATATACTGATCTCCAGACTGCCTCCAGTCAACATATTTGGAACTACTAAATGACTGCCCTTACTCAAATACTAGGCCTGCAGAGTCTGTCATGGCCTTGTACTGACATAGGTTGAACTTGAATTAATATACATTGATTCAGGAGCATTAGCGTGCCACACAGAGCCCAGCAGGGATACAAGGCAAATGCCAGACATGGAGGATGTTGCCAACACTGCAGAGATTGTTAATCTTGAGCCTTATGGACAAAAGGCCCCTGTTTCCTGTATGGGTATAAACCCCAAGGACAACAGACATGAAAATGCCCCCCCCCCCCCCCCCAATCGTTTTTTACACCTGGACTAATCTAGGTTAGGAGATGCGATAGGCATTTCATGTAGACAGTCCTAGTCCCAGTACTCCATTAGCAACTCTAAGCCTGACCATCATCAGACTATGCTAAAATTAAGAATGAAGTCCAGGCTTTGTCATTAAGTACTGCTATTGTGAGACAGTCACCCACCCTGTAAGTATATCCTCTAGTCAGCAAAAAGGCATGGGAGGATAAATAGTGGGCAACCAGAGCTTGAGCATTATAAATCAGATTTTCTTGTGGGGAGAGGGAAAAGTGAGTGGTTATTCACCTCTTATGAGCCATTTCTGACTCTTGGTTCTGGCTCTATTCGTGTTTCCAAAGCTATCTGAAAAGTTTCTCTCTCATCAATTGAGAATGCTTCATTGTATTATTTTCTGGCAATGTTCTACTAATTTACAAGTTGCAAATTTTAGCACAACTTTTTTTTCAATGCCATTTAGCCAGTCTTTTTCAATGAAAATTCACTGTTTTGGGAGAGTGGTAAGCACCAATTGACCTACTTTTCCTATTATTTACTAGTCAAATGATGTACTTCAGAAGTTTCCTTGATGCGATCTCTGGTCAATTCTTGCATGTTCCAAGTCTGACAGAAGAGTTAGCTCATTAGTGCACTGTCTGTGCTTGTGTAGGAAGAATATCATCCTATTTTAGCATGATGTGTCTGACATTTTCTTTCAGATTGTATAATACTGCAAGAAAACCTAATCCTGAACTTGCTCTGCTCACCATGTATAATAGAAAACTGTAATTATACCATCCTGAATCCAAACCTATTGTGCATTTTGTTATAAGTCCCACAAGTCTACATTACACACTAATGAATATTTCAGTTATGAGCTAAAAGAAACAAAGTTTGAGAAGTTTCTCAACAGAAAGACAAGCAGAAACTCAATTCTGAATAGTTTGCTTGCTGGTCATGAATTATCATGGAAATATGACAGCGGCAGGTAAATCTCACTGCATGAGCTAGTGCAGGTCATGCATTCCGTGAACTTCCTTGGTTAGGTCATATTGTGATTTGTGGTGATCCAAGCAACGTTTCTCTTCATTTAATGCTATGAAGTTCTACATGTATTTCTCTTTCTCCGTAACAGCTTTGACCATTTTCCTTAGTGCCATATGACCTTATCTGTTTAAACACTTTATAGTTATTGATTGCTGTATCCATAGGAATAAAAGTTATAACAGTCACAAAGATGTACTCAATGGGACATGAAGAAACTGATCATTGAGAAACAGTTTTGGGCCAGGAAGAAAATATCCCTGCTTAGCACTAATGCATCATGTCCAACACCAGCACAAATCTGAATCAATTTGCTGTTTTGCTAGGGAAAGTATTTCCTGCTAGTCTGCAGAAGCAGTAAACAGTATTCTGTCTTATTCCAAAGCAGTGAGTCCATACAGGCCATGTTACTGAGGTATAGCAAGAGAAGGAACTTGAATGAGAGTTTCTTCTTCCTCTTTCTTTAGGAGAATAACTACCTTATGATGGTGAGAAGTACAATGTATTTTTCACTTTTGTATTATTACACAAATGTGCTGTCAAAATTACAATGATGCCCAGTACTTTCCATGGGAGATTTAAATAAGTAGTCTTTTATGTTGTTTTTAAATGTCTGTCTATATACACGTTTCTGTAAACCTTTTACTCTATTTAACCATCAACCTAGAGAGCAGATGCAGAGATTTTACTGCTCTTCATCACTCTGTGTCTTTGTAAATCACATCCTCAGCATCTTGCTATTGTCTGACTTCTAAGGATACTTCTAAGTGGCATTACTAAAGGGTTTTCTACCACACTCAAGAGTGTCTTAAAGAAGAAAAAAGACGAGTAAAATCACAACACTTTTTTTCTAGTTTTTCTTATAGATTTCTCTTCTCTTCTCTTCTCTTCTCTTCTCTTCTCTTCTCTTCTCTTCTCTTCTCTTCTCTTCTCTTCCCTTCCCTTCCCTTCCCTTCCCTTCCCTTCCCTTCCCTTCTTTAAACTTAAGGCACACTTGCAAGTGTGTAATAGTCTTCACTTACAATTCTATATCATCTCATATAGCAGTCCCTCTCAAATCTGAAGGAATAAAATTCCAAATTTTGAGTCTTCTCCGTGCTTTAGCTTTACCACATATGTAAATTAATGTACATAAATGATATTAACATACACCATATCCATATGCTTTGGCTACTGAATTAAATAGTCAGTAGGGTGTTTATCATGCCTTCCAGTTCTAGAAACAGAAGGTAGTTCAGAACTGCAATATTCAGTCTTTGTTTTGAGTGTGGATTTGGAACATTCTTAGTATGAGGTATTCTTGAATAACTAGTTTATGTCAGAACTTCATGACCAGATAGAAAAGCTGTTTTGATTCCATACTCAAACACCTCTCTTACACACCAAGATTTTGGATCTGCCTGCATTAGAACTAAAGAAATGAAGATTGCTGAGAGGATAAGGGTAGCATTGTCTTCATCCAAATCATTTTTTTTACCCAAATATTTAAAGTATTTTTGAAAATATGACATTAAAGGGTATGGCTCTGGGGGTAGCTGTACTTCATTTCTCTTTTTGATCTCTCCAAAGAGCTGAGCTAAAAGGGTGCTTCCACCTGTTTTCGTTACCTATCTTGAGGAAGAATCTTGTGAGTGGGACTTCAGCACCTGAGTACCGTGGTTCATCACTCTGTGTTTCTGATGGCTAAGTTTTTCTTCTTGTTTTAATGAAATCTTTATTTCATCTCCAAAGAAAATAGCTCAAAATATCTTGTATCTTCTCAATGTCAAACACTATTTAGGATATACCTCAGGGATATGAAGTAGAAAAACAAACAAACAAACAAACAAACAAACAAACAAAAAACCTATAGTAAGGAAAATCCTATCAGATTTGTCTAGGGATTGGGTTGATCCAACCATGAATCAATTTACTTAAGGTCCTGTGGCATTTTAAAGACCTTGATCTGAACTCTTCAAATTTTACCTTAGTTTATGAAAGCAGAACTGTTGTTTGGTTCTTTCATCTGTGGTGAAAGACAAGAAGTATAAAAGAAAAGAGTTTTTCGCTGTAAGTATGTCAGGCCACAGTTGGACTGGCTTCAATGGAGGCCATTGTCATCACAGGATAAGTACCTTACTTGGATGTTTCAGTTTGCTGTGAGCCAAGGGCTGCACATTTACAATCAGTCACATCTGTGCTTACAGAACTGCACCATCTCTGCTGAAACAGAGCAAGGAAATATTGCCATGGACATGCTCACTGCTAATCTTGTCACTGATCACACCAGCTGATAGTGCTACAAAAATACTGATATGGACTTCAGGTTTAATATCTCAAGAAATGATTACCTGTAGAGATGTGTCAGCTTTATCAGCCCTAATTTAGATAGTAGTTGAACCATCTGAACTTGATTTGTGTAGACACAGAAGAATAAAAATCAGTTAGCAGGCAGTTTACTCTCATCCCGTTTCTCAGCTGCATTGGCTGATTCGAGTGACTGCAACCTTATAAGCAAGAAGAGACTTCATTTCTTTTATGAACCCAGATTCATATGCACTGTATTTTAATCTCAGCCCCACAGTACTTAGGCTCAGAAGGAGATTACTAAAATGAATATAATCATTGGATTATAAAAGGAGATAGAAAAGTTAAATGATCTGAAATATATTTTATATGAGACTTTCATTTTTCAATAAACCTTCAGAAAACAAGTCTTGTCTGTTAGAGGAAGGAATATATTACTGCAGTGCAGGAGGTTTCAATAACTTCAGCCACTCACAAAGGATTATTGAGACATTTATGACTGAGGGAAAATGTTCCCTGTCAAAATAAACTGAGGTATGTTTTCCAAGATGCTAGTCCAAGCAACTGCTGGAGGGGACAGAAAACTTGTTTGGGAAGTGCTGTGCGTTAGCAGTTCCTCTGATGGCTCTCAGTGAAGTGCAATAATCTGATACACATAATCATGTACACCACCTCTGCTTCCTGTGCTGTACTTCTGTTCCTGTTCTTCATAAATCCTATCATATCTTTGACCTTTGGCACCCCCTACTACCTACTTTGGTATAAAGACAGGACTCAAAGTCCATCTCTTAATCCTAGATGGATCAGATTTTGAACACTGGTTGTTTTCAGCCCAGAGTGGGAAATATGCATTTCAGTCCTTGTGCTCTGGATTTTCTGTTGATTTTTTTCATTATCCAGTGACTGTCTAATATAAAGAAAATGCTTCCAGAGCAGAGCCAAAAACATGTGCGCTCCTTCCCAGTTATAAATGTTCTTAACACAGGCACCCAGAGAAAAAAGCTAGAGGCCTTTCCCTTCTTTTTTTCACAAGACTTGACTTTTTCATAGCTGGACTGTACTATGAATGCAATGTAGGTGTCAGCACCCCAAGAGAAGCTTTGATTCAAGATCTTAAATTGCAGAGGGAGGGGCAGGAGCTGAGCCAGGTCTCCTTGTCTAGCTCCCAGCAGCTTATCTCGTAGCACCTGTGCTTTGCATCAGGGACTCCAGGAAGTTCTGTGAATCAAATTTCTGGGGCCAAGAAAAGTTGAGCACCCAAAGGAGCTATTCTCTACCTGGGCCTAAATGGCATTCCTGGTAAAAGAAACCTGAAATAAGGATAGAACTAAATCACAGGCAAGTGCCTTAGCAGAAAGCCCATCTGTATTTGAACACATCTCTTACCTTTTAGAATGGGTTTAAGATAAAGAAGATGTCCAGTGGACCCTGTTTACCCTTTCTCAAAACTCTGTGTATCACTTCAGGTCAGTTCACCATTATTTGTGTCCTGCTCTCCAGATGATAAAGTTATTTAGATACCTCAGCATATGTAGGTACAAAATTAATTAGGATCTTCTGCTATATTCATAAGATGCAATCTCTCAAAGAAATTCCTATTCACGTTAAAAAGGCGAATGATACTCCCTCTGATTATTTGAAGACTCAATCAATATACAGGATATACTTAAAGATCTTGTTTCTTTTACCACGAATGCTCAGAGAACGTCATGTATTTTATAAGAGTAGAAGGAGAAAAGAGTGAAAGGCTTAAAATTTAGCATCTGAAGAGCAGCCAGTCTGTAAACTGTTAACGAAGCTTAAATGAGCCCAACCCACATTGTTGAATGGCAGTGCAAAGCATCTCAGTGGGTATTGGCAGCCCAGAGGTGTGCTGCTGAGAAAATATATACATTCCACTGTGAAATAGACATTGCAAATTAAAAATCTGAACCTACTTCTATAGAAATTAATGGGAATTTTGTCACTGGCTACAAAGGGAGCAGGGTCAGAAATCCAATTTCTTGCTATGTTGACTCTACCATCATTAGTGGCAGAGGGTGAAGGAGGGCAGCAGAGGGATGACTTTTTATTTGTATCTTGCCAGCTTTGCTTTTCCCTAAATAGACCACTCTAATTTTTCAATTTCATTTACTTCTGAAACATACTTCAAAATGAGAAGCACATGTAGGATATATGAAATAGACAGTTATCTTTTTAGGTAGGGACTGAATTAGCCTGCCATCTCATATCAGTTCTTCTTCTTCTTCTTCTTCTTTTTCAAGAGCTATTTATAATCAGTGATAGCTAGAAGAGAAATATAGAATGGGACATCAAATGCCGTTCTGTTTACTTAAACATTGCATGTTCACTTGTTACAGAGAACTGTCGGACATCTTGTCCGTGTCTTTACTCAGCCACTGTTAGTGTGTTGTTTACTGATACAAGAAAATACTTTGAAAAGAGAAAATATTTGTGTTTTTTTTTTTCCTGACCTTAAATCAGGACTAAATAAAAAGTAAAATAAAATGGAAGACCAGATCAATGTTCTGGCTGTACTAGAAGCAGCAATTCATAATTAAATTAGTTTGTTGTTCCAGTCAGTAATAGTGAAAATATAGGCATCTAGTTTGTAGATTTCAGGGCCACCTCAGGTCACCAGTGAGGTTTTGGCTTTAGTATCGTAGCCAAGAAAGTGCCTGTAAGCATATGTCTTAGGCTTGCAGAGTGACACTTGACAATTCATTCTTATGTAGTACCCATTGAGAGAGAATGTATTTTCTTGGCTTAATCACTTAACTTTGTCTCAGCTATTAGACTTAATAGAAGATTGTAGCAGCGAACCAAATCCAAGTATGTGCATCATCTGGCATTTTTCTGTTTAATACATTTGTCCATTCCATTCCTGAACAGGCAAAAACTCTTCTTGGCCAAGTGTATTCTCAGTAGTTAATCCTCTTGTTATCGCAGTGAACTAAGACTTATCCTACACAGGATGCACTGCAGTCCTACTGTCTTTCAAGACTTGGTCAAAAAGTCACAAAGGAGAAAGCACAACCTAATCAAAAAAAAAGAAATCCTCTGTTTTTACTTGCTCTAGTTTTCACAGCTTATGAACAAAGGATGAGCCTGTTTAGACAACAAAATAAAATAAAATAAAATAAAATAAAATAAAATAAAATAAAATAAAATAAAATAAATAAATGTTACTTCATCTTCCCACTCACCAGACTATTTTCTCCGTCTTTTATTCTTTCTGGATTTTATAATCCTAAACCTTGGAACTCTCCAGAGAACAGTCAGTATGGCATCACCCTTATGCCTGGGATCATCAATATAAATTAAACCATACATAGGAAATGTCAGTATAGTGTTTTTAATGAGAGAAAGAGATTTTAAATAGTGATAGAACACTAGTTTTAGGAAAGGAAAATTGCCAAAAATGACACTATTCAATAGGTTCACATATATCCTGTAAAGTGTGACGCACTCAGGTGCTGCAATAGCATCTCCTGTGTTTCATGATGTGCTGGAAAACAGAGCCACCTGGTTTTGAAGCTCCATTTTTATGGAAGAATGGATCGATTCTTTTGATGAAAATTCCCCCTTCTGGGACCAGAGTCTGCAGTGTGTAATTAAAAATAATTCACCTAACACACACATAAAAGCTTGCAAGAAAATGTAACTTGCCTTTGGCGCAGACCTTGTCTGCTTTCACCTAAACACAGACCTCTAATGACAACTGTTCTACTTCATCACACACATGCCCTTTTTCACAGTGAAAGAGTCTGGGTATTAGCGAAGGAACTGCTTTCCTTCCCTTGGGCTAATGCAGACCCAAGGCATTTGCCCTGCATGCTGCGCTTATGAGGTCTAGCAAGACACTGTGCAGCAGTGGTGCAGAGCACTTGTTTCAACAAAATATGTTTTCAAAGCCAAAAAGTGTTATGGAGAGAGAGCAGTGGTGGTGGAGCTTTTGAGGGGAGGAAACCTAAAATCACCTGAATTTAAAATCTTCCCACTTCCAAATGAAAATGGAGTTTTCAACCACATAGCCTTTGGGGAATACACTAAAAAATGGACAGAGAGCAGCCCCCCC
>VXAA01001523.1:254453-281059 GCA_013399115.1 Anseranas semipalmata | reverse complement strand
AAAAAAAAAACAAAAAACAAACAAACAAAAAAAAACAGTTTAAAAGCATCAAAATTATCATGAAATAAACCCTTTTTCCTCTAGCTGTTCTGGTCCTTCCTGTGGCATTGATTTCATCTTTGCCTGGCTTTTTCTGTGCCCATTTACATGGGCCTGGAATTAATTCTGACTTCTAATATATTTGAGAGTTCACACATAGACCAACTTTAACTCTGACAAGTTTTTCTTGATTACCTTTTTCAGCTTTCAGGGTGATATCTGTAGACCAGCAATCTTCAATGCTTTTGAATTAATGATCACACACAAAAAAAAAAAAAAGTCTTAGTTACCTTTTTAGGAACTTTTCCTAAGTTGTATGCAGAACCATAGAACTCTGCATATCACAAGGTGAAAGCAAGTCCTGTAGATGAATAACTTTGGGTAAAATCCATCTTCATTTTTTTTCCCTAAAATCATTTTGTAAATGAGGTCTTTTCAGATTATTTTGAGATGAAGGCCAAAGAAGGAATTAAAAAAATAAAAACAACACAGAGCATTTGGACAGTGTGGCAGATCAAGGCAAAAACAAACAAACAAATGAACAAAAACAAACAAAAAACAAACAAACAAACAAAACATTATCGAAAAAAGCTCTGAAGAGAAAAGAACTTTTTTTGTCCTACCCCCCAGAAAATCTGTTTACCTTTTGGCTCCTATGTTTGTGACCACAGTTAAAAGTAGCCAGCGTCCTAAAGGCCAAACAGATGAGTGAGTGCATCTGTTACATCTCCACAGAACACTGGCCTCTACACCCCTGTTCAGGACTAGATTGCAAATCTTCCCAGATGGAAAAAAAAAAAAAAAAATCTATTACTTTGATGTTTCTCCTCTGTATTAAAGCTTGAGACATTTTTTCATCACTGAATAGAACATCTCTCCTGTTATGTCTTTTCTGGTTTAGATGGTATTGTCCTATGAAAAATCAGTTTTGCATCCTCAAGTTCATAAACTTTTGGACCTGTTATGTCTTTGCTTCTTCTTTTAAGACACCATAGCAGAGCACCCTATAGCGTGACATGGGTAATATCCTTGTCAGTCAACGTGCTGTCAATCAAATCCGTGTTTCATTAGTTTGGCTTTGTCCTTTTGGCAGGAGACATTCATCTTCCTTACAATCAAATTCTGTGGTGCCAAAGGCCATGCTTTCTTTTATCAGTCTTTGTGGTCCTCCTTATGCAAAAGCCCCTCTCAAGTGAGGCTCACACAGTAACTGGCACATACCTCTCACACTTAGAATGGTACTTTTTGGTAAATGCAAACTGAATGTTCTCATCAGCTTCCACTGCTCACCGATGCTTAAAATGAAAGAATTGCATAGGATGATTGCTTTCCTCTATTGCGTTTCAATTTTATTCTGTCTCACATTTCACACTTGGAGATTGTGCCCTTACTTTTCTTCCCTGAAAGGGAAAATCCCCTCATTTTTCTCAATATTTGAAACCCTTTCTTCAGCATTTGAATGGACCAGTATGCAGCAAGGTTGATCCTCTAGGTTTTAGAAGCACCGTGCCATTTAGTGCTATCAGTTGTGTCCGGAAGATGGTATGAAATATATTACTCATTTCTAAATTGGAGAGACCAGTAATAGCCAGAGATCAGTGAGTTTTTCAGACATGGAGAAAAGCCCATCTCATCTGGTTAGTTTAGACATTTTGTTTCCTCTACATCATGCAGAATGATGAACAAGTTTCTGGTACCTGAGTCCTGGAACATGACTGGAATATTATCGCTTATTAAACCTGTTGTATAGCACCGGCTTCTGCATCTATGTAGACTGCATGGAAGCTTTGCAAGAGGTGGACTTCCTTAAGCTAGAGGTGAAATTCATCACAGCAGGAGGTTTTTGCCTGACCTAAAACACTACTTTAGTTCACATCCGCACTTACTGCTATTGCTGCTCCACCACGAGCTATTACAACAGTTGCTCAGCACTCCGCAGTGCTATTGACTGCCCAAACAGCCCAGCAGGAAAAGCACAGATTTGGAGGAAATGTTGAAGACATCTTCTGCTTTTCTGTCCTTTTATTCCTTATCTTTAGATGATGATGATATGATAGTAAGGCCTATTACGAAGGATATCTGCTCATTGGAAAACAGGTAAAAGCAACCTTTTTGTATACTGGTACTATATTTCATATACTATTTGCAGGTCAGGACCAGATTAGACTGGGACCAGAGATGCAAACATTAAGAAAGCTCAGAACTCCATTATTCATCCTACCACCAGTCCTCCAGCCTGGACTGGCAGTAACAGTCCATGAATTTTTTCAGACTTATGGGGTATTTCTGTACTCCCACTGCAAGATATTTTCTTTCATATGTCTACTTCTACCCTACCCTTCATTCTATCTAGATGGTTTCTTGACTGCCTGAAGACCGTCGGTGAAAGCAAAGTGTATACCATAACCGACCAAGCGTTATCGGGAAAGGTGGCTGCACACACTGAAAAATCTGTTTCCTGTATCACTATCTGTATTTGCATACATGCTGTCTGTCGTGTTTCTCAGAGTGGACTTGAGACAGACTTCCTGAATCTCCAGATGGCTGTGGATCACAGACAGCCTGCCTATGATACAACAAAGGTTTTCCAATTATTTCACAAAATGGAAACTCATTAGCCAAGGGACAGCTCATCACAGTCAATAATAAATAATTGTCAGAAGAGAAAAATGCCGTCCATATCATACAAATGATTCAAATACAAAGACAATAGGATCATCAAAGATGTTACAGATGGGAAAACTGCTTTTCCTCATCTGCTATATGATGAATTTCTTCTCTGCAGTATTTATTACTGCTTATGATACCAATTTCAGCCCTTGTTGCTTCAAGTTCCCTGGGGGAGGGGAAAATGTGCTGAGCCTTCAGCCTAAAAATTTCTATAGCATGGCCCAGTCAAATGGACTACAAAGGACTATGATTATTGTGCTACTGACCTTAGCTTATTCAATTCATTCTTTCTTTGGAGGGTTTGCCTACCCAAAAAAAAATGAGTAGAAAGATCTGTACTTAACTAAGTTCTCCTGATAAACATCACTGAACAGGAACTGCTTATCACAATTAAATGAACACGTCACATCAGAGAGACACCCCAGCCAGGCAGTATCCCACACAGAACTCCTCTCTGAGCAGAAATGAAGAGGTACCATAAAATGATGCCATTTCAACAGCAGCGGAAATATTAAAAAAAAAATAAATCTGGAATGTTAAGATTTCTAAAAGACCTTCATAATTAAAGTATGTGTGTTCAGTACAGGGCAATTTCCATCTAATCACAAAGAAATAATGAAAGTGCTCTTAACTTCTTTCCCTCCCTCTTTACTTCTTCATTTCATCCCCAAGGGTTATACCATTTTGGAACCATTAGAACTTGCATATTCTGAAATGCTTCTATTGCATAGTGTAAATTATTTAAGACTAGAGACCTAGGGTCCATTTCATATTGACTGTCTATGAACAGGTCAACATAGGCAGTCCTGATTGCCTCTTTTATTTTCTCATTCTAATTACAATCCCTCTTCGTATGCAATTTATTTAGTAAAAAGCATACATCCCTTTGACATAGTCATTCCTGGGAAGATGGTCTAATAAGAAAGGACTAAACATGTCCAAATTATAACTGCTGGGACAACTGCTATTTTGGATTCTTGATCAAACCAAAATAATAATAATTTCATTAATGTAATTACTTTGTCTACCTCAAAATGAAATATGTATTTTCAGTTCTTCAGTATTCCTCCTCCTTCTCATAATTTTGAATTCAAACAGATTTGAAAACAATATTGAAAATGACAAAATGAAATTTCATTTAAAAGCAAACATTTTAATGTATTTTGACTCAGACTGTTAGCCAGACTTCAGCATGGAAGTACAATAACCTCAGACAACTGAAACTGCATTTTTCTGCAAGAAACAGATCTAGCCACGAGTACAAATGTCCTGCTACGACTTTGCCAGCATTTCTTTTTTCAAACTTGGCTGCAATTACTTGCATGAGGGTAAAGAACAGAAACTGAACCAGTTTTGTGGTTCTCTAAGAACCTTCAGTTTGAAAGTGTTGAGTGGCATAATCCAAATTTGTTTATTCAGTCTGATGCTGTGACAATCTTTAGCTGTGATTTCTGTTTCAGCTGTTCCTTCTCATACTTTGTTCATTGTCGCTGTATCTTTTACACATATTTTTGCTTCCATGTCCAAACATTCCCCTCCTTTTCAATGAAAAAATATTAGTACTTCACCTTCCCTCCACCAGTGCTTTAAAGTGAAATATCAAATAAGGGACTGAGATATTATCACCTGGATTAAATTATAATCGGTTTTGGATTATATTAGACATGTCTCTTTGTCAAGAAACAGGTTGAAAATGGTGGCATCGTTTTAGCAGGTGAAGCCCATTTTCATGGCTACTGTTCATCTCTGGTTCTTATTGCTTTGCATTTTTGTTCTTTGTGATCTTTCTGTGTGTGTGTGCACTCCTCTGAGTTAAGTGTCACTGTAGAAAAATACTTTTGCATCTCACAGAGTGATGTCAAAAAGAATCATTGATGACATCATCATGTCAGACTCTCAGTGTTTATGGAGCATCTTCTACTGTGCAACAGCCTTCCTAGTTCTTCTGTGCTAAGCAAAGAAGTTAATTCATGTTCATTGCTATGTCCTAAGGGCAGTAAGAAATGGAGGCATTTTAGCAGCACATCCCATCCCATTGGCAGAGGGCAGCAGGCAGACTCCAAAATTCACCTTTAAAGAAGGGGCAGGAGACATTATAGCTTTTCTACAGTATACTAAATGCCAGCACAGTCCAGGAAGATTTGCTGCTTCTCCTATTGCATTCTTGTCATTGATATTACTAGCATATCCTACACATTTTACTCCCATCTGAAACTTTACATGTTGTTTTCCCTGTTTGACCCTAGGGATACATATGCTTCTGCTTTTCATCTCTGAAGTTAGATCAGATTTTTCTGTTGTATTTTGATGTCAATACGAATAAAAATCCATTCTTTGCAAAAAGCATTATTTGACTGGCAGAAGAAAATCAGCTTTTATTTTGTTAAAACTCCTAATAACGCCAATACTACTGTTGGATTTTATCCAAACTTCACAGATATGCTGGGAAAGAAGATATGCTGGGAATGTCATTTATTGCAAGAATGTGCTTCTAGAAGCCTTTCTCCCAAGTGTTCTCCCCCTAAAACTTTTCCCTGCAGGCACATATGAGATAAGAGTCTCTTGCAGAAAAACACTGTATTGAATTGTAGAAAATTGTTAGACATAATTATCCAAACTCTGCCCTAACACTACTAGTCAAATAACAAGTCATAAGTTATTCTTTCTAAAGCATGCTATGTGTTTCTCAGTTACCCACTGAAATTGTATTTACAATGCCACTGGCATAAACATTTGCCATCACACAAAGACAAATGTACAGGCTTTTTTACAGACTTATTTGTGAATTGTTATATCTGTACTAAGGTCCACCAATAAGCTTTGGGTTTTGCAGGCAATGAATACATGATCAGAAAAAATGAGCATGTTCCTCTGCCTTGAACGTACTATAGCATTAAAAAATAAAAAGCAACCACAGGTAGAGAAGAATTCATCTATCTTCCCTGGGTTTCAGTGAATTCCAAACAAAATTCATAGTAAGTTTTCCTTTGACTTAAATGTGGCTGGAAAGGATCATTGCATGGACTTTGCACTGATAATGGCAATGACATTACACTTACTTTGAAAAAAATAAGGAAAATAATTGAATCCTGAAGTCTCACTAAGGCAAGAAGAGTTGTAGATTAAACTCGAATTTGAGTTAAGGTTTAATACACTGGCTTTACGTTTGTGCTATGTCTTGGTACGCTGAAAACGGGTTTATTAGTTTCAGGGAAGCTGTAACAGAGTCCTGACTCTGCCAGACAAATGATGTGGATCCAGTTGGATGTTGTCCTTACAATAAACCCTCCAAAGAAGACAAAAAAGGTGTCTGGACAGGTGTGCCTGCTACCACAGTGGGAAAGAGAGGTGTGAAGGCAGACTGCTGCCACCAGAGGCAGTTTCCCCCAACATATGATCATAACATCTAGCATTTATAAGGCCTATTTTGTTTCAGTTCTTCCTCTTGGTCACAGTGAGAATGGACATGCAAAATGTTGGAAAGATTTTGCATTGTTATGCCTGCTGGGAGAAGGATTCTACTTACCATGCAAGCTGTTGGTGGGGCAGATATTTATAAAGTTGATGAGGAGACAGAATTTTTTTGTGGTGTTTCAGACAAAAAGGAGTGAAGATCAAGGCCCTGCCTGGAATGTTAGAAGAGCATTTTAAGGGATTTTGCTGTAAGAAATGACAAATTAAAAATGTACTGTTTGGACTATGGTGTAGTTAAGAGGTCTGTGAGGAGAACAGCCTTGGTGGTTAAGGCATTAATCTGAATGTTTAGAGTCCTAGGCTTAGTTTCTGGTGCTGCCCCAGATTTCTTGTGTCGCATTAGGTAGTTAATCACTTACTGCTTGGGTTTTTCTTTTGCAGAGAGGGAATTACTACAGTACTCAAAAGCCAGTGTTAGGGTGACTTCAGGAGAGATTGTCCAGCTCTGGTTGTGGTGTCCAGCTCTGATTGTGATGTAGCCCCCAGTGTAGAAGTGGAAAACTGAGGGAGGAGCATCTGTAATGCATGCTCTTTAATGTTTGCTTCTGATGGTTTCTGCAAAAGCACTCTCTATTCTCTCTCCAGATATCCATCTCCTCTTGAAAATTCAGTATTCCTCTGTCCTTTCCTCATGATCTGACATTGCCCAGTATCAAGCTTCACCTTCTTATTGGACTCCAGAGGCAGCAATAATGCGATCCATTCTGCATTAGGGAAAGACATCAGGAGTTGAGGCACTGACGTTAATCAGTATGGCAGAATGGCACTGCAGAAGAGTTTTCATTCTGGGAAGTAATACTGTTGGCTGCGTAGTGCTTCACAGCTGTGTGCGTACTCTCTGTAGGTCTAGAGCTCAGGTCTAAATCAGGGTCCTGTATGTAGAGCCGAGGCCTGAGCAGCATTTTCAGTCAGGGAGAGGTCTGAATGAGAGCATGCGGTCTGTGCAATCTTGCACAGACATAGCCTGGGATACTCTACTGGCATGAGTAAGATTTTCAGGTTTAGAGCCAGTCTTCTACAAGAGACATGACAAACCAGTTTTGATTTTCCCATCAAGTTTCTCCAAAGCTTTGAAACATTACATTTATGATGTCAGATGAAGATTTTTGCGCTGTTTTCTATCCATGGAAAGTTTTATGTCTGCCTTATTTTATTACTTTTATTTAATTTGTAAGAATTTATCTTAAGGGTTTAATTGTTAAGCCTAAAGCCCATAGCTCATATATATACTGAGCCATACATATCGGGTTAATGTCTTAAGTTCAAAGTCACAGTTTATCTTGACTTACGTTTATACAAATTGCTGCAGACCTAGTCCTTGCAGTGGCTGCCTGCCAGCACTATGTTTCCTCCACTCTACTGATGCCAAAGAAGTAGAAGGTGCTTAGCAGTGCAGTACAGGCTGTCTAGTGTTCTATATTATTTCTGAAATAAAAGCTAATTATTTTTTGAGATATCTTTTGCCAATGTCTTGGTTTATATAAAACATGTTGTGATAGCTGGTGGTATATATGAAAAAGATAGCTAGAGCTGTCACCTGCACCTAGCTACTTAGTGATTTCACAGCTGAACTCACACAGCTACCCTTTACTTTTCCTCAGTTTTATGTTACAATATGTTATATAACCCACCATCAGTAGGTTTCCTGCCATAGGTGGCATTTCTCTTTTTCCCTAAGAATATCTTCAACATATCATCTATGAGGTTAGGAAGTTAGTCCTACCAGCTACTGAACTAAATAATGACAATTGTGTATGTTTTGTGTATGACAGTGCGGTGCAAATGGACACCTTTGCTGGACAGTTCAGACTTAGCTTCTAACCAGAGCACTCCAGGTTTCATATCAGGAGGGAGGTACCTTGTTGAAGGGAGTTGTTAGTTTGAGGATGAAAGTATTTCAGGAAGAGATGTGCATATCATTTTGGAAACTAAAAAATGTGAGTGGCAGCATCAAAGGAGGGCTAGCACATTGTGACTCTAGATGTTCACTTTTGACTACTACTGAGGACAGAACATTAGACAAGTTTGGCCATTTTCACCTGTGTGAAAATCACTGAAATTTCACTGTTTCCATTATTTCTGTAGAAGATGAGGTCTGATTCATCCTTTAGGAAATAGTGTCCATAACCACACAATACTGTCCTGTCACCACAAGATATATTGTACTATAGAGATTCAGCAAGGCGTGCTACTTTACATATGGATTTATTTAAAGCACATTACATATCAAAAGAATTAACTTGATCAGAACTGCAATAAGGGAGGTTTCTACACAACAAAGTTTTCTGCAATTCTGGCTCCTACTGCGTATATTGAACATAAGGAAGACTGGCCTTATATTCGAGTCAAGTTACTCCACAAGCGATTTAACAATTTATTTGAATCATATTATTTTAGTGCTTATACACATACCTGTGCATAGCTAAAGTCGTATTTATAGTTAGTCCAGTGTCTTTCAGTTTTTATCAATAACAAAAGCTGCATATCCCCAAAGAAAGTTGTCCTTTTCTCTCATTTCTCTGTATTATTTTCAAGCCTTTTGTGCTACTAATTCTCCCAGGGGTGAACGATGCAAAGATCTAGCATCAGCTTTGATGTAATTTGTCATAAACTCAGTACACAGTTCATGCAAGAAGCTTCAGGGATTGATAGAACCACTCTGTGTCATTCTTAAATTTCCATGGATACAATATCCTGAGGTGTGCAGTAAGACCATCTGATATTTAGGGCTGGTTGCTTAACCTTTGAATCTAAGCATCATGCTGGTACAAAACTGAAAGGCAATAATTACCAGAATTAGAAAAAATAATGGGAATTTATTAATGAATCATCTTTCCCCTTAAGCTGCACTACAGCAAGAAATAATCACAATAATAATGAACAGTGTTATTATAGGACCACATTATGAACACCAATAATTTTGTACCAAGCTTTTACTGTCAAGGGAATGGTTCATTAACCACAAAGAACACTTCACATTAGGGATTCAGTTTATCTGGCCAATTTAGACATTGTTTAAGTAATTTTTAATCAAAATAGGGATCCTGCATTTTGGTAAGGTATACTGGTTCAAAGGAATTATAAGCACAATTACTTCAATCAAGTTGTTAGTAAATGTGTTTGTTCCAGATAAAGGTTGGACACTGGTCAATCTGTTAAGCAGCCACTCTGGCCTACCCTGCAGTTTGAGTTCCAGTTAGTGGGGGGTGGATGAGAAGAGGAGGAGAAAGACAAAGAAAGTTTTTCATTTGGCAAGGGATAAATAAAGGAAATTCCCTGGAAAGTGGGTTATAGACAAGAAAAGAAGAATTTTGCTTGTAACCTTAATATCAAAAACTGATTTTTTTTTATCAGGCCAGCTGCATGTCACATTATTTGCTGTGGCAAATATCCTTTGGGGGATGAAATTGAAGCTGGGGGAAAAATTTACTTATATTATTTGCAATATTTCATCCCTTTACAGGATAATATAAAATTAATGAAAATTGCCTTCAGTCTGGAGAGGAGCCCTAGCCTACCAAGCACCAGGCAGAGAAGGTGCCAGAGCTAAATCTTAAGGGGGAGTTGAACTAAACCCCCAATCACTGTAAACATCATGTAATTTCATGGACTTCTATGTCTAAACACCAGATGAGGATCTGTCACAGCTGAAGTGTGCAGTTCACACCATGTTAAACCTCTTAAAATAAGACGCAAGCATAATCAATGACTGTAGGTACTTCTTTCCTGTATATAAACTGAGCTGTACATTAAGATCAGCCATCAGTATGAAATACGAATACAAGCTCAGGCCAGACATCAGTGAGTTTGCTGTGTTTGTTTTCACTGCTTTCAATCACCTGATAGCCAAACTGGGCTCAACGTGCCAGCAGCACTTTCAAGGTGGATGCAATCAGGGAACCTCACTGAGCTGCAACTGACGTCTTGGGGTGGGGGGAGTGGAAGGATATAGGCTGTGGCTGCCCAAACCGGAGCTACTGTTGCAGGCAATGTTTGTCAAACTGTCTGTAGAAACTGCGAAAAGTCAGACTAAAAAAAAAACTTCCTAGGTAAAAAGACTCAGACCTTGAGGCCATAACAAACTGCATGTGGGTGGAGGATAGAATGATGGCCACTGTAAAATTAGAAAACGAGACATCAGGAAGGCCCTTCGAAGTACCTAAATCCATCATCCAAGCTGAAGCTCATTGAGTTGGGTTTAAGCATTAAGCATATGCTTCAGTTTTCACTTCTGAAGAGGAATAGGTTTTTAAGCACTGGTTTTAAAGAGAGGGATTCATGTTGTGGCAAACTTGCCTTTCTAATTAGCAAGATAAAACTGTTTAGCTCATCAGCTGCAAAGCTGATTTACACCAAAAGTATCTAATTCATTTTGTTCCTCTTGAGATTAATCGTGATAAATCTCTTCCAAATGCGCTAAATAATGTTATGAAATGAAACATTCTTTGTGCCTAATCAGATGGTTTCTTGCATCTTGGAATATTGGTGGAGAATTAGAATAGACAGAAATGACTCAAATACACTTTTTAAGAAGTAATAACAAACAGGTAAAGAAAGACCACAGGGACTCCACTAGGCCAGTTTCTCTTTGATTTCCTCATTTCAATTCACCTATTTTCTTCACACTATTCCCTTTGCTCTCTTCTCTAAAGAAGTAATTGAGATGTCTTTTGAAGATTCTGATGCCTCCTGAAGTCATATTTTTGTTGTCATTTATTTCATGTGTATATGCTTCCACAGGAAGTGGCTATACCTTTAAAATGGGAGAGGAGACTTTCTAGGGATTTCTGATGGCAAAAGAAGGGTGTGAGGGTGTGTGTGTCTTCATCAGGGAAGTGGAGAAAGTGTGAGGGAGAGGAAAGTCTGATGATTCTATTTATTCAACATATTTAAAATACGTTTACTTTCAGGGAAGGTAAGAGGATAGACTGTGACAATCAGCCTCGTTAGCTAGTGACTTGGATAATGGAACAGGGAAGTAAGTGTGCATCCCACCCAAGTGCACTATCATCTAGCTTCAGTTTTGATATCACAAAAAATTTTATACACACAAAAATTAAACAGGATTTCATCTTCCTTGGAGGTTCAGTGAAGTAAATATATTCAAATATGCCCTTTCTGAGATGTTCTGTAAACCTTACTACCTTTCTCATTTGGTCTGACATTAAAGTTTCTCCAGGTGCTCATAGTTTTTCTAAAATGCCCTGTTCGTCTTAACATTTCCTTCTACCTAGTATCCATCAAATGTTCACTATTCACAGTACTCTGTCGATGGCCTTGGAAACCAGACTCAGATCTCCACTTGTCTCTAGAGGGAGCTGCCTCTTATTTCCGTCTAGTCTGCATGACAGACTAGTGGCAGACCTTTCCTCTGCTATCAAGAAGAGAGCTCATCTGTCTAAAAAACAAGATATGACAAGCTTCCAAAGCTTGGAAATTGGCATGTAAAAATAAGGTGTCCGTGTTTAACAGTGAGGGTAATAACAGAACAAGTTGAATGATATAGTAGTTAACAGTCATAGATAGTTATATGATGTAGTCTGATACACACAAAGCCAACCAAAATTTAAAAATCATTGTCTGGAGCCCAGAACAGAAAAAAAACATTAGTACGAGATGGTGAAAGACAATCCAGAATTCAAGAGAATGAAGTCTTCCAGTGGAGCGTGAGAAAAAGATAGTAAAAAAGAAACCAAGGTGCCAAAACAGAATCAGATGTTCTGATTTTTTAGTCTTTCATTACAGTTTTCAAAGTGGTATCATGAATGCCAATCAGATGTGGGCACTTAATCCAATTTATCTTCCTTGAAAGTTCCCAGGGTTGAAATCTAAGAATCAAAACCTGTCCAAATTAAGAGCCAGAAAGAGGGGAGAATGGTGGAGGAAGAAACACAAAAGCTTAAAGAGATTGATACTTCTTTTCACTCACCTTCTTCTGTATGATGAATTGAATTTCTTTTAGTAACTAGGCACTTCTGCAGATCTTTATTTAATGTCATGCAGGGGAGAGGCAGTAGGTGTGGGTAAGAGAGGTGAGTCATACCTTGCTCAAGAGGGAACCTGCTGTGCTGTTCATAATGCACTGAATTAAGTTCAACAAATATTCTCTTTTGTTCCTACACCTTTTCTTTTCTCTGGTCTGACAGACACCAAAATTCATGACAGCTTATTAGTATTCATTTGTACAACTGATAATTGAGCCTGAATACTAGTCTAATCCTGAAAGATGATAAGTCATTCATCCTTTTCACATAAATACAGTAAACGTTTATTGTGTTTATGTATAGTTGCCTGGTACAGAGGAAAGAACTCTTCCATGCAGTAAACTGAGAACTTGGCCACCTCTCCCAGAAGTGGTCATAGAATCATAGAATATCCCAAGTTGGAAGGGACCCATAAGGATCATCGAGTCCAACTCCTGGCACTGCACAGGTCTACCCAAAATTTTAGACCATGTGACTAAGTGCACAGTCCAAACGCCTCTTAAATTCAGACAGGCTTGGTGCAGTGACTACTTCACTGGGGAGCCTGTTCCAGTGTGCAACCACCCTCTCAGTGAAGAACCTCTTTCTGATGTTTAGCCTAAACCTCCCCTGCTTCAGCTTGACACCATTGCCGCGGGTTCTATCACTGGTGATTAAGGAGAATAGGTCGGAAATGGTCCAGGCTGGCTGCAGCATATGTTGTAACAGCCTCCAGATTTAAAGATGTAAAGGCAATCATCTGGCTGTTTCTCTACTGAAACATCCTTTTCTGATGATCTGAATACAAATCAGACTGTTTGGGGTTAAAGTCAGGGAAGTATGTAACAGCTCAATGCTCTGTCATTTTAAGTCTGGAAGTTAAGTCTTTAATGTTTGAAGACATTGCGATCTGGTGTATAGAAAAGAGGAATTCATAGAATCATAGAATCCTAGAATGGTTAGGGTTGGAAGGGACCTTAAAGATCACCTTGTTCCAACCCCCCTGCCATGGGCAGGGACACCTTCCACTAGATGAGGTTGCCCAAAGCCCCATCCAACCTGGCCTTGAACTCTTCCAGGGATGGGACATCAACAACTTCTTTGGGCAACCTATTCCAGTTCCTCATCACCCTCATAGTAAAGAATCTCTTCATTTTTTTATATTTGAGGAAAAAAACTCTAGCAAACTTATCAGAGAGATCTAATTTGTTTCCCCTGTTTAATTATAGTGATTTTTAATCAGTTTCAAATGTCATTTGTAAGGTTCAAACTGAAGTTACTTAAGCAGAGGGGAAGAGAGGGTTGGTGGCAGCAATGAAGAACCTCTCTCTTTTGAGACCCAGCTGGGAGGCCCTTTTGAATATGAGCCGTCATTCATATCAAAAACAAAAGCTGCAATCTGGGGTGTTTTTCTGGGACACCACCAGTCCTTAAGTTTCACTTTCTCCCTTATTTATTTATTTTCACTGTGAGCCAGTTGTCCAAGCAGAACATGACAGTTAATTACACCTCTCTGTTTCCCTCTGACAAACAAAGCACAAGTAATGCCAGCAGGGATTAAACTGTTTGCTTTTGGTTTACAAGGAATTAAAGAGTGTACGCAGTAAATTTTCCCGTAAAGGTCTTTCCTAAAGCTGTAGACTGGGGAAATAATATTAGCAGCTAACACTGTGGACGCAAAGCTCGGTTCAACAACCTTTAAATAAAAGGCCAATATGTTTTTCCCTCCAGATGGGCTTTACTCAAGGTGTGTCTACGTGGGCTTTGGCAGGCAGATGTGCGTGCACGCTACCCATGCGTCCTGCCAGCCAAACACAGGCACATCCAGTCTGACAGCCCCAGGCGGGTTCATTAGCCAGGTTCAGTGCTGCACAAACCACAGCTTACACATTTTCCAGGTCAGAGCCTATGTACATCTGCCAGGCTCCAGGTGCAAGCAGGACAGTGCACACATCACAGTGGGTCTGTGAATTCAGTTCTGAATTCAGGATGTTGCAGGGATGGGCATGCTCCCCTGTAAGTCTGCCACTTGCTTGTCTTGATTGAATTCCCTCCTGTCCAAATGCGCTTTTCTAGTTATTTCTAACAAGGCCTGTTATGTTCAGAAGGACCGTGTCTCTGTGAGGAGGCTGAGTAGTCACTCATGGGGCAGATTATTGACTTGTCTGCAGCTGATTCAAATCTGTCAGACACTGTTGACCAGAGGAAGTGCCGTGGATCTGTCTGATGATATCTGACTGAGTATCTAATCTAAACTCTTATTAAATAAATCAGACTGATAGGAAGTTAGTTCCCTGTGTTGGCTGCCTTGCAAGCAACTGTGCTCCAGCCCATTAGTGTAAGGCTCAGGCTGTCTGAGACATGGGAAATGTCTGCCCAGGTCTTGTGACAGTTTTAGGAAGAGAGCCCCAGGTCTAGCCTGGCCTGGGTGCTGAGAGCCTCTCCATCCAAGCAGAGCGGTTCAGCTCCAGCACAAGGCTGCTCTGAACACACTCCAGTGGCCTTTTCTGCAAGCCAAGAGAAAGCACATCTGCCCTCTGTGCGGTCCCCGGCAGGAACAGCCCAGGAGAAGGGGGGAGCAGAGGTGCTGGGGGGAACTTAGCCAGATGCTAATGCTTTATACTTTTTGTGGAAAACTGAGAATCAGTGGCCAAAAAAATTACATGTTGAGGAATAATCCAGAAAGGATCCACAAATACAGATTCTAACTCAAGAAATCCATAATCCATAGATATCTGCAGCCTGTGCAAACACACGGGGCAAATTACCATTCCATGCTTGTCCTTTTCCTGCACACTGGCTGTGTAATTACGCACACTGGGGAATTCCTCTCATGCATATTCTGTAAATAAGGAATCTTTAGCTTCAGACTTGTCAGTAACTGTTATCAAGAACTTGAAATCATTAACAACAACAACAACAAAAAGAAAAGAAAAAGACATTCCAGAGCATGGTTGTTTAAAGTGCAGAGAGACTGGAAAAAACAGCAACTGACTGAAAGGAAAAGGCACTGCGGGTGTAATATTTAATGGAGTGTTAATTGTGCAGTGGCTAAAAATAAATAGGCAGTGCAGAGGTTGTTTTTAGGTGAGTGGCTGATTGCAAGTGTTAAGCTCTACAATTAACACTAAAAATGATCTGAGCTCACTTTTCTGTGCTGCAATTTGTATTAGCAGTTGGATGGACTTCTCTGTGCAAACTCTTATTGGATAAAACACATACTGAGGAGGATAGGAAGCCACAGGCTGTGTTTTCTAGTGATCTACCTACTATTAACTCTAGTGTTTAAGTGAACCACCCCTTAATCTCAAAACCTCCTTTCTTATAACTTCTGTTTAATGGCAAACTGAATTATTTCAGGGAGAAGGCTAAGAGGTTTATAGCACTTAAATTTTTAACATTGGTCCCCTGTCCTAATGAAGATCAATAGGCAGGAAAGTCTTGTTAATGTTAGAGCAGAGATTTGACAGTTACGTGTGTTATTGTATGAACTTTGAGACTTACACGTGAAGATATCAAAAGAGTATATTTTATCTCAAATTGTGATTCAGGTTTAAAGCTGAAGAAACTCAACCATATTAAGCCTTTTTTCTTGTATGTATGCTTGCAAAATATTAACAGTCTTCTTCATCTACAACAGTATTCATTAATCCCAATTATTCAATGAATGATTTTTGCAAATGCTGCAAATCCATGGATTGTTCCGAAGTTCCATTTTGTGGCTCTTTCCCTGAATGTCTTCTATTCTAATTCTTTATTTGTAGGTTGTGCTTAGCTGCCTAAAATCATCTGTAAATCTGTCCATCTATAAAGCCCACCAGGATTTGACTTTTTTTTTTTTAATTTCCATCACATGCACATCTGTAGTTGGATTTGCATAGATGTTCTTAACTCCTTGCATAGATGTTCCTAACTCTGTGCCTATTACACTGTGGTGAACAAAATTTCATTGGTATGAGTATTTCAACAGAGCAAATAAAATGGCACAGAAATTACAGTTACAACAACCATATTAGTGGATACATTAGTTAAAAGAGTAAATACCATCAAAGAAAATCCATTAGTTGTATTTGGATCAATGTCTCTGTATACACTGTTTTCATCAGATTTTTAATACAATTTTGTCTCTTGCAGAATTTAGCATTAATTTTGGAATCAAACGAGAGAAGAAAGCAGCTTAAGGTACAAACAGCTTTTGTTTCTTGGACTGGTCTGTTAATTTGGAAATACAGATACAACTATATAAAAATAATATACAAATTTGGCATAAACATACATGAATAGCATGCTACAAAGTTTTGTTTTTGTTTTTCTAAATCTATCACTCTTTATTCTTGTTGAGATTCAGGCATGTTTGGTTTAGGTTCCTCTGTACTATTGTACGAAGTTTTTCTGTTATGGATAGATAGATAAATACATACCTATTTACATACATACATACATATATATATATATATATATACACACATAGACTGCTTTATAAAAGATGGGTAGAATTTTTTGTGACATGCCATTGGCCGGTATGGTATCTCTGACATATCTATACATTAACAATAATTAATATTGTTATTAAGGGGCTGATCTGCCCAGAAAAGTACTAATCTTTATTTTTGAAGTTATTATTTTAAATAAAAAATGTTAGTTTGGTAGGGGTAAGGGAATTAAAGGGTTAGCCCTTAAATTTGTGTTGTTCATTATTTGTGCTGTTACTGCTTAAAGATACTGAAGTATAATGCAGCCATCATTTGTATTTCTACAAGAAGACATTTGTATATATTCATGTTTTCATCCAGGAGGAAATGCAAGATTACCTGTCTCAGCTGCATAGCAAAACTACTTTAGGTATGTGCTTCTTTGGATGTGGCTTTGGGCAGACTGAGCTACAGAGAGATGTCCCTGCCCCATGGCAGGGAGGTTGGGCTAGATGAGCTCTAAAGGTCCCTTCCATCCCAAACCATTCTGTGATTCTATGATTCTTCCTATTGTTGCTGTGAGAATACATTTCTGCTTGCCTGATTTTCTGTTTCCTAATCCGCTAAAATATCAGGATGTTAATGCTGAATATCATTTGTGAAGTATCATCCTGTAAGCACAAAAAAGGCTTTCAACTGTTTGCACTTGGATATACCTGTCTCTTCCCCACAAATTAAGTGAAGCTGATAAAATAGAGTGGAATAGCCAACTATTGGAAACACAGCCTACTGAAAAGGTCAAAAACTTAACAACGGATTTCTATAATTCACAGGAGGCATGAGACATTAAGAGTTACTGCCTCATTCATGTAACAAAGATTGTGTCAAGAAAATAAAATGGTACAATATTTATCTGTTCTCATGAGAGGGTTCATCAAAAGATGAGAAAGTGGCTTTCAAGAAGATCATTCATCTAATGCTATGAAGACACTTTAGCTGTACAATCCACCACAGAAGTGGCAGGTTGCTGCACTTCTGAAAGCAGAGCAAGGGAACACATCAAAAACCCTAAAAGATTAAAAGGAACATTGCATACTTCATTAGCAGCCAGAGCTCTAGTGTCCCACTGTGTATAGTAGGACAGTTACCCAGAATCTGTAAACGATCTCTGCCTTGGGAGGGGGTGTTGCAAATTAGGGTGAGAGGCAACAGGTAAGAAAAGACGTGCCCGTCGAAGTGTGTCTTGGTTCCTGAATGGAGTGCCCGCCTTGGCCATATTCAGACAGCAGTGGGCAGCCCCCATGCATCTCGGCTTGCTCTGGAAGAGGACATGGCAGGATGGGAATTATTTGCCTGTCCTCACCTGGATGACCAGCAGGCCAGACTCTTTCTTCAGGCCATAGTGTGGCAGGGCAGATGGTGCTTTTGGCACAAGTGCTGCTGCCACACTGCTGGTTTATATTAGAGCTCCTGGTAAAGTGTTAAGCAGACCTCAAAACAAGGTAATAAGACCCCTTAAAGAGGTGGTAGTTTGGGAAGGTGAAGTACCATAGTTTCCTGGCAATAACTACACTGCCTCAAAAAGGAAAGGAACTGCTTGCCTTTAAACACTGACCTGCATTCATTTGAATTTGCCATATAAATCCCACCCACACTCCCTGAACCTTACAGCACTTTTCAGGTACTTTCCATCATTTCTGGTGGTACCTCTCTGCCTCAGCCACTGGAGACAAATCACAAATCTCACTGAAGAGATGACTGGGCATTTTTTCAGGTTCAGAGACCAAAACATGTTCTATTTGCCTGCCCAACCATATGGGTGACTCTGTCATTATCTGTGTATGGCCCAAGGGATAATAGCAACTCTTATGAAAGAAATCTGTCCACTATCAAACTTTCTTGGTATATAAAAGTTTTGGGAAACTGCATAGCTAACTGTCCCATTCCCCAGAAACAAATCCTATGGAATATTGACTATTGCAGTATTGAACAAATTCAACAGTGTGAAAAAACACACATTGCTTAATTTGCTTAAATCCTTCTTTTAACTTCAACTCTGAGAGCTTCTGTAGGATGTCTCCCTTATTCTGACTTTACACCACAGCAAAGAAATTGGCTGTGACTCTGCCAGGCAGACCTGGACTTTCTGCAAGCCCATAACTGCTTAGAACAGGCAGGCTGGTTTAATTCCTTCAGCAATGCTCTTCACTGCTTCCTTCAGGATGTGCATCTGATGTATAAAGAGGATATAGACACTTCACAGCTCAGAGCAAACATTTTCCCTAATAACCTTAAAATTAGTTTATTGACTTAATTCTAATAGCAGTAAGGTTCATCTGATCAAATTAGCTTTATTAACTCTTATCTATAAATACTGTTGGGCCCTTCTAGGCAATGGAATCCTCTGTGTGTTTTAATATGCATTCAGATAGTCTTTGCATGGACAATTGTGTTATTTCAGCTACTTTTTTTTCTGATATATGAGTTTATGTCATTTTTTTCCAATGTACAATAACCTTTTTAATTGGTAATGCATAGTCCATAAAGCAAAAGTTATTTGATTTGTGAAAAAGACAATCTATCATGGCTTTTTTAATTGCCTCTCCGTTATTTATGTCTTGAAATATTATCCATTAATCATTTGTGAGCTATTAATACCAAATTTGTATCCATTAAAATACTGAACTGAAAAAGCAAGAGTTTTCATAAGAGTTTTAATAAGCAAAAAAATGCTTATTATGTTGGATAAGGTCCAAAAATAAGGCAATAGTATGGCATACATATATATATGGATATATATCTATATATAAATATGTATGTTCCTAAACTGCTAAGATTAAAGCATTTTATTTCAGCTTTCAGGTTATAATTTGATCATAAAAGTAGCTTGACAAACTTGAACTGAATCAAGATTTTCAACAAAATAAGTTAAAGAAAATGTTGATTGATTGATTGATTGATTGATTTTTCCAAAAAACAAACATTTTTATTTAGAGGTTATTTTAACATTTCAGATTTTTTCCTCTTTTCTGAATGAAAGGAACTCTTATTTTGATGTTTCTCATGGAAGTTTTTTCTTTTTTCTTTTTTCTTTTTTATCCCAAACAGTTGAACAGTATGGAATAACAATTAAACATTTAGTTGAATTGTTCTTAGTTTAACTGCTCTGTCCAGAGGTGTTGTCTTTTATTATTTCCACAGATCAATAATCCACACAGAAGGCTTCCCTGTAGGATTTTAAACCTGCACTTATTTCATCATAAAACTCTTCCAGGACTAAGTATTTCTCTGTGTCTGGCATAGTAGTCAATTGTGACAAGAAAGGAAGTTTCTCAAAGAGGATAATGAAAGATTAATATTACAAGTGGGAGTCAAAATTGCAGCTGTAGAACGTATTCTTTGGCAGCCTGTAAGATACAAAGACTAGCAGGTAGCAACAAAAACATGTCTTCTTGTTGATGTGGAATATTTAACCTGCTACTAAGGTATACTCGCTGATAGTTTTCTTTTATATTATAATCTCTACATGATTTCAGTAATGGATAGATATCCACTGCATAACAGAGAGAACTATGTTCCATTTCTATCAACATTTCTAAACGGAAGGTAATCATATATAAAATACAAACTAGTGGTGGTCCATAATGTAACACTGGTTGGCCCACATAATGGTAGAATATTTAAAATCCAAAACACGCGCATATTTACTTAGGTGAAAATGAGGAAACAAAGAAGGTGGGATGAAATAGAACTAATAAACAAATGTAAAGAAATACACTAATTGCTGTAGTGTTTTTAAATGCAAAACTTGTGGGCAATTTCTGCATAAGGTGATCTGTGGGTATTTATTTCACTCCCATTTTATTTTGTTCTGCTAAGATTGGAAGAAAAAAAAAAGAAAAAACAAACTGAAAGATAACAGTTGACAAAAAAAGCTGACAGATACAGAGATTTCAGCCATGTACACATTTCAAAGACTCTTCTTTAAAAATGTATTAAAAGACATCAGAGAAAAACTACACAGAAAATTCAAAAACCCTGAAAACTAACATCATTTGAAATTTTGCATTAGAAAACCATTTCCATCTAAGACTTAATCCTACACTTTTAAAATCACTGCAAATCACTGCCCTCAAATTAAAACTAGGAGGTATGCCCTATATTAAGTATATTTTAGAATGTAACCTCAGTTACAGAATGGAAGTATCTATCACTGTATAAATTGCTTTTTTCTTTTTCTAAGAACTAGAATTCCATATGTTCCATCACATGAATAAGAGACAAAAAAATTTTAGCTGTGGCAGTTAACAATACCTTTTACCAAGCTATTCATCCTCAAAGCAAGTTAAGTAATTAGTTCTTATAAGCAGAGTTAGCTGAAGGACATGTAAATAAATTTTCTGAAAGTGCATCATCTCTTTTCAAGAATTGCTAGCTGATATATCCTTATTCAGGGAAAGGGTACGTTATTGACAGGTATAGTGCAAATTGTGTTCATTCTTAATGAGGTCTGACTCATAAGATGGAATTATTTTTTTCTTGCAGGCGGCCAATAGGAATCTCCACTGAATTAGGTGATCTTTGGAAAACATCCTTAACTGTTGATTTAGTTACCAAGTGTAGAAAGAACAATTAGTATTTGACTAGTTCAGTCATGTTTGAAAGCTGTCATTATTTAAACTTGAAAAATTAAGAAATAAAGGCTGAAAGTATTGACAGCTTGCCCAAATTTTCAGAGGAACATGATGTTTGGTCCTGCATCTATGATTGCCCCGATTGTCAGCATAGTTAACATAAAAGTGTTTTTGTCATTGTAAAATAATTTGGGATTTTTTCACCATATTGATATTTCTTACTCTGGTGTTTCACTTTCTGTGAAATTATGAGACGTTAAATTGGGAAGTGTTTGGTTCTGAACCTCCTTGAGTGTAAATCTTTTGCTTAATTGATCATGACCACTTTACGTCTTTTCCAAGATGATTTTCTTTGTCTACATGAGGTGATAACAGATGCTTAAAGGTTATTAATGTGTTAACAAACATGATTTAAATCCTTTTTGTTCCTGTAGTCTGGATAAGAAGAGCAGTAGGATCAATATAGGCAGTTGTCTTTTTAGCATTGTTACTTACCCGATACAGTTTAGCAGTGATTCATCATTCAGAATCTGTGCCAGGAACTAAGGATGCGTTTCACTTGCATTTCACAAGCAAGTGAATTATTTCCAACTTACTGTTTATTCATCTAAAAGCAGCTTCAATAAAGAATACTGGTAAGCACATGACAAAAGTTAAAAAATAGAAATAAAAATTATTTCTCAAAGAATACTTTGAGAGTAATAAAATACCTGGAAATACATTTAAAAATAATTTCCCTTGTACTCTGCCATATAATATTCTGCTTTGTCTTTTCATTTCCAATTCTTTGTTCACCCACCAAATCTAGTCAAATCTAGTGATGTGCACAGCATCCACAGAAAGCAACTTTAGCCTTTGTGCTCCCACACTGCAAATGTGATGGGTCACAGAGGTCCCCAGCTCTGCTGCATCCCCTGCCTTTGCTTTTACGGGGTGGAAAGTGGGCAGATACCAACTGCTGTCCCAAAGCATGAGCTGGAAGAGGGGGAAAGGAAAAGGCAACGTGCTGCAGCAGATACAGAAGTGGGGGCTGTTCAGGGTCCCTGTCTTGTCTCCAGGTGGTTCATTTGACAGCTGTCTTTAGTAAGACTGGAGACAACTCCATCATAAATATCCTCTGTTCTAGGAAGCTTGCATTTTTGGTTCATGTAACTAGCTTCTTTCTTTACCTTGATGCTTTTTCCCCTTCTGCTTCCCAAGCCTAGCTATACAGCAGTAGCAAGCCTGAAAACGACCATATTGCTGCCATTCTTTAAAACTGCAGAGAGTAAGGAGCGTGGGAACCCCCTCTGCAGATATTGGTTTGTCGCATTTTATTAGATCTGGTTCCTGAAGGGAAAGTCATATTAAAAAAGCTTAGACTGGATTTTACTCTCAACCATAATAATGCTCCTAGTACAAAAGGCCAGTTGTAGATTGGTTTCATTTCTTTTATATCAAGAAACAGCTATACTTCAATTCAGCTTCTCAGAAAACAACTAATTTGGACAAAAATGTGTATCTATCATAGAAAACTGCAAGTATGACTAAAGACACAGGGAATTGGATATGGCTCTACTGTAAAGAGATGATGGTTCTCTCTTCCAAGAACTTACTTCACAGTGTCCACCAAAAAAAAGAGCAGGGATAAGCTGGGTGCTCCAGTGTACCTTGGTGCTTCCTGACACCATTTGTAAGAGCAAAAGGAAATTTTGTTACATGCCTGCTCTTCAGGCAGATCACCAGTGTGTGCTGAGACAACTAATGCAGATCCTCCCTGGCCCCCTCTACACCCCAAGTTTACCCCTCTGTGAACCCATGAATCCAAAGCTGAAGATGGGTTAAATGTGGTCATAGGGGGGACCATTCAATCCAAATTCATGCATAGTGTAAGGTCTTTGGGAGGGCAATCACTCTCCTGATCAGTGTTTGAGTGGTTTAGTAGGCTCATAGGTGCCACTGTGGTACAAACTGGGGAAGAGAGGGGCCTGGGGATCACATAACTTCTTCTTGCTGAGGAGAACTGCAAGGAAAGTGGCAATTGCCCAAGCTTGCAGGAGAGGATTAAGTCAGTGGTGGATACTGATTTCTGCTAGTTGTGGATATGGCCAAGCCACTTAGTTGTGCTCTAAAGGACCTTGTAACTATTGGCAACAGGAAAAAAATTCATGTCAAAATGTGATGTTACTAGAAAAAAAAAAAAGTGTTAAAATCACTGAAAAACATCTTGAATTTTTTTTTTTAAATGGTCCAGAAATATTTTTGAAAGATTCACAAACCTTTTCTCCTGGATGTGGTCTCTGCTGACCAGCCACATGATAACATCTGGCTACAAACCACCATCTGGTCACTAATTCAGCCATAAATTAGACCCATAGCCTATAATGCTAAGGTGTCCCTGTCCTCTAAAAAAGTCAACAAGAGCAAATTTGGTATCATCTCCCCTTTGTGAGGCTTAGCAGATTGTCCCATTGGATCCTGTTAAACGAGTTTTAGCTACAAGGCTTCATAATTGTTTGAAAATAACTTGCAAGACAAGCAGGCTTCCTGAAGAAAAGTAATAGATATGTAATTATAATGCAAGTTAATCCTCTCCTTATCATACAAAATAAAGTGTTTTTGTGAAACAATGTATCCATGCTCAGAAGGTTATTGTGTTAACTGGATGAAAAAAAAAAAAAAAATCTCCTGGAGAAAAAGCTGTATCTTTAAGATACATAATCAATAACCTTGCAAGGCATTCAGGCTACATATTCACTAAGGAGCTGCTTTAATCAAAGGCATCCATGTCTCTTTTCAGATAAATCCCCGTTGTCAGCTACACTAAAACAGTATTTTCAGCTCTTGTTTTCATAATGTTAGTCCTACATGACAGTTCTGTGTCATCTGACAACCCTAATCCATCTCAAGGTTAGAATCTATTTTGTATTTCAAATCTCCCAAATCTCTGACCACTTAGTTTAAGTAGGATTAACATAAGCACCAGAAACCACAGAGAAGCAACGAAAGCCAAGATTACACTTTGATCTGCTCATGTAGACATTTGCTGAACTCCAGCAATACAATGAGCAGCAGAGCAGAGCAGAACAGAAAAGCACAAGCCTCAGAGTAAAGCTCTGTGATGAATGTACATTGGTAGAAAATAACCAGATACATTGTGTGCTTCATCAAAATGTTTTACTCAGAAAGTTAGGCTAAAAATACCAAAACTGTTCTTATCGGTGAAGCAGAAACAAATTTCACTTCAATACAATTGTTAGTCCACAGAGCAGACTAAATTCACTCTGGAAAAATTTCCTGATTATACTGGAATCCATAAAAAATTATTCTTGGTCCTATATATGCACTGCTATGAATGTGAGTGAGAAGCATTTGTCCATTTGTAAGCAGAGAGATTACCTTTAGCAATTAATACTATTATCAAACTCTATCAACAAAGTTGTGTAAACTATGTCTACTACATACCAAAACCAATCCCAGGGGCCCAATCCTGTATTTCTGATGCAGGATTTTGTTAAGATTAATTCATTAAATCATTTAATGGCATTGCTAAAATTAATTTTCTGTTTCCTGGACTTAGAATTTATTCTATAAGACAGCTTTGATGGTTCTATGCTGATGTGGGTACAGTGCAAAAGGAGCCTTGTCCACCAATAACCCAACAAAGTAGACTTAAGTGACCTTTTATCATTTTTGGTGAGAGAAATGTAAAAATATCTTAAATGTTGCAAATGGAATTGAAAATAAATTTTTAAGTTATAATTTCTTACTATTCAGTTGTAGCTTTGTATGATTGGTCACTTTTTAATAATCATCTTGGAGGTCTCTTCCAACCTGAAAGATTCTGTGATTCTGTGATTCTGTGATTTACGATTTGCACATTTTTTCTTTAGCAGTTTGATTTTCAAATGGAAGCACAGCATTGAAGAAAGAATGCTCATATTAATCGCATATTCAAAATTATGGTGTGAGTGTTGCATATAATCTGCATAATCTGAATATAAGCTTTTGCAAAACATCTTACAGAGCACTGTCTTGTTGCCTGATGCTAGAACAGTGAGCATTTTTTTGTTCTGAAAAACTGTGGTTTTGCATTCATTATTCTTTTTTTATTCTTTTACACCTTCATAATAATGTCATATTTCTTATTGCATGAACTAGCTAATGTTCTTCACNGCCTCAAGAAAAGGTCATTGACCTTTTCCTCTCCTCTCCTCTCCTCTCCTCTCCTCTTATCCTCTTCTCCTCCTTTACTTTCTTCTCTTGTTCTCTCCACCAGCTTTACCTTGCTTCTTGTCAGTTTTAGGATGGGTAGCGGAGTAGAACACTGGCATTAATGATGAGGTGATACATTCAGATAGATAAAGGGACAAAAGTGAAAGGTATAGCAGAAATTGCAAACACTGAAGTATTTTTAAGTTGGCATCAAAAGGGACGTGTCTGTTGGGTCTTTCACAGGCAGGCATAATTCAGCTTTGCTGAGCTTAAGTGGCTGAACACAAGTCAGCTCCATGCTTAGCACTGTGTTCAGCTCACAAACACTCCTTTTAAGAGACAAGCTGTCCCTATGACTGACAGAATAATGTTAGGTCTAGCTGCAGAAGACTGTGTAGACACAGCAGGAAAGGAGATCCTTGGAATTATTCAGCAAATCCATTGGATTACAGTAATTCATGACCAAACTGCTAGCTTCTGTCCTAAGACAATATTGGTAGGCAGAAGACGCTTTCCCATCTGTGCTATTGATAAGCAATGGGAACATTTAATGCACTTCTGAAGGGATGTTAAGTCACTGGCAGTCCCTCACACCCAAGCAGGGAGTGGGTCTGAAGGCAGCTGAATTTGGGGACGTGACAAACCAGCATTCTTGAGTGCCTCCAGAAACATCTATGTGATACACCATTGCCAAAGGCATAGCTACCACTGGTGCAGCCAATGGTACTTGGAGGTACAGCCTCTCCACTTGTGTTAGTCTGTTAAAACTGGAGCCAAGTTGCACATCATGCAATCAGCAATCCTGTCTTTTTTTTTTTATTTTATTCCCAGCCTTCCCAGTGTGCTGTCTTGCTGCAGAGAGTCACAATGAAGTTTGCTTAGAGGACAGCGTCATCCACCCCCTTCAATGGAGCTGAATCTATCTGCTTCACCCTGGGACTCAGTACCCGTACACCGGTCACCAGTCCTGTGAAATTTTTGTACTAACTTCAATAAAGCAGTTCATTATTTTGATTCTTGTAATAACGTTGGGAATGCTTAGAAAGAGGGCAAGGTAGAAAACTGTGAGGGATGNGGTTTTGTTTTGTTTTGATTTGATTTGATTTCTGCTGCATTAATGTTGAGTGTTCTGATTTCTGAGTTTCAAATAATATTAATGAGAGAAAACACAAGTTTTTAAACTAAATGTAGATCCATAAAAACAGAAGAAAAACTACCGC
>VXAA01001523.1:150394-254309 GCA_013399115.1 Anseranas semipalmata | reverse complement strand
AGCGGAGTAGAACACTGGCATTAATGATGAGGTGATACATTCAGATAGATAAAGGGACAAAAGTGAAAGGTATAGCAGAAATTGCAAACACTGAAGTGTTTTTAAGTTGGCATCAAAAGGGACGTGTCTGTTGGGTCTTTCACAGGCAGGCATAATTCAGCTTTGCTGAGCTTAAGTGGCTGAACACAAGTCAGCTCCATGCTTAGCACTGTGTTCAGCTCACAAACACTCCTTTTAAGAGACAAGCTGTCCCTATGACTGACAGAATAATGTTAGGTCTAGCTGCAGAAGACTGTGTAGACACAGCAGGAAAGGAGATCCTTGGAATTATTCAGCAAATCCATTGGATTACAGTAATTCATGACCAAACTGCTAGCTTCTGTCCTAAGACAATATTGGTAGGCAGAAGACGCTTTCCCATCTGTGCTATTGATAAGCAATGGGAACATTTAATGCACTTCTGAAGGGATGTTAAGTCACTGGCAGTCCCTCACACCCAAGCAGGGAGTGGGTCTGAAGGCAGCTGAATTTGGGGACGTGACAAACCAGCATTCTTGAGTGCCTCCAGAAACATCTATGTGATACACCATTGCCAAAGGCATAGCTACCACTGGTGCAGCCAATGGTACTTGGAGGTACAGCCTCTCCACTTGTGTTAGTCTGTTAAAACTGGAGCCAAGTTGCACATCATGCAATCAGCAATCCTGTCTTTTTTTTTTTATTTTATTCCCAGCCTTCCCAGTGTGCTGTCTTGCTGCAGAGAGTCACAATGAAGTTTGCTTAGAGGACAGCGTCATCCACCCCCTTCAATGGAGCTGAATCTATCTGCTTCACCCTGGGACTCAGTACCCGTACACCGGTCACCAGTCCTGTGAAATTTTTGTACTAACTTCAATAAAGCAGTTCATTATTTTGATTCTTGTAATAACGTTGGGAATGCTTAGAAAGAGGGCAAGGTAGAAAACTGTGAGGGATGATGGGATTCTAAAATACAATAAAAAGGGATTATTTTTCTTAATAAAAAGGGCTTTTCTGAGTCTTGTGACTCCAAAGCACTCAGCTCGCCTTTCAATACTGAATATCCACTTTTTTTTGAGCTCATATGCAGTGAAATGCTCAGCTGATTCTCCCTGTATCTTTTCCTCTCCAAAAATGAGTCCCACAATATGATGTTGTAAGAAAATCGCCTTTGCTTTACAGCTCTTAACAGATTTCTAGGGGAAAAGACTAGATCAGCTCAGATCTGGTCTAATTTAGAAACCAATGTGTGCATTACAATAAGCATCTCCTCTGCCTAGTGTCAAGTCAAAAACAAACCATCATTATTTTTTATATAATTTATGGGTCTTTCAACAAAAAAATCAGAATACTCAGATTTGGGTCCATCAAAAATTACCTTTCACCCTAACAGCTGTTTTTAAATTGACCTTTTTCATATTCAGGAAAATTCTGAGTATTTTAAAGGGGAAGTAGCATCTGCTCAAGTCTGCTCAAGTGTTGTTTTACTCTGTGCATGCTAGGAATTCAAATGTGGGTTTTACACACCAGAAAGAAGGATCCTAGGCACTAGGTTACTGCCTTTCTCAGGTTATCCTACTGGAGAACTTCTCTCTGTGTTACTAATTAAATAGCTAGAAGGAGAAAAACAGAGAGAAGGATGGTAGTCTTATGATCTTTCATGTAATTAGTATTTGGGGGGGTAGAGGGGCAGGGGGGTTGCTATTCATTAAATTTTAATGAATAACATTTAAGATAATATAGGTCCAACTTCTGCTCTCATTTACTCTGGTGTAGAGTCAGACTAATAAAATAAAATAGCTTATGCCAGTATAACACTTCATGTCACTGTGAGAAGGATGCTTCCCATAGAATATTGTCTGAAGTAACAGAGATAATTCTCCAAAAATAGCCAGGAGGGAAATATTTTCTGTGCCTGTTTTCACTCTTCAGTGTATGCTGTTCATACATTAATCTGTGTGGTTTCTGTTCATCCTGGCAAATCAATACGTCTGAATCTCTCAATAAAACTGTTTCTGCAGCTATTCTACTAATTTAATAAGACAAAGTGCATGCTACAAATTCTTTGCTTTTCTTCTACACTCAGGGAGAAGAAAATGCAGTAAATAACATCTGATTTGAACGAAAACCATTTACCTATAGATGATGTCTGAAATAGAGGCTTGGACAAAGACAGGGAAAAGAGTTCACATCACCTACCTCAGGTTGCTATTATAAGACCTGTAGACTTCTTAGCTAGTCAAAGATTTCTTAAGAGGGCAAAACAAACAGGAACCTAACTCAGGTTCTGTGAATCACCATTTGAAGAAACCTGTACAGGACCGCTGACTCTCCAAGAACCTCATTTCCTAGCTGGGACTTAGACTTTTTACTCTAAAAGTTAGGCAGCATGAATATCCCTCTTTCTGGCAGCTTTGTATATCCAGCCTTCAGGTTGTAATCAATTTTTCTTTCTTTCATTCTATTTTTACTGCTCAGCTGCAATTACAGAAGCACCAACCTGGAATGTATCCAATAGTCATTGCTTCTCATGGATAGTAAAAACTGACCCTCAGCCAACAGGATAATGGAGCAGTAGTAACTTGACAATAGAACCTTTTCTGTGTGGGCTTTGATAATTCTCTTTTCCTCTGCCTTTCAGGCCAGTGAGACTGTTGCTGCAAAAATATCCACTGCTTGGACGAACAACCTCTGTCATGGTACCTCATATCTATGATTCCTTTTCCCATTTCATATAGCAAAAATCTCCCCACATTCACTTTCAAAGCCTATCCTTGGCGTTCCTTTATTATTTCTCCACATTAATATTATATGAAGTTATTGATGCCCTGCACTTACATGCTTCCATTAATGCTGACCTTGACATCCAACATATATTTTCTTTCTTGCAGGGGGGAAGTTCCTCAGAATTACCTTTGCATGGGGCATATGCAGTCTTTATAAACTTTAAATCTCCTCCAAAGCTCTACCTATTCTGAGTCTTAGCTCAGTTAACATTAACTAAGGATCTGTTTAATTGTGACTTACCATAATAGTTCCACTATCACATTCGGCTATTGCCTTCCTAGTGACACTCACGTTGTAGGTATGTATGTAAGGGGCACATAGGAATCTTTTCTTACATGTAAAATGTTTTTTAAAAGGTCCTAAGACACAGTTTGGGCACATTTGGGACATATTTTTCCTTCTATATAGTCCGAAGGAAGCTATGGGTAATTAAGAAAATTAAAAAACAAGATCTTATTTTGTTTGGCCATACAACAGCTTTCTAATTTAAGTGGTGCCTAGGACAATCTCTATCTGTATGCTCCAAAGATTATCCAAGAAGATAACCCAGTTGTACTGGACAAAATCCAAAAGTACTCTGAAGGCAGCAGCAAGTTTCTCCTTGACTTCTCTGAAGCAAACTTTCACCTAGAGAGAGAGAGCAGATTTTAGGATGCTTTTTCACATTTCTTTGTTCTGAAGTAGCAGGGCTGGAAATACAGAGAGGACAGACAAAACCCATTAAGTGTACTGAGGAAGATTCATGGTGTCTAGATTCTTTCTACCCATTATTATGCTGGCAGTTTCAAGGAGGTGTCAATTTCCAGTGCCAAAATGTGGGACTAAAACCACAAATCTTCTTTTGGATTCATGAGAAGAAAAACTATTTATTTGTGATTCGTGATGAAAATATACCTTATATATATGAATATAAAAGTAGCCAGTTTTGTTTTGCATATAAAATAGCCTTATAAACACCTCTTACATTGAAATGCTTATTGTTCTTATGCTTTATATGTGGGATAAGCCCTGGGTTTGAAGTGTGTTTATTATTTAAAGGCTTATTTTGATATATCAAGGTCTCTCCCATTCCTCCTGATCATCCTCTCCTTTGAAGGTTCACTACCTGATTGAAATGAGAATTTCCATCCACTGCAAACAAGCAATGATCTGTTCTGAAAGGTTCTGTATTTAATGGCACCGTGTGTGATGGGAGCAGGGAGGAGAGGGGAAAGTTTTCTTCCTAATCTCCCTGGTCAACTTGTTCAGTGTAACGATATTGAATCTACCGCATTACAAATGGCAAAACTAACCTAACCTTGGTGATTTTCCAATAAGTAGAATTCAAGCCCAGGTAATAAATGGGTTGTATATTAAAGACAGAATGAGAAGCCCAGAGGGGAAGGCAATGCTCCCAGTAAGGTCAGATACTTGTATCTCATCCATCACTATAGTTCTTCACTATACAAACTTTGAACCATAGGAGGAGACAAGAAAATACAAATGTTAATACACTTTTTGTACATTGGGATATTTACAGATGATTATCTTTGTCAGTACTAGCTCCTGTATTCAGATGTTTTCTTAGGGATGTTTCGTTCTGACTTCTGTTGTTACTACCATTAATTCACGCATTTTAGCAAGCCATATGCAATAAGAGTTCCTGAAAAGTTAGTACAAAATATTTTTTCTTGCTTCCCTGGGAATTCTCAAAATGTAAAAGCAAACCCTGTATTAACTTCTATTTATATGGTAAATTGCTGGGCAGTCACTGAACTCAATGGAGTTGTGTTTATTTGCAGCAAGCAAGGATCTATCTCTCCCCTTGAATTTACAGTCATGACCTTCAACTAGCTTCGAGTTTTTTACAAGTTTGACAAATGTACCGGGGAAACAAATCATGGCCATCTTGGCTACTCTGGAACAATGGAGATTTCTAGAAATCAAGTAAGCCTCCTTGAGAAAAGGACAAATGCTATCAGGGACAGCCCCATACCTTGGAATGAGCTTACATTAGAGCTACAAAGCAAGTCCAATATTCACCACCTACTTCCTAAAGGGAAGGCGCTTTTTGATCTTGTCTTTTGTCCTATAAAAACATAGCAACATATGGGTACAGATATATTCTCTTTCTCTCTTTATCTATACACTCCACACTGGCAAGGCCCCAGCTGGACTACTGTGACCATTTAGTCCTCACAGTTCACAACAGAACGGGAGAAACTGGGGAGGATCCAGCAGACAGCAACCACAGCACAGGGGCATAGACAATTTGATCTACACAGAGAGGTTAGTGATGTTGGGCTTGATTAGCCTGGCAAAGGGAAAGCTGAGAGGCAACCGGCAGAAATCCGCTACTGCTTGAAGGGTCATTACAAGGATGATGGAGCCGAACGGTGCTAGGTAGCACCAGAGAGTGAAACAAGGGGCAACAGCCGAACTACAGCTTGCAAACATCAAGCTGGACATTCAGGGGAAAAAGAAAAAAAAGACAATTCCCTTAGAAGACCACTGTAGCACTGGAATAGTTTGTCCAGACAGACTGTGAAAACTCCATCCTTGGACTTTTTCAAAACTCTCTGCGGACAAAACAATGCTTCAGTGTTGGCACTAGTTCCACTTCAAGAAGGCTGGACTAGATGACCTCCAAATGTGCACCTGGACAGCCTTCTACCCTCAGGCAGAAGTTAAAATAACAGATAACCCCATGAAAACATTAGACCTGCTGGTTAACATATTTCAGAAAGACATTCAAATATGTTGGTGATGAGAATAGGGCAGAAAAGGAAATTACAGGCTCTTTGTGACTGTCAAACCTAGATGCTACATTACACAGACATAAAAATAGCAGGTGCAAACAACATAGCACAAACTTCATACAACTTTGATCATGGACAAGTGTTAGCATTTGAGTCTGATAATTCTATTGACTTGCTGGATCTGTGGGTTAAATTAGGGCAAAACTAATGTGAAACCTCAGTTTTACATTTTGGTTAAACAATAAGAGAATGCACATCCACACAAAATGCCTGACCCAGGATAGCTGAGTCTGCAGAAGTACTACTTTTGATGCAGAATACTTGACAAAGCCTTTGATCTAAAAATTCAATCATTTTTTATGATATCAGATGACATTTCCTTTATTATTATCCTTAAATCCATCATGAAGCATTGTATATAAACAGCATTTCAGAAGGCTTATAGGTGGGCACAACCCTGACTAGTATACCCAGCAATGCAAGGTTTTTACATCCTGACTCGGCAAGACATCTCTCCCACTGAAATATGCTAGAACGAGCAAACAATTCTCTCAAGCTTGTCTATTTTTCAGAAAAACAGTCAAGTTTTTTGCTAATAATATCGAAGAACTTGTCTAGGTTTGTTTAATCTCTCTCCTGAAGTTTTTGCTACCAACTTCATAGTGATTCCACATGAGAAAAACCATTAAACCTCATGCATTGTGATTTCCAGTTTCAACTTTAAATGTTATGGTTCTTCCCTAAGATCTGATGCTTTGGTATTGTATCAGCACCTACTGCAGGTAAAGCCAAGTCCTGCCTTGCTTCAACAATACCTATTGTAAGAGGCCATCTCTTCTCCAGAGACATTGTAATTACATAAGACAAGCAAACTGTAGGAGGGAAGACATAGGTTAAGGGGTACAAGAAGATCTCATCATTGTCAGAATGGGTCATAAAGCTAGCCATGACCTTACTCATTATACTTCATCCATTATTACACTTCATCCATTGTGTAAAAATATCTATCCAAAAAATGTAAAACGAGTGATTAAAAAAGTTGTAACAGAAGGGTAAAGCCACAGGGAGGCAAGTGAAAAAAGACACCAGTCAGGTCAACGATATCTATAAGGGTAATCATTGAAGGGAAATAGGTTGTTAACTGCTGTTTCAAATTCTACTGCGTTCTTAAAGAAATGCAATGTTCTTTACTTCATTCTTCTAACCTGGTATATTACTTTTTTGTTTGTTTAATGATACCAGACATGTACTTAAGAAAACTGCACACTGCGGATCTGATTTATTGCCTAGGATTCTATTTGCATGAAAAAAAAACAACACCAAAGCAGAATTTGACAGGTACTTATCAATTCAACTCCTAAGGGATATATTTTCAGTCAATTGTGCAAGGAATTAGGCATGCAGCTACCTACAATTTATTTATTTAAATCTGTGAGCATTTAGTGTTTCTCCTCAGGAAATAAAATTACTGGCTGGATTACTTTGCAAGCACAATTTTGTCATCCTGATCCACCCAAAGCTCTTCCATTTCATTCTACGATATCCCAAATAACTTCAATGAACTTCATTTTTGTCTTGTTTCTTCCAGTTCAAAGCCACTGACAAAAATTATTCCAGATTGCCTGGGGCTACTCCAACCAGCACGAGTTTATTATCAAAACAATGATACCTGTCTGTTCCTCCACATGTCATCTTGGAAGTCCAGAAGTTCATCTAGAAAAAAAGTTTTCAGAATAAAATCTTGCAGTTTACTAAGAGAAATATGCAAAACTCAGAATATTTATCATTCTACTGATTACGACACTTCATCTTTTCTGTCATAATAAAGGAAATAAATGTATTTCATTCAGAAATCAGCTACAAGGACTAGCTAATTGACTTAAAACTGTTGTAACGTCTGCCCACTAGTTGGCAGAAACAGAAAAAATATTGATAAGGAGGAAGAATTATTTCATACTTGTAGTTACAGCTGTCCATTTGCATAAACATGAGTTCAATTCTATGGGAGTGCCTCTGTGTCAGAGTTTTAGGTGGATGATTCCTGCTTAATATCTGTGGCACTTCAGCTTCTAAATTGATGTTCAGCAACACATGAAACAGCTGCTTGGTAGATTAGGCTTTTATAATAATCTTTGGACATTTTTTGGCAGAGACACATGCTGATAGAAGTAATATACCCAGAGAAGAAAATGAAGTGGAAAATCCTAAGGATGCCAGCTGAGATGGAGAGTCTGACCTAGTATATTCCAATGTATGAGGAAAGTAGCTTTCTTCATTAGAGAAGAGGCTGAGCAATGAATGAAGCATGTATGCATACAGAGAACACCAGCATGAAAGATAATGGAATAAAGCAGCATGGATAATTTAGAAGGAAAGCATACAAATAGGTAGGGCATTAACTTAAGTCAGGAGATCTAGGTTTTAGACCTAGATCCCAGCCCCCCAACCATGAACAACACTTTGGTTAAATTACTTAATCTGATTATGCCTTTGCTTCCTCTCTCATCTTCTTCTGTCTTTTGTATCTAGACACTAAACTTGTTAAAGCACGGACTGTCTCTTCGTGCTCGCACAATGTGTGGAACAATAACAGCCCCGTGCTCAGCTGGAAATTCCAGACAGTACCATAACAGAACTGATTAGTGGTAATGAGATCTATGGAGTACTGTACACACTGGCTTTTAAAGATATCCAAGCTGGGTCAGAGCTGTGAGATTTCTCATGCACACAGCAAATCATACACCATTCTGCCAGCTTAAATTGCTACCACATAGACTGAACAAAAAAAGATTGGATAGCTAGCAAGTAGGGAGCACAACTTCTCCAGCATCAAAGCCCATTGGGAAAATCTTACCAACATGGAGCCCTAAAGCAACGGCTAGGAAAGTTTACTCCTTGCAGGTGGAATATATTGATGATGGAAGCCTTCTTTTTGTGATTTTTTTTTAATTATTTGGCTTTATAATAATAGGAACAAATAATATTGGTAATAATTCTTGTTCTAATATCAGCATATTAATGATACTATGTTTTTTGCAGTCCAGTGTAGATGGGAAAGTCCATGATTTTGTCATCTGAAAGAAGTCAACCCTTGCTCTGGGGAAAGGCATTATTTTGTCTGAATTAATCACCCTCAGCCTCCAGTTCTAGCTTGTCTATTCACACATGGCTTTTCTAGGTCTTCAGCACAGTTATATAGAACTCAGCTTGGCTAATTGCCTGCAAAATTCTTCCTTGGACCGGGTTAGGGAAACTGAAAGGCTCAGATCTCAGCCTTTCTTCCTTGTCACAAACCTGGCCTTTCTTCCAGTTTGTCATACATTAACGAGGATAAAGCAGGGAATAATCACTGAGAATGGTTCAGTGTCATAGTGAAAAGGGAGAGGAAGCTGCACAGAGGGAAAGAAATCAATGTAGTTTGTGTGGGTACATATTAGTCCTTTATGTGGTTTCTATCTCAAAAAAGCGTGTACAGGTTTTCTGTGTTGGTCAGATGAACCTCAGCAATGCTGACTGTGGAAATAGAGACAAATGATTCCTTGTTGTCAATTGTTCTGTTGGGCTTTGTTTGCTTGCTTTTTTTTTTTTTTTAAACAGGAAACAAACTCCAGCAAACCAAATACACAAACACTGCCAACCTCACTGCCACAATTGTGACAGTTTCCTGTGCATATGCTAACTCACTGCCAAAACAGCAAATGCAGCACACACTAAGCCTGACATATTTTTGCATTAAGTAAAAAGTCCTATATGAACTCGGTTCTCTCTTGGGCTGACTTGTTTAATGAGTACTTCATGCAGAGAAAATGACTAGTTGGGCACATTTTCCTTGACCCAGTTTCACCCACAGGTTTGTATGCTTTATTTATTTTTAAATTAATGGTAATGGATGACACTGCAGTATTTGGGTGTGTGTATATCAGTGGAAAAAAATGTTGCCAATTTTTTTTACTATTGAGATTTTTTTTTTCACATTCCATATGCAACTACTATCTGTGTTTCATTTAGAATAACCATGTTACAGAGTCATCACCTTTTCTCCCATTTTTCCTCCTTTCATACCTCTCCTGTGTGATGAATATGTTTGGAAGGAGTAGAAGATTTTAGTTTCTTTCTGAAAGGAAATATTGTCCTTCTGCTTGTCAATTCCTCTTGACCAGCTTTCAGTGTTCCCACCACAGAGCTATAGGTGACAAAACTCCTCTGTGAGCAGCCTTTTGGTCTCCTTGTTTTTACCCATATGAGTTGCAGTCACCACTGAATTTCTTCTGAACTGGTATTACCAGACTTTTTTTTTTTTCCCCATTGGAAAAGGAGAAAGTTACTTTTCTGATAGGATCCTAACAAGAAATTATCTTTCCTTATTTCTAACTTGGATATTTTTTTTAAAAAGGCCACTGTTCAGAAGTGTTGCTCAGTAATATAAAATTAAGAAAGGTACTTTTTTTAGTTAATGTGGTCAAGAATCTCCTGTCTTACTAGAAAGAAACATGGTGCCACCTGTAAGACTGTCATTCTGGTGACAAACAGGCTTAACATATTAAAATGTTTTCCACAGTAGCCTGCAGATACGTTGCACTATTCAGTTTGGGGTCTTGAGTTTATTATGGTGGAGCATTTGCTCATTTGTGCAAGAGCTGCTATGCTAGCACAAGGATTTCACATTATTCATGTCCTTTCTTCTCTATACTGCATTCCCAGTACTAAGTACTGTTTCCTCAGTACCACACAAACTTCTGTGTGCCATGCAGACACGCAAGCTTCCCTTGCAAATAGCACTCATTTTTTTCCACTGTCTCCATCCTAAGGGCTGGTTTTGAGCCAGCAGGTGGTATAACAGATTTCAATCCACGTGTGAAGGCATGGCAAGTATGTTCGTGTTACTAAACTAACAGCAAACCAAGCAGGACACTAGCTGTTGACTTCACACTGCAGCCCTTCTTTATGTGAAGTCTCTAAACTGGGTCTCTCTCTCTCTCTCCCCCACTGTATCTCCCCTGTATTTCTTATGTTCATCACCATCTCTGGGAGCTAAACTGGCTGTCGGATTTCATGCTTTTTTCAAACTTTTCATTGGAACAGATCAGTTGATTTAAAACTTATAAGGAGAGAATTGAAAAAATTCATAACTTTATGGATTTCCTAAACTTTTTTTAAAAACTTTTTTTTTTTTTCTAAAATACCAAGGAAAGGACAAACACATATATGGGGTGACCTGAAATGATGCAAGAAAATTAGTTTGGGACTGCCAGAGATACATTTGAAACATTTCAGAGATATTAGTGTAATCTGTTCTTAGAAGCCTCAAAGAAAATTTCATAGCAGCCTTTAGAACTCTTATGTCCTTAAGAGGTTTTGGATATTTTTTTTCCCTAATAAATTATCCTTGCTGCAAATTAAGATGGTTTCTTATGCCTTTCCATACTGTTTTCATCACACTGGAAACTAGAGTAGACTGAAAACTCAGTTTCAGTTATTGCCTGTTCAGACCTTTGAACAAGTTACCCATTCTCAGTAGTAGCTAGGGACTCCAGAGTTACGGGAGTTTTTGACTCATGCCTATCTGTAATCTCATTTAGCAGTTTGGAAAAAGAGGAAAATAGTAAAATACTCCAGTTTTGCTATAGAAAAAAAAAATCAGCAATGGAAAACCTTGTTCTTCTGAGAGAATTTTGTGAACTCTCAATTTTGCAGTGTAACCAGTTTGGTATGAAACAACATTTGTTTGGAGAGGTATTCTTCATTAGACCAACAGATACAAATGTAAAAGACCAGCTTTGGAGATGACAAGCTCATGGAAACAGTCTGTTTTGAATACTCTAACCACTGCTAAGATTCAGAGATCAGAATTCATAATATTTGTCTTGTTTTCACTTTCAGTCACACCAAATAGACTTATTTAATTTTTTAATTACTTGATGACTCCATTGTTCACATAAATAGCTTGTGTGGGACAAACATGCAGGAATTTGTTTTGAAAAGTCATACCAGATACAGTCTTTCTGCTAACTTTTCTTCTCGACTAACATCACATTCACTTAACAGCTCTAAAAAGAGCTGTTTTTTTTCTAAAAAGAAAAACATCAGTAATGTCTTTTGCTGGATTAATGACAAATTGACTAATGTGCTCTACCCACTTTGTGCCATTCAAGTGACTTTGAATAGCTTTAAATATGGTTTTAATAGCATTATTGAAATGCTGTTGAACAACCAGTATGCACCAGCAAATCTGTCTTTTCAAGTATAATAGATTGTATAGGCTCATTTCATGTTTCTTATATCCAAATGAGATTAACACATAGTTTTGTTTAACTGTAAAATGAACATAAGGTACATCTCTGTAGCTGTTATTGAGAAAAAGCTGTTTCCACATTTTTTGTTCAAGTGAGAACCGCAGAAGCAGGCCAGAAGGAATCATAAATCATAAATAAATGCATTTTTTTTCACTTCAGAATTCTGCTGATCCACACTTGTTGGCCCTTGCTTTATAAGAAAAAAACAAAATAACCCAGTATCATAGAGGGATGAAGGGATGGACATTCTTCCATGAGATACATTCTGTGTGATCCATGATACATATCTTGGTGTAAATGCAAGTTATCACAAAGTAAACTAGGACATGAATTTACACACTTTATTTCGAAAGCTACAACACAGCCTAATTCATTCTGAAGTCTCCTTTGGCTCTGCAGAACTGATTGCAAATAATTTTTTATATTAACCACATTCTTTTCACACTAATGTGTGTACAATTAGCAGCCTTTATGAATATGCTTTTTTACATATATTAAAGAGTTCATAAAAATGCTAAGTCTGATGTATTCAGTGTTTTTTCTCATTCTCTGCAATAAAGCACTTTTGTATGAGTAGGGAAAGATTGACAAGCTGAAATGCTTCACATCCTAGTCTGTCATTTAAGTTATGCAGGAATTACTAGAAATGAATTTCTGGTACTTTAACAGAACTCAAGTATTTCATAAGCCATAACACAATGGTTTGGTAATCACTTCAGAATAATCATGACACTGCTGCTCCTGTAGCTTTAAAAGACCATTCAGGTTTTTTCTTTATTTTAAGCAGTTTGTGAAGACCAAATTCTCTCTACCCATAAGTGTTGCTTAACTGCATGCCAAACAGAGAGGTGTTTCTTCATGGCTCATCAGTGTCTTTGTCTAGCTCAGTTGAAACATCAGCACTAAACACGGGCTTGGCGGGGCTGAAAGACACATTGTTGAGTAAGAAGGTAATTTCAAAAACAAAACCATACTAAACTATATACCTTGGTCTTTTTCTCATTCCCCTGGAGTTGATCTTAGGAACGTATGAACTACCCCATTCTGTCCTCTAGAGGCATTATATATAAAGTGATTACATATCATGTTTATGCCCTAGAAACTTTGCCCACTATTTCTCCTAATATATATCTGTAGAAGAGACATGCCTGAAGTCCTAGATAAGATATAAATTAACTATCTATCAAAAAAAAAAAAAAAAAGGCTGAATTCAGCTTCCAAGTCACCATCAATATTTTAATTGATTTGCTTGAAAATTTTGCCATATATTACTAGAAAATTATGAAGTTATCTGAAATTATATTTACAATTGAAATTCTAGTGTCAAGTTAAAGGGAACACATTTATAATTATAGTGAAAATATGGTGAAACCCTGACAAGCTGAAGATTTTGAAAATTGGTTAGAATTAATCAGTGATCAGTGATATGCAAGATGCTATTATCAACCTTGTCCTAAGGGCTATATCCCAAATTCTAACATATGCCAATCATACTTGTCTCTGTAAGACTTTGCAACTAAAATTAAAATTTCTTTAGTTATCAATTTTCTAAAACCACCCTGAAATGTAGGAAAATTTCTATATTAGTTCTTACTTTAAATCTTGATCCTGTCTCTGACAGCAGTAATTCCAAATGTCCTTGGCTTTTGGAGATGCTGAGCTCTGGACAGGAACCTTCACAATTCTGGCTTATACTCATATGCCTTAAAAATCATGCTTTGGTATCCTGACAGTTCACTCTTTACTGCTTCTTGATATCTATGTTGCTAGCTTTTCTTGATGGAGAATATGTGCTTCAGAAAAAACTGTTCTGCAGTTTGGTGATTAATCTTTCTCAAAAAAGATAGGGTGTGGCCTTCAAGCCTCTTGAATACTTTTGAACAAGGGATGGTGATTCCCATCATCTGTCCAGGTTTCATGAAAACAAACTTATCAATGGTTCACTGGAACAACCCCTGGGGAATCTCTCACTCTCAAGGCTCAGAATAGGCAGCTAAGCAATTCATGCATGGCTACCATAAAAATAAGATTGAACAAGGATAATGTTAGGGTTTTATAACATTGCTATATGAGCTGGACATCAGTCATTATTCTTGAAACTACCTGCCATATCCCTCTAACTGGGATTTTGATAGCTTTGAATGTGCCTGCTAGTGCTGGCTCATCATCTTGGTAATCTGATATCTTTTACCATATGATGCACGCTATCTTTTCTGACTAACTTTGGAGCTAAAATGCAGTATGATGACACTGATAGAACAAAGGCTAAACCCTGATCATGTATCTTGCTAAAACAAAGGATTCGTACTGCTACATTGATAGCGCTTCTGCAGCTGAACATATGTAGCTATACTAGGAGTATGGTCAGTTGAACAAGCTAAAATAGTAGCATAAAGAGAGGGCAAAATAAAATGTGGCAATTTCAGTGAAACTCTGCTGGTCAGGATCATAGATTCTTCTGCTTTAAGATTACCCTCCTACACTGAGTTTTCACTGAATGCAAATACATCCCAGCCCTAGAGAAACACTAAATGAGTGAGTGAGAGTTTTTTAACAGTAGGTGGCATCTCTGTAATTCAGGACTAAATCAATTCCACCACTCTGGGGGAGACCACACCGCTGTGCTCCTGGTCACATAGCTGAAATTCTGTAGCTGATTCTATGATTCTATGAAATATTAAACCAGCTTCTGACCACTTGTACTCACAAAAAGTTTTTCAGCATCTTTTTCTCTTTTTTTGTGTGTTTGTGAGATTGAAAATCTTTGCCAAATTTGCATGTGAATAATGTTATTAACAAAGAACTACAAAACAGTCAGTATGGTTTCTAATTGTAAAGCATAAAAGTGTAGAACATAGGCCTAAAAAGGTTCTCACAAATTGTTCAGTTCACTCCCTTCACTCAATATAGGGTAAGATCTACCTAGAATACAACACATCTTTTTTTTTTATTATTTATTTTTGCCATGTGATACATAACGAAGAAGCCTTACTTACAATTAAAAAATATTAAATTTTTGCCATATTGTATTCTGGCAATAGCTACCTGCACTGTCATGGAGAAGAAAACTATGGGCCTCAAGTGATGCAATTCAATACAGCCCTACAGATCTCAAGCAAGCTTGGCACTGGCTAATGAACTGATCCATAATTTATAATTCAAAGTATGTAGGTCTTGGTAATCGTCTAGATGGAAAGCACTATTTTAATATAAAACCCTATGAATCTATTATCTATTATTTGCCAGATATTGAATGAAGTTCAAACAGAAAAAATGTGTTTGACAAAAGAAAGCGAGATGAGAGTTTGTGGGGAAAGGAAAGGAGACTATTGGAAAGGCCAGAGGGAGGTAACAATGGGTTTTATTAAACTTATATTACACAGCGAATGCTAGTCAAAAGCAGTGGCTATTCCTTAAGTACCGTGAATTTTCTGATAATACCAAAGTTGTTTGGGCAGTGCTTTGACAGAAATATTGGGAGCTGAACCATTTCCCCACTGCGTTTAGGAAGAATACCTACCACAACACCAAAACTACATGCTGGGAAGAAGAAACCCCACCCTATTCCCATTTCATACAGGACTGTGTCCTCCGGTGGGTTTACCAGAAGCTATTACCATTACTATTTCCACATTACAGGATGAAGGAAGACTGCAGGGACACCTCTTCTTGTGCACACATACTGCTGGAGACATCTAGAAGCTCAAGATTAAGTACGGCAGCCGTGGACTTCAAGCAGTCCTCAGGCTGCTTCAGCTTGCATGGGAACAGACTGATACACACACACACAAAATCCAATAACAACAACAAAAAACATCACCTTTGAGGCATGTACACAAAAAATATGAGCTACTGCATGCTATTCACCTAAAGAAACTTTTGATTCTTCACTCAACATTAACCCTAATATGAGGATGGTTTTGCCCTATCTGTGCTTTGTAGATCTGCTCTCCAGATCTAGAAGTGGCATCCAAGGATCCAGTCTAGAATGCCTGATTATTTCAAAGAAATTCTGTCCTGTGATCCAAAGATTGTTGTACAGCAGTGGGGTTAATTACTTAAGTGTCCATAACTGGATAAATGTTGTTTGTTTGACTTTTAAATTAGAAATAGTAATCACTGTAGGACCTGGCAGACCAGCAAAAAGCTCTGGAAAATAGTTGTATGTTACTGATTATATTAATTCAGTCCTTCTGCAAGAGCTATAATTAAATGTTCTTACAGCTGAGTACATTCTCTTTTTCATTTTTTCATTTTAATCTACATCTTTCTTTTTTAATGTACATTTTTTATGAGCTTAGTTTCGATGTTGCCTGAGCCAATCCATTCCTCTTACTGCCTCTGGAACTTAAGTGACATGCACTGTATTTCAAAAGTCTCTCTCAAGTGAGAGGAGAACAAATCCTTTTTTAGAATCTGCACTGCATTCTTCTTTGCATTAAGAATTGGAAGGCATGCTGAACAATGTCTTTTATAAACCTTCCTGTCTCAGTTTTGATCCCATTTCACTGTTAATGTTCTAGATTTGGTGAAGTGACTGTTTCATGCGTTTCATTGCTATAGTAACATTAACGGAGAAGCCTTCCTAACATCAAGCAATTTAGACTCTGAAGGGGATGGTTATATGGAAGATGACATTCTAAGTAGATATGAGAACATAAATGTCTCCTGGAAAAAAAACAAAGAATCTTTTAGAATTTTTATGAATCCTAAAACATACTTCATTTTTCTTACATTGTAGCATAAGAGTGGTCCAATAGCCCCTACTAGAAGTGAAAAGGGCCCTTTCATAACACAGGGAATCTTTGCTTTGAAATCCTAAGATCATAGGAAGGAGAGTGAAAGTTTTATTATCTGTTTCTTACACGCGAGAAACTGAGGCACAGGCAAATTTAGACTGAACATCAATCTCCTGTGTTGCTTTATCCACAAGACTGTAATTTTACTGAATAGAAGTGTGAGAAAAAGATCATAGAAATTTATGCAAACAGATGTAAAAGAAAAGCTTCTCTTCAATTTTTAACTTGTGAACATTTTTAAGAGTGCATAGCTCTTGAAGACTACTGGTACTGCTACAGATAATTTACCCTACTGGTAATTGCTGGAAAACTCAACAATTCATTAAACAGTACTCAGAGAAGCACAAAGCAGTAGTACAGCTCTCTCCCACCAGTTATTTAAGGGCTCTTATGCGCGATTTATCTAGACTTGCTCATTTAGATGTTGTCTAACATCCCCCTCAGTTACAAACAGACTTCAAAATAGTTCATCATCCTTATGTGATACAATCACAACTCTTTGCTCAAATACAGACTTTTTCCCTTTTCATGTTTTACTAGTACTACTCCAATCTCCAACTAATAAAAGCCAGCAGCTTTTTAGACTTGTCAAGAATTTACTTCTCCAAAGAGCAAGTCCATCAACTTGTCTGAGACACTTGGCTTAGGATGAGGTGAATCTTTCTTTATAATTTTGTTTCTTTCTCCACTGACTATAAAGGCAGCTTAGTCTGCTAGACTGGGAAAGATATGTATGGGTAATGTTCTGAAGGCTAAGGTTGATAGGTCACATCCACTTACTCTGTCTGCTGAGAGCAGTGGATCTAACGCTTGAAGCATCAGAATTACTTGTGTCTTGTTCTAAGGAAAAAGTTCTGATTTCTTCTCTTCCTATCCAGATTCCTTGAACTGACAAATGAACACCTAAAGAAACATATTGTTTCTATCTTCATAAAGACAGAAACGTGATGAGTTTGAGGAGCGGCAGGAATACGGAAAACATGAAAAAAAACTTTATTTTCCAATTCAGAAAAGAGCTTTGGCAAAAAGCAAGACTGTGTACTACTTCCATTGCTTTTTATTTATTTATTGACTTTTTTTTTTTTTAATATGAAAACAACTTCTAGCCAGAGCTGCAAAGGTGTTTTGAAATTTGGAAATGAGCACACTTAAAGAACTGTGAAACTTGGATGGCAATATAAAGTATGTTCAAGATTTGTTTTACAAAAGCCTTGCTGCTCATAAACCAATGTTATGGTATATTTAATGTCTGACACATCAACACAAGATGTAATATTACTTACACTAGACAATATTACTTACACTAGACAAACAGAGCAACTTCCAAAGAGAAAGAAATAAAATGAATTTCACACTTTCGGTGTTACAATGGTGAGATGAAGATATAACCAGCCAACAGAATAATTAGAGTACAAAAACTGAGAGTCTTCCTATTCAACTTTAGGTGTAGATTTTTTCAAATAAAAGAGCAACTTTGAAATGCATCTGAAAATGAATGAGGTCAGCAGAATAAGTTTATCTTATTCAGTTTCCATTTCTCAATAAAATGTGCTTTGCTTTCAGCAGATAAGTAGAGTAGTATTTATCCTAAGTACAACCCAGGTTTATCATGAGAACAGATTGTTTTGCCTCATATCCTTTCCAGCCAGTTTCATGGTGGTGAAGATGAATCAGCTCATAATGTTAGTGCCAAAGGATTTTTCCTTGCATATGTTTTATCGACAAATATTTTTTTAAAGGACAGAACAATGGATGAAATCAATCCACACAGATGACAGTCCCTCATATTATGATGGAAGGATGGGCACCAAGCATTAATCCCTCCTTGTGACAGCCAAGAACTATGCAAAATGATTTTAGAAAGGAAAAAGAAATGTCAATAGGACTGAAGAAAGAAGGAGGCCAAGTTCATTTCAAATGAAGAACAAAGCAGACAAAAGACTGGATGTTATCACACTTCTGTGAGCTGGGTTTAAATAACTGCAGTTGATTAAACAGTTTCAACCCAGAATCCATAGCAATGCATTTATATGACACTGTGCCTGAGTTAGTATGTCCTGTCTCAGTCAAATACACCCACTGCAATGAAGTCACTTCCTGTTGCTAAGGGTGGTGTGGAATTTGTTTCACATATAGATATTTGCTCTGTATTTCTTTTCTTTATCACATGTTCACTTTTTGTTCAATAGTTATTTCATGTTTATGTAGCTGCCTCATCAGCTAATCACTTAATGCTTTTAAAATTTACCAGGTAGTGCTGGATTCTCCACTGCTTACTTCATTTTTGCAGTTAGTATAGCTCTCATCAACTTTAGCGGAATTACTGGTGATTTCCACTAGTGTAAGCAAGAAGAAAATCAAGAGCTATTTCAGAGTAAGTCCTAGTAATTCCATCTCTTGAGCTGAAATCATTTATTTACGCACTGAAGGAGTAAAACAACAGTTTGAGAAATATTAACTAAGGAGCACAGTAGCAATATTCCATGAGATCAAGCTTAGTTGTTCCTGAAGTTGGCTTGTATTTACTAACAGTGAAATGTGGAATAAATGGACTTGATGTTGAGGGTGGACAGATGCAATCTTCAACATGATGTTGAATACTGGAAACAGTATTGCCCAGAAAAGGAAAACTTGAAAAATCAGGAACCAAAAAAAGTGATTCTTTCTGGCTTTGCCTTTCTCCATGATGTTATCAACCATGGTATATCCATATACAACTGTCTCCTTCCAAACACCATTCACTCTGAGAGCTAAATCCTTTATATCATATTGAGCACTGGGCTGATATACAGAAGATGGAGGTGGAAACTTCCATTGTAGGTGCCTAGGAACACTTCATGGAAATTTCTTGCACATGAGGAGCTGAAGTAGATTCAGCTTTTCACACATGCTCTCTTACACACAGTGTATATGCTTGAACGTTATGAAGCTATTCATTATTATGAAGAAAGAAATACAGTCTTGGTCATTTGTTAGGACAATATGGGTGGTGGATAGGAACTCTTCACTCTGTGGAGATACCATAGCTTCAACTCTGTGTGAACGTCATCCTTGAAGAATAGCATGTTTGCCACATGAAATGGGATGTTTCTGAAATGTATGCTATGTATGCATCTAAGACTGTGCTTTGTCACAATCCCTTTTTTTGATTCTTATCTCATGATTTATTTGAAGAAAGATGCAGGTTAATTTAAAAACAAAATCTGTTACACAGCTACATATGTAAGTGCTATTGTTCAGGGACAAAATGAACAAGAAATAGGACTAAAACATCAAACTATTTGGCCAAGAGAAAGCTAGCTGGGATTTTACCCATTTTCTACCAACTCACCCAAACAAAGACTTAAAGGTAAAAGTAAGTCTTACTGCACTTTCTTGCCACTATAAGCTTTGACCCCACATTCTTTCCCTAGGAAGTGAGAGGCTTTAACCAAGATAAGTCATCCACATGAAATGCACATCCATTCTCCTCTCAAAATGATAAAACACAGATCAAACATTTGACTAGTAAGCTAAGAAGTTCTGAAATGGGACATAACAGTAATGACTCTTTACCCACTAACAGAACTGAAACAATTGAAGGACCTTTCCTGTCCTCATTGGGTTACAAATTTTAATAGATTTTAGGGGGGTTGTGCCAAACCACAAACTGTGATTATAAGATTGTTGTGGATGTTTGAGATTATGATAAGTTTGTTTTTAAATTGATGTAAGGTTTCAATCAAGTAAAAAAAAAAAGTCTTCTGGATTGAAGCTCATTTGTGTTCTTTGAATTAATATCATATCTCAAATAAGATGTTCATAGGTCACGCTACTCCAAAAGTGGTCAAGCAATGTTAAATTAGTAATAGCAGACATTGGTGGAAAAATTGTAGCTGAAACCACATAAGCAGATCACCTTACAGAGGAAGTTTGACAGTAAACCCAAGATGACAACCTTTTGAAGCTGGTCTCAAGACCAGATGATCAGAACAGAAGAAAAGATTGGTGGGACATTGAAGAAGCAACCAGAGTAACAGGAGGCCATATCAGCAGAAACCCAAACAATGAACTCTCAAGGCTAGAGCATGTCTGATGACCTCAAAAGCAGGACAGAGATAAGGAGTGTCAGAGCTGGAATAAGTTTCTCTTCTTGAGACTTGACAGACATCAAGTGCCTTCAAACTGCAGCTATCAGTAACTAATACCATTTTCAAGTAAATCTCTTCTACAGTTTAGAGTGTAACCGCTCTTTACAGACTTGAAAAGATTTTCCTTTAGTAGACTGAAGTGCTTTAGATGGTCTCTGAAATTTTACTTTGTGAAATTTTAAAGTAATGTACAGAATGTCTATTATGGTTTGTATTGTTTTAACAAATGAAGCAAATTAGATACTAATGAAAAAGCAAATAAAGTAACCCCACTGTCCCACCCAGAGTTTCTGAAGAAGCTGACATTCCTTTCCTTCTCACCATTCATTACCAACACTCACTCTTTAAAGGTCCAGTCCTTCTGAGGTGTAAAATAGCAAAGCTCTACTGACCTCAGTGCAGTTATGCAAATTTACAGCACGATATTTCCCTTGTTTTATATTTCTCTAAGTATGTGAAGCACCTAGGAATGTTAGCAATGCTTTGCAGTGAACTCATTATTCATCATTTATCTACACCAAACTGTCTTTTTCATCTATTAGTCTTTAAATATTCTAAGCATTCCCTTATCTACCCACACTTTCTCTGTTATTTACCTTTCTTCTCACATCAACTGTCTTCTTGTTATCCATACTTTAATTTTCCAGACCAAATATCTACAGTAGTATTACAAGTGTTCCAGATGCTTAACACAAAAAATCAAATTAATTTTCTTATTAGCAAAAAATTGGATTTTTATGAGCTTAATTAATCTGCCCTATTAATATGCTGCTGCTCCAGCAGCCAAGTTCCTTCTGTTAAACAAAGGCTATTGTTAGTAGTAGGAAATGCCAATATGGTGAGAAATGTGATCTCACTAGGCCAGTACTCCGCATCTGAAGGTGGCCGGTACCATTTACCTCATTCAAAAACAAAATAAAGTAAAAAAATAAATAAAATACCTGCAAGGTAGACAGGTCTACGTTCTGACATAGAGCCTTCAAATCTTCTCTGACTGGATAGTGCTTTTATCTTTCTGCACTCCATTAGCTGGAGATAAGCAGTAGGGTTTGATACCAGAGAATCAGCAATCCATTTCCATGTGCTGTGTCAACCTTGAGATACCGGCCAAGGAATCCATAAAGTCCAGCCTAAAAGACACCTTGCAGGCAGAGTAGGCGTGAGGCCTCCCAGAAGAGGTGATGCACCCAGAAACATAGCTGGAGACACACACTCAGGCGGAACTAGAGCATTGAAAGCTGGAAAACAGGCTGTTGTGAGCAAATGGGCCAGCAATATTTGCAGCACATAGTTAATGAAGAGCAGCCTGCAAAAGCAAGGTCAGCACCAGAGGGCTCATGGCTAAGGCTTCTTCCTCCAGCCTGAAAGTACCAAGTCTCCAGAACTGTCCATGCCTTTCATCTGGAACAGACCAGCTAGATTAGCAACAGCTGATCCATCTTTCACTCTGCCACATAAAGCCATCATATCTAAAGCAATTGCAACACTTCTTATTGTTGGCAGCATTCAGTAATATCTTCTCCTTCGCTCTTTACAGTATGGATGCATTTAGAGGAATTCAATGGTGCCTGAACAACAGTAATCTCTGACATGTTCCCTCACGACCAGTATGTCAGGCTGCCCAGAGAAGCGTGGATTCCCCATCGCTGGAAGTGTTCAAAGCCAGGTTGGGTGGGACCCTGGGCAACCTGATCTAGTGGGTGGTATCCCTGCTTATGGCATGGGGGTTGGAACCAGATGATCTTTAAGGTCCGTCCTAGCCCAAGCCATTCTATGATTCTATGATTCTCCAATTAATGTTAGCTTCATCACAAATCATTTTGCTAAGTCAGAGAAGAGAATGAAGGCTTAGTTTTCTTAGTCATCATGATATACTGATTATGTTTTAAAAGCTGACCTAAAAGCAAATTACCACATGTACAATAAGGACAACTGAAGAACAAGGGTTTAGACATCTCACGATCAAGACATCTAGCCATTTAACAGCTCACTGCAGTGCCCTACTGTGGGGCATCTGACCCTCAAGTAGTACACAGCACTTATGAATTGATCCTTATTAGTCAGTATTTTGACAACATCTTCGTATAGTGAAGAATTGGGACTCTCCAGTAAGATGAGAAATTACTGGTTCACTCATTAAGTAGTTATCTAGTTGTCACGGGCAAAACTAACATGACTGGGGGAATTTCACCTAATTTAGCTTACTATCAATTAACATAAACATTTAATCATCAGTTTGGGTATCATGGTGGAAAAAAAAAGACCAACAATTAAATGCCTTGGAAAGCACCTTTCACGGCCCAACACATTTATTTAACCCTAGGGAAATAATTTGAGCAGAAAGAGCAGACAATTCCTGCACGTTAAACAGCCAAAGCTAAAGGAAACCTCCTATCATCCCTGTTTTTTGTGATTGAGCCCAGCTCACAAAGCGTGCAAGCCTAATCTGAGAATACTTACTACACCAAAAAGACATGGTTGAGTGCTATGAGTAGCACCAGAGACATACTTCGATGATGTAGGTGGTCAGCCAAAAGTAGCTGTGAGATAGGCACACAGACAGACCATTGCATGGCTTCATCTTTGCAGTTTTGCATAGAAGAAAACTTTTTATTATCAAAGGAAGGTTTTTCAGGATAACAATTTTAAATGTAGATGTCTAAATTCTATGTCATTTCCATTTTGAAATTTATGGTCCTGGTAGAATAAACTGAAATATTAAATTTCAGTTTGAAACTACAATGAGCTTTGCAAATAGATTTACCTTTTATCAGAGTAATGAAAGTAGTTTTAGCACACAGAAAAATGCCATAATGTAACTTTCTTTTAAGAGTTTCCATTTCAATAATCAGGCTGAGAGTTAAATTCATCAGCACCTATTCATTGGCAAGGAAAAATAAACAAAGACAATGCACCTTTTGCCTATTTAGTTTCAATTTGTCCTGTGTCTACTACTTATGCAGCACTAAGGGGCTGATCCGACACCTATTAAATTCAATGACAAAACTCGAATTGATTTTGAATAGAGCAAAACTGGGTCCAGAAGTTCCTAGAGATTTCTTCTGCCTAGGTGAACAACTGAAGTGCACTTCAAGTGAAGTGCCGTCAGCACACAAGGCAGTGTTCAAACAGTGTTAAGCTTGTTAACGTGTGTTACTCCTCTGACTGACAGCTACCAGCCATCCTCTGTGCAAGTTAGCAAATTTAAAATGACAGCGTGAGCACAGAGTGCTTCTAAGACCTGGGAAGCCATTTTGTCCTCTTCACTATAGCACCTCTTCTTAATTATTTGCCTAAATAAGAATCTCCCTCTGGTTATCCACAGAGAGAGGAATATGTACCTGTTCCTCTCTACTCCAAACAAAGCACTTGTGCATGCCTTCAACTGTAAGGAATTTCCAGAGGGACTATTCATATCGTGCTAAAAAACAGCATATAGATTAAGATTTGGATAGTGGCTCAGATTCATGCACATTGAAATACTATTTCTAAAATTCATTTTTAATGATAGAAATGTTTCATTTTAGAGCACACAGGTATACCAAAAGGAAAGCACTAGAATATCCGAAGATTGTCTCTTTTTTGGGGGGGTGGGGGTGGTACTTTTTGTATTTCTTTATAGTGAAAGTAATTAAAGGAACTATGCTTTCTTTTTCTCTAAAAATCAAATGTTGTCTCCTTTTCCTATAATTATATGGCACTCCTCCCATTATGCAAAGTAATCTAGTCATAGAGTGCGTACAGAGTAGGATAACCAAGAAAGCATGTACATTTAACTATAGTACTTACTACTTGAAAACTTACCACACTGCAGTACTTCAAGGAAGAGTTGGCAAAATGAAGGTTACTGACTGGAAGTGTAGAACATCAGAGACTTCAACAGAAACTGTAGGAAACCTTAGAGCTTACTATTGGGAACAGAAGTATGGAACACCCTGAAGAAAACCTTTATGGTATTTCTGAAACCAAGAAACACTTATGTCTCTGTTGCCAGGTAATGTCATGCTAGCCCTACAGTATCTACAGCACATCTACAGGCACACTCTTCTACTTGGACTGTATAAGAAGTCAATCCACACAACCCAAATGCCAGCAACAGGAACGACTTGCCGAAATCCCCCTTGTAGAACAGGATCTTTCTCCATATGAGAGCAACTTGAGAAGTTCCTATAATCTGCTTTTAGATATTTCAGGCACTTTCCAACCCAGCTTTTCATGTGAAGAATATAATGTACCTAATAGGGAAGACAGCTGAAGTAGTCGTCATGTAGCAGCACAAAGCAGACTAAAGATTAGAAGGGAGGTCTGCTGGCTCCCTGCTCAACAGGGGAAGTGAAGTCCATTCTTTGCCTTGTTAGTCTACGAACAATCAGTGCAGCTGGCAAACATAAGCTGGAGGAAAGAGTGCTTGTGCAATAATGATCAAGAGAACAAAGAGTTCACTAAGATAAATTCTTCAGTGCACTGCTGGCACTGTTCATCTAGGCCAGAGAAGGGAAGAGAAGGATTTGAGAACCCCCTCTGCATACCTTCTGGAGGAACCGGTACTCAAAAATCAAGGGTGAATCAATAACAGTGTGCATCCTTATGAGAGAATACAGGATCATATTTTTGTTGTCAGGGAAATTCCTTGGATGGGTAAACTTGTGGAATTGGAAGCATTACTGAGAAAAAAATGTGAGCTGTGAAAGACAAGATAGAATCATAAATTAAACAGGAGATTCTAGAAATAAATGTGCCCTCAAAACTGCCACTATGACTAATTCAGCATCATAAGTACATAATGCAAGGCCTGTCTTTATTTGATCACTGAGCCTGGCATCATAAACCAGCAGGAATTTTAGTTGTGGCATAAAAAAACAGAGGGCACTCAATGAATTTTAAAAGCTGGTGTACAGTACAGACTGATCCGTAATAGAGGCATTGGCAACATTCCCTAATCAACAAGTGAAGTCAGCAGAATAAGAATTTGATGTCTCTCAGCAGTTGTGCACAGCAACAGGTGAAGCAGGAAGGAAGAAGAGGCTTTTAAACAGTGCTTGAGACTTGGCTAATCTGGGCTTTATTTCTGCTTCTGTCTGTAGCCCAGTGGTCATCTCTCCGCTCAGTGTTGCTTCCCATGGCACTACCTCCACATCAAAGCCCTTATTCTCTCTGGTCCTCTCAGGCTCTTCATGGTATGGTTCTGCTGATGGTGCTTTTGCAGGACACTTACCACTGCAGAGTGCTGAACTTACCTGTGCCTTCTAAGAAACTTGTAAGACAATGTAGATGAAATGTTTGCTCATTTGTTTGTTTGTTGAACAGATCAATTACAAAGGCAACATGCTTACCCCTTTCTTTCTGAGAGACTGTCATGGGGGAAAAAAAAAAAAGGAAGCAAGAAAATGGTGGTTTTTTTGTTCATTTTCTGTGGGTTCTCTTTTTACCTTGAAATTTATAAAAATAATTGACGTCATCAAATACCATAGATACTTAGTTATTGAGCATAACCAACAGCTAAAGCACAGAAGTACAGAGCACATTTCACAGTAAAACCTCCAGAACTGTTTGGGTTTTTTTTGTTTGTTTGTTTTTAATCTCTCTTCCCATCATGTGGTACTGAACAAAACTCAATGAATGCAAACTGAGATCCTTATCTAAACTGCTCAAGTCAGCAACATTTGCTAGAAATCAATGTAAATTTTCTGGTCAGTCCTGCTATCTGATGTACTAGCAATACTAGGTTGAGGGTTTTTTTTCTTTCTTTCTCCCCCCCTTTTGGCTAAGCTATTGAAAGGGGGAAAAAAAGGAGAAGAAAAGAAGAGGGAGTTCAAGTCCTAATGATACTTTCCAACAGGCTCTTGTGGTTTCATTGCAGGCTGAGTTTTTAAGTCAATTTCCATCAAACTGAGCATTGCTGTAGACATGTCCCTCAGACTAGACTTTGGTGATGAATAACACCAGATGACACAAAGACTATGGAATTAACACATCTGTGTATCTATGGGTTTGCCTTGTTCATTAGCAACTTGTTATTTTTTGCAGGCAGACAGGTAGATCAAGGCTTCTGCCAGCTTGTTTGGTTTATCTCTGAAGCCATTTTTAATTATTCTTACCTGCAACACCCCATGAAACGCCAACCAAATAATGTGAGGATTATCCTATCAGTAGATCGTAAGCAAGTTACTGGAAATTGCAATAACTTAGTGGAGCCTTGATTACTATCACATTTAAGATGGATATGCCCAACAACAGATCTTCACAGCTCCACTATTCAATATATTACCCCGTTAAAGAATAACTTCCTCTGATCCCCTGAATAAAAGTTTACAAAGCTGTCAGGTATATAAATCACAAATTAAGAATTTCAAACTTGTATAGCTAGTGAATTTAGTGTTATTGAAAAGTGTCAAAATTGAAAGCCCTGGAGATTAAATCAACTTATATTTATATTACAGCAGTATCTGAAAGCACAGTGCAGAACATGCCAGACTGCAGTAGATGGTCTCTGCCCCAGGGAACTTACAGTTTAAATAGGACACAGGCAATTGGGAACAAGGGTAAGGCAGCACAGCAAACTGGATAGATGCAGCCTTCCGACTTTGTCTTTTCTTCCCTCACACTTGCCTAAGGGAGCTTCTTCAAACATACAAACAACAGTTCAAATACACAGTATCCAGCTCCTCACCCTCCAGCCTGATGATCTCTTCCAGTTCCCTGCCCCCAGCTTCTCTGTTGAGGCTCTCAAGAGGACGTGCCTATAGATGCTAATTATCTTAGTGGAGCTTGCAGTATGGAAAGTCTCAACTCTGAACTGTCCTTATGTCGTCTGCTAATGTATTGCTGACTAACATATTGTGGTTCTAAAGCGGCTGATGAAACAGCTGCTATAACAGTAATCACCATTCATTTTTTAAAGTGTCTGTTAGCTCAAGAGTTTATGTACTGGCATTGTCATATTAAAGCAGAACACATTTTTGCTGGCTTTGATTAATAATTAACTTCTAGGTTTTGTTTTATGAGCTCCATGTGGCTTATCAATGACAGTAACATACCTGCACTTTCCAGAAGCATACAAACAGCTGATCGCAGAGTGTAGGCTGCAATACCCATGTATTCAGATGAACTGCACTCATGACTTAAGGTCTCTCAAAAAGGCTCTCGTTCTTTTATTCTCCCTGGCTTGTAGTCTGATTTCCTACCAAATAACTCATGGGTGTGTGCACCTCTCAGAAGTGACATGTGCTGTCTGCTCTGAGAGGGGAGTGGAGGGATTCCAGATAGCTGGCTTCTTTGTGCTGGCATTTCTGCTGAACAATGTCATTTCTCCCATCCTGAAGGCTTATGGCTACCTTTGCACCGAGTCCGAGTAACCACTGTGGCAGTTAGATAATCTATACAAGAGCAGCAAAGTGATATGAAAACAGAGGTTTCCCAAGCTCATTTTCTCCTAGGGAAATGAAATCCTTGATCTCAAGGCACTGACAGTGTTAGTAACTTGGCAAGGACATAGGTTGCAACCAAGCCCAAAATTTAACATATTTACCACAGGATCTCAGCTGGGAAAAAAAAAAAAAAAAAATCTGTAGAATACTGGCACCACAAAATACTCTCTACTAACTTGCAAAGATATCTTCCCCTCCCCCTTCAACACCACCTCACAACCAGTCAAAATTTATTTTCACTGTTAGCAGCAGTTGGGTGTGAAGGCTTCTGAAAACATTTAGCCACAGGCCCCTCCGAAAAGGCAACACCACATGCCTTTTCATTTAAGAATCTCAGCCAGCATTTCAGCATGAATGCTAATTAATTAAGCCTCTTAGTGTCACTACACATATAAGACACAGGGATTGCTTTCCCCTCCCTGGGAACATTCCCGTCCCTTGGAAGAAAACAACCATTGGTTAACTGCTCAACCCAGCATTTGCCCTTCTCCAGCGAAGCTGGGATTTGGGGTGATGGGGTCAGAGAAAGTATAACTAGAATCTTCAGAAATGCTGATTTTCAGTGCCTCTGCTCATAGGAAAATCACTTACAGCCATGGGCATTTGCCATGTGATTTTGTATTTACATTTCTACAAAGCCTGCTGCTTACAGGAGCTCCATGGCTCCAGTATCTGTCTTTGTGAGCACAGTATGTTTCTGAAGCCTGTAAAGGTGCTTTTGACAGCTTGCTCCTCGTGAATACTGCCAAAAGCCTTAAAAGCATGTTTCCTGACGCTGGGGGAAGCGGGAATCGCGCTCCCTACACACCGGGCAGTGCAGGTCTATCAGGGCCCTGCGTCCGCTCGCTCCTTCTGGGGAGAACTGACAGGAGAGGAGCTGAGCTGGCTCACTGCACAGTAGTTCCTTCACTGGTAGGAGCTTCTGTGATGACACGAAGCAAGGACCTGTCCCCCGTTTCTGTGGGGGACTGCTTGTGAGCTGAGGCTTTACTCTCTGTGCTACACCACAGCCACATTGCAGCTACGTCTGCACCCAGCCTCGTATCTGTGGGACATTGGGCCTGACTCAGGCCTGCGGGCTGGACTTCCCAGGCTGGAGGCCTGCCTCCTCACGCCAGACCCTCTGGGTCGTCTCTGGACTGTGTGACCCCAGCCCCTGTCTCCAGACCCGATCCTGACCTGCTGTTGAGAATCCTGGCTCCTTGTTGGTGAGGCTGCTGCTCCTGCTGACCTTGTTACCCCACTCCGCTGCTCCTGGCTCCTCCCTCAGCCCTTGGTACTCCCTGACAAGATCTGTCCCCATGCTGACTCAAGGAGGCATCACGGCACAACTCCTTTGCTCACGTGCACCCAGGTTACCTTCCACATAGGACAGCCGTGTATCTAGTCCAGGCAGCTGGAGATCAGGACTGGTGCGCCACCAAGATGCTCATCCATCCCAAGGTACAGATTCAGCTGCATCTCCAAAGGTACGGGCCATCATGAAGCAAAAATTAGCGTCATATTCCTCTACAACCTTAACCATATTTTCTAGTAGAGGTTTGCAGATAACAGCAAGATGACATCCACAAACTATTCAGCAGTAGGATGGTCCAAAGACATTTGGAAAGCATTGACTTATTCAACTGCATCTTTTTCAACGCTCCTAAAGCACAGAGGCATTTGTGTTTCTTGGTGATCCCTTGCCTTCCCTCCATTTGGGTAAGACATTTCATCTACAGGCACAGGCATAAGTCAAACAGATGAAAATAATTCCCATCATTTGCTGATTATCTGTCTAGGGCATAGAATACATCAAAACTGAAACACTTTCCATGAAAGCAGCCAGCAATCATTTACAGACTTAAGTTGCGCATTCATAGCATTCAGATGGCTCCCTTCTGGGATGAATTTCAGCTTAAGATCTTAATAATTTAAAAGGAATAATTTTGTGGAAGGTGCAATGACATTGATGCTTCAATCAAGTGGCATTGATGCTTCAATTTCCTGGTAGATATACTGGAGTTAGAGGCTAGAAATATGTCACTCCTTTAGAGTTCTAGCCAAAACCTATGAGAATCCTCTGCAACAGTTAGCATTTTAAGGTATCCATGAATTAAACATTCAGTAGGCATTAATGGATCAGTGTCATCTTAATTTATCAGTAATTAGAAATTAAAATATGCAAAATAAATGGCATAATAGAAGTGTAATCGGTCATTCAATGTAAGAAAAAAAAGCATGTTAGAAATGTAGATGAAATGCTCTTTTTTTAAGCAATTTTCCCATGACTAATCAGATATTCCAAATTTCATTACAACTTTGCATTATGTATTCACATTATCCATGACATGGGCATCTTTAATATCGATAACGTATAATTGTATTTGCCATAGAGTGATGGAACAAAATCAGTTGGCATATAGTGCTTGAACATGATTCCAGTTCTGATATCTTCTCTTTGCAGAACACTTATTATTAATAATGTATGGCATTAGATTTTCAAGCTTGCCTAGCAAATGTCACAGCCAATGCTCTCCTCAGTAAAAAATTCTCTGAGCGAAGCACCAGCCACACATAGAGACAAGAGTTTGAGCTAAGGGGACTTGCATGGTTAAAATAAACCCTCTCCACCATCTCACACTGTGAATTGTCAGAAGATGACCACACGCATGTTAGGGGGAAATTTAACTTTGTGTAGACATACATATTTTCTAACCTCTCACTATCCCCACAGTAAACAAAACAAAACAACAACAACAACAACAAAAAAAAAAAACACCTTTTTCTAGGCCCTCTTACTCCTATGTATAAGCACCACATATGCTCATTCTCTGGAGGTGGTGTCATCTCTAACAGGTTGTACCTCCTGCCTTCCTAGTTGCCAATACGTGTTTGAGGTTAAAAATCATTCACCTCTTTCTCCTCCAGAATGTGTGAATGTTTCTCTGCTTTATTTTATTCATCTGGAAACTTCTCTCCAAATCTTGTGCATCGTGGAAGATAAACTTCTGTAACATTTCTCTGAAATCTCTTAAAATTTCATCACTGCTTTCCAAATTTCTCTGGAATTATTCCACTCAAGCAGCAAAAGAAAAAGCATCTGTTCTTCTTTGTCACTTCTTCCAAACAGCAAATAAACTGCAAGCAGATTGCCTATCCACAAACACCATATTTCCAAGGTAGCATAAGGAGTGTTTTTAAGAACATCATCTCATTCTGCAGAAAAACCTCATATTCAATCTGTTGCTTAGGACACATATGTAGATCTTACTAATATCTTTTACTCAGTTCTCAAATTGGGCTCTGACTGAAGACCTCTCTAGGTTTTCTAAAGACTCTTAAGACCCTGCCAATTACTATTTCAAGGAATAACTTCCAATAGCATGTTTGACTTTCCTTAACAAAAGAAGTGCAGAGGCACATCTACAAATGCGCAATGCAGTAAAAATGCAACAACTTTACATCACTATGCTAGTTGTGTTTCTCCCAATTTCTTCTCATTCATCTTATGTGTTTTCTCCATGTCCATTTTAGACATAATTACACATCCATAGCCTGCAAAGCCAATAATTTAAGCAATAAAAAATTACAATTCATGCATTTTCCTCCTACATCTAATATCTTTCTGACTACACAGAGAAGTCCTAGCCCCATGACCACATCATTCAAGCTTAGTTATTCTCAAGCATGTAAACAGTCCTATTATTCACGTGTTTTTAACTACATCAGTGATTGCAAGATACTAGTCTTTGCATGTAAATTCTTTCCTCCACCTGTAAAACTGGTGGAAATATGTTTGTTGAGCATCACAACAACAAAAAATTTTGTCTCAAATGTTTTAACAGTAGCCTATCAGGTCAGGAAATAGGTTTGTTTGCATATGTACTTATGCCAGCAAGCCAATGGGACCTTGACCTACACTAAGTGTCATTGTAATTAAAAAAGCTATAAGGGCAAATATGTTTCAGACCCCCTGCCTACCTCCCAATCTTCATTGATTGTTAGTAACAGCAATGATTAATCTCTGGTGTTGTAGATGGTCCAGCAGCAGTGTCCTAGTGAAGATCTGCCTTCTCTGTGCTTCAGTGAAATTATCTCAAGGAATAGTCAATGAGCTATAAATTCTATAAATTAGAATTTACTATCGGTTTGAAGTAACATTTCAGAAATCCAAAGAAGTTTTCGACTTTCAGAGAATTTAAAATGATCAATTGAAGAGCTCTGCTTTATTGTTTTCTAGGCTATGTTTTTTTGTTTTGTTTTTCCCCCTTTTTCTGTTCTTCTGAACAGATCCTCAACAAAGTAGCTCTGGAAGCTTCCATCTTGAACCAAGTTATTAATTATGGGACATAAAGTGACATAAAATGTGTAGGTGGCCTAAATCATTAGGCTAGTGAAGTCAGACCTTTAAGAGGTTTAACAAGAACAAATCAATGGAAAACACTACAGCAAATAAAAACTATACATCGACTATGAAAAACAATGTGCAGTGAAAAAACGTTCCCCCCCGTATAGATCTTTATGTTAATTTTGGCAGGCTAGCATGCGATATGTCAATTTCTATAAAGAGCTTACTCTTCAGAGTTTTTGTTTGTTTAGTTGGATGGAACATAATATGAAAAATATAATGTAATGATATAAATCAGGAATAACACTATGTAATATTCCAGATCAAAAGAAACACTGGAGTTAAAGGAGGTCCAGAGAAAGGTGGTTAGAATTATCACGACAACTCATCTACAAAGAAGAATTGAGAGCACTGGGCTTGTTTACTTTAAGGAGATAAGGGGATGAATAAGACAGGCTACAAAAGAAAGCATATGCACTTGCAAGTGAAGCACTAAGAGCTGCTGTCTTTCAGTATAAGAAGGAATGGTCAGTCATTTAAATTCAAAGGGAGCAACTGCAAAAAGGAAAAATATTTTGTTAAAAGAAGACGGTTTATTATATCAAAAGTTCTGCACCCTTACTCACTGAATAGTTAAACAATGAAACTCATCGCTACAGGTTTTCACTGATAACAACAATAGCCTTCTTTAGCTCTGTTTGAGGGGGGAAAAAAAAAAAGAGCATTTACTCTGATGAAAATAGCCAGAGCTAAGGAGAGAATAAGAAAAAAATAAATAAATAAAGCCTCACCTCATGTTTCAGGGTTAAATCAATTCCAAGGTAGCAGCGATTAGGATGGCTGCGAAGTATTCCACATCTGCCAAGATTTCTCATACCATCCTTTATAACACACAGAGCTGCCCACTGTCAGCCAAGGGACTGATTCAAAGTTCCCAGCTATCTTTATGTTGCAGATATTCTTATCACACATTTGCTCCAAACTGCTGCCATCACAGAAAGTGTTTGAAGAAAGAAAATTTTTTCTTTCTGTTGCTCAAAGAAAATAAAAGTTAAAGGAAGAAAAAATGGGTGAGTAGAGCATCTTCATTTGCTCTTCATTACTGGTACTTTTACACCAACCTTCAGAGGGTTGTCAAGAAGAGTTAGAAGGAAAAAAGAGCATTTTACCCCCCAAAAAAATATTCTGGGGAAGCCACTTACTAACTTCTGGGCATTACTTTACCAGTCTCTCTCTCTCTCGTAGTAAAGCTATCATGCACTAAAGTGCCACAAATAAAGATTCTCCTAAGATTTCACTTATTACCTTCACCTGAGGTTAATCATAAGCCAGTACTCTCACCAACTGTAATCACATTCCAAGTGACCTTCAATATTCTTCCTGCAAACATGACCAAAGAGGTTCAGAAGTTTTGCATTATTTTGTTTATCTGTAATGCTTGCTTCTTTCTATCTCAAGATAATTTGGTAGACCTTTTGTAGCTCTTTCCTAGTGATACAGTTATGTGTGCATCAGGATAATATCTTTATTGTTTGTTTGTTTTTTTCAAGTGAGAAAGAAATAAGTTAAATGAATTTTGAAAAGCAAAATTAACTGAATTATTTATTTAGAACATACTTTTTTTAAAAAAAAAAAAAGAAAGAAAAAACACCCAGGAGAAAACCCTCTGTGCTGAAATGATACATTCCCCTGAGTTATTTAGCAAAGCAATATATAATAGCAAGAGATGATGTTGTGCTAGTTGAATTGTATGTATTCAGAACATTCACACACTACTTTAAACCCTCCTGCAAAGAAGTTAAAATGTGATGTGAATTAGGATACAGGCTTGTAAATTTAAACTAGCAACTGTAGTATGAAAGCATGTCATCAGTATATTAGGGCTTCTGCTGATAAAAACACACAAAAAAAAATGGAGGAAGAACAAAACTGTTACAAGAAATTTGCAGGGGAAGGCTTCGAGGATGGCTTCTACCCTGGACTAACAGCTGATTTGTGACCAGTCTACCTGAATGCCATATTCACAGAAGTACAGAGGCTGCACATTCACCAGAGGTGCCTTGTATATGTCTAGGAAGCTTGAAGAGCCGATTATAAGAGTGAAGTAGCTTCTACTATTTAATAGCAATGACCCTCTGTACTGAGGATCTCACCCAGCCTGAAATTGGGGTCAGCTAACCTAGAAGAGAAGAGGGTCGTGCTCTCACCCTAACAGTTTTAATTCATGCAAAACCTCCAGAAATGCAGGCAAAGAAATACTGAATCTAAATAAGAAAAATAAAAAAGCTTAGAAGAGTTAGCCTACCATCTCTGATGGAAGAGTAAAATAGACCTTACTCCAAGACCAATAAGAGATAAAATTCATGCAAACCTTCCAGAGCATGAAATAGTTGGTGTTGAATATAGTTCAATATATAAGCAAATAATGGAGTGGCTAGCATTTGCTGCTAATTGCTTAACACATCCTCATTACCTGATACACGACCTCACACATTTTAGCAAAATGGCAATCTCTAATTAATGTTCTGCTATTGTTTTCAGTTGAAGCAGGATGTGTATTTTGTATAGGCTGCTTTGCTTAGGCAAAACAAAATGAGTTAAAAGCAAACTTTTAATCTTTTTTTTGTGAAGGCTTTAACATTTGCTGGCCTATCTCAGGTTCCTATTTATAGGCAACTAACATAAACTATCAAAGTGTTACAGAACAATATAGTTCAGAGAGGTATAAACTGAGGCTTTCTGGAGCACTTTCAATCATAAATAAAAACAAACATTGTAGCACTGAAATTTGCTGTGGGTTCTCCAATTAATCAGCATTTGATGCAACCATACCACAGCTATTTTTGTGTCTTCCTCTTAGATCAGACTATAGCGTACTTAAAAAAGACAGACACACACTTAATGGAAAACGTTTGCCATTTCTTTGCAGTAACCAGAAGGAGTGACAGCAGTAATAATTAATATCTGTATGCTTCACAAACAGTGAAATCAGATGCACAGTTTATCAAGAGTCTGTATATGTAATTTTTCCATTAACAATTCTGCAGACAGAGCATTGATAATTGTGCCTGTGGTGAATCCCGATGAGGCATATTTGCCTGACATTGTTGAAGAAGGGGGAAAATTAATATATGCATTTTAAATTTTTATGATTACATTTTTACTGAAGTGTGGGGGCCTGAAGTTTCATGACTGTTTTAATGCAATTGGTTCCACTTAGGAGAGATGACATGTCGAAATGTGATGTGCTGAATGTTTCTCAGGTAATTGGAATTCAGTCAACAACAACACTGGGCATTGTCACAGGTTTTAAATAAAAAGGCTTATCTTCCTCTTTTACATTATGGGATATGATGCATCATATTATACAGCATCACGATCCTAGATGACAACCTCTCAAACAGAAATTAAAAGTTTACTTCACTCAGCGTACTCCTCCTGAATTTGGATCAAGGAGGCACATTTAAGTGCATGCAATTTCATGTGCAGTCAGCACTACCCAATTCCCTTGCCCACAGCAACTGCTGCACACATTCCTGATACAACTCTGATGGTTTCTACAGCATTTCTGTCCCTTCAAAGGTGAGTTTGAGCCACTGGTGGTACTGTTATCCTCACTCTCTGTGAATCCTTCCCCAGAGCTCTTGGAGGGAGAAGCAGCAAGGAAAGAAGGGGCACTATGGAAAAAGGTAAAGCCTAACTTACAAGTGCTGCAAAAACAGCTCAGAGGGTTGTCATGGGATACACAGCCTGGCCCTCACTGATTTTTCTGCTGAATTAATTTCTTTCATATTAGAACAAGGAAACAACTGGGAGTGAGTTAGCTGCTGGGAAGAAAGAGGAAAGACTCTGCTGTTATAGAAACCTGAATTCATGTCTCAAACAAAATTCAAATCAAACTAAAATGGACACTGAAACCTGAAGGTAAGTTTTAGCATTCTCCACTGTTCAGTTCCCACACAGTTCAGAAGATGTACTGATTTTTCTTCCAGAAATTGTGGACCTGAGTTTTCCCACCTGCTCTTTTTAGACAAAGAACAGCTGTCTTTCTGTATATTTGTTTGCATACCAAAAGTGAGGGGTCAAGGGTGGGATCCCATAGTTCTGAGAATCAGGTAAACTACATACTGCTGGTATTCTGCAAGAGGTATTTCCCTGAATATCTTTCTTTAGCTGAACTATTCAAGGGGCAAGATATAATATAAGGTTTAGACATTAGACAGAAATTGTACATCTACCACAGTTCCCTAGGTCACACACCTGTGTTTCTTTCAAAATGAGGAAACAGAGGGAAACAAGACTTTCTGGTTATGTCATAGAAGACCAAGAGTTGAGGCATACCTTTCAGCTTAATGCTTTTGATGTAACACTAGACTTCTTTAAGGTTTTTTTCTGTCTAATAGAGATACCAACCCTAGCTACAAACTTTGTCATGCAAGTGCATCAAAATACCAGCAATGCTCCACATCTCTGCATGGTCAGGGTCTGTCTACCTTAATTTCTACATTGCAGTGTGGGTGCTTAATTATATGTAAAGTCTAACTTTGAGTCTCATAACCATCCTCTGTCCTTTACCTATCAACAAAAAGTGGTTACCAGCTGAAAGTGGTTTGATGGCTTGGGTATCAAGGCTGCATTTTGGGAGAAATATCTACCTAAACCCTGCCACTGGAGATAGAAGCTTCTGCAGCAACTCCTAGACTGAAGGGACCATGATTATCAAATAGTCCTTAAGGACTCTGTTTCATGTATCTCTCGAGCACTAGTTATCTCTGCAGCTATACAAGGCTACAACTTTCCTGTGGGAGAATATAATACAGGATGCAAGGTTTGTATTAGCCATCAGAACTCAAATACAGCTAGTATAGGTACCTTGGTTGAATGTCTGGGTCCTGGGCATCTGGTGCTGTAGGAAATAATTTCCTTTGTAAAACACGTTTAAAAAAAAATATGTGTATATATATATATATACATGTATATATAAAATATGTTCCTGGGTTGATCATTTCTGTGTATTTGAAACTGAAACAAACAGAAAGATTTCTAGCTGAAGCCAGTATCTTATGGGCACAATTTGTAACCTGATAAGGCACCCAGGAAAATGACACGGGGCATGAAAAGCTGCTGGCTATGTTTTTCATGATACTTTTAGCAGGCAGATGCAAAACAGACCAATTCTCACCCACCCACATCTCATCTCTCTCTCTCCCTCCCCAAAGCTTATTTTTAATTTTTTAGAAGTTATTAGGGGGTTATCTCAGCTTTCTCTTTCCACTTTCACTCCTCTATCCCATGATGAAAAGGTCTGGAAAGTGAGACATGGCAAGGACTGGGACAGGATGCTGAGGTAAATAGAGAATTTTTTTGACTTTTCATGGAGCATATGCCATTAATCTTTGATGTTATGAGATTAATCTGTGCATGAAACAGAGAACCTACTGACTGATGTTTCCCTGGAACAGATGCTTTAAATGCAAAGTACCAAAGAGAAGCACTGTGCAAAACAAAGGCAATCTGGTCCCCTTCCTGAAGGATTAAGATACGATTCATAGTGTTCCCAAATTGTTGGTCCAACCAATCCACATGCAATGAATCATCTACACGTTAGGACCACATTCTCAACATAGTCAATCACAAGATCGCTCAGCAGAACATTAGGTGGGTTTTTTTGTTTGTTCATTTGCTTGTTTGTTTTGTTTTGTGGAGTTTAAACCTCAGTCTCCTACATGTGACTATTTCCATAGAATTTAGTGACATAAAGTGCTGAGCCTATAAAGTCATGGTATTTAGTCTGGTAATTCTAGTGCCTGATATTTGTGGTTTGACCACTAAAATGGGCTTGGGAAATCTGTTTTTCAGCTTTATCATAGACCGACTATAAGGTTCCAGTCAAGCTGAGCAAGGTCTCTATGCCTCAGTTTCCCTGCACGTCAATAGGATATAATAATTCTTTCTCCACTTGTGTAGAAGACTGGAAGAGAGTTTTGTTGTTGTTGTTTTGTTGTTGTTTGTTTTGGTTTTGTTTATTTTGGTTTTGTGGTTTTTGTTTGTTTGTTTCCTAGAAATGAATATAGCTTGCTATGTGTCTAACACCATCTCAGTGCCTAGCTGAAATTCCTTGATGGCACTCTACTCAAAATAAGAACAACAAAACAAATATAAAGATTTCTCTTTTTGAAGCAGGTGTTCCCTGGGATGCAGTATGTATCAAATTTTCAGCTTGGTTATCTAGTGAGTGCTTGCTCAAGCTAGACAGTGTCAGAAGACCATCCATTTCCAGATTCAGACCTCAACACACCTATGTTGCATTGCAAGCAGCATCAGCCCAGCACGAGCTCACACTGCTTCTGAAACTCCTCTGTCCTTTAGGCAAGCAACAATGAGACCATTGTGGGAAGAGTTCACTCCTGTCTGCCCAACATTAACCATGTGGTGCTGTCACATGTTAGACATGGGACATGTTAGACATTCAGCCCAAACACAGGGCATGATAGCCCATTCCCAGAATACATTGCACGATCTCGACTCGAACGTAAGATTTAATGCAAAGCAAAATGTTTCCCTGAATCGTGCTGAGTGGGCCTCTCCAGAGGTGGTCTGGAAAGATGCCCAAGCACCAGTATAGGCAGACCTGATGTGAGATCAGGTCTGAGACTCTGCAGGGGCCAGAAGAGCCGAAACCAAAGGCTACTTTATAGTTTGCACAGCCACAGGGCGTAGGCTGCTAATGAATACATACCCATTTGGAGAACAGTAGAAGTATTTGTTACTTGTACTGCAACAGCACCTTTAAAATGGTCAGAAAGCCTTGAACTCCATGGAAGCTGTAATATCCGTCTCTAGAAATATGTTCAAGTGAATTTAAAATCATAACAACATAAAATGGACTTTTAAAAAGAGAACAGGCCACTGTGGGGGTAAAGCAATACAAGAAAGTACAGCTCAATATTATTTATGTGATTCTCTTTCTCTGCTCCTTCCAGAGGATTATAGTGCCAATTTGTAAACCACTATAAGCCACTATGAAACTAAAGCACCTTAACAAGAGAAAATTAGTTAAGGAAAAATGTAGCTTTCAAGCACAGGACCAGGTAAACTACTTTCAAATCAAAAGTTCAATTTAATCTGAAAGGAAAACAAATCCATCAACGTCTATTCAATTTGCACTAAAGCCTAGAGGGACACTCAACTCAGTTTCAGCTGTGTATGTATATATATATATATATATATACAAATTATATATACATATGCTCTTTAAGTCTGAAGCTCTCTTTTTTCTCAACAGAAGTTTTGCACTGGGCTGTCTTGTCTAATTTTACTTTCACACATCTGTGTGTGTCTAAAAACTTGTTAAAGTCTTCTAGTAAACCTTTAGTTGCTCCGTATTGTTTTGGATTTTCTTGTATTTGTTTATTTTTGTCTTAAAATTCAGAATAGTTTTTCACACTGCTTAACACTTGACGTTTTAATAATAGTGATGATCCCACACTGAGATTGCTCAAATGGAACATTGTCAACTTCACCACAGAAGACTCTTGTTTGCAGTGGGAAACTGTACAAAAGTATTCCCAAGAGCTACATTGGGCATTGGCTTAGCATACAAGCCGAACAATGTCTTGGAATAATAGCCTGAGAGAAATCATAGGCAAAGAGAAATGTGAGAAAACAATGTTAGGCTTTTCTGTTATTAGTTAACATGCTTCTCTAACAGCAGTGGTCTGATAAAGCAAATTAAAAGCTAAACTAATGTATAATTGACATGTTCAGAGAAAATTTGACTCCACCTTCAGTGAGTGCAAAGAATGAAGTTTATTGTTGGGGATATTTTTCTTCCATCACCACTTCTTTTGGAATACATGAATTAGAACTTTTCTGTGACTATAAACTAGGCTTTACTTCATTTTATTTTATTTGCTTATATTGTGAGATTTCTAAATGCACAGAATTTCTTATCAAGATATGTGCATGCAATAGTTTCCATTCTCCATTTAATATCTGTTCTTTACATGTTAATTTCTTACTGTATGCTGCTGTCACCTGAAATCCCCAAGTAAAAGAAACATCCTGTAGAGACACAGGTGATGTTCTGAAGAATAGACAAGTCAAGAACTGGACCTACCTTTTATTTCAGAGAAGTATCTTAACTGAAACTTTCCTTAGTGTTACAAAAAATCAATCAAACAAACAAACAAATGAAAAACAACCACCACCACCAACAAAAAATAACGGATGTGCTTATTCTGTCCTTTTATCTTTATATCCTTTTATTTATTCCTGTAATACTAAATAACCAGCCAAATGCTGGAATTTTTTAAAAGAAGAAGAAGAAAAAAAAAAAAAAAAAAAAAAACTCCAGGACAGGGTTACATTAAAAGATCTAATTCTAAAAATTCTAAAAAAATAAATGGAAGTGTCATAGGCCAAATAAAATTCCAAGTATCTGAAAGAGAATAATTTTTTACATGCCTAATATTTTAAAGTAGAAGTAAGTGGGAGGAGGAATGGTTTTGCCTTTTTCACTCAGATAAATACATTTACTTACTTCAGTATGCAGGGAAAACAGCAACATTCTTAGTGCTTCAAAAATCACTGGAAAGTCACCTTTAAACAATTTGTGTCCTTAAGATAGATGTCTGTTGAATTTTCTGTCATTTTCTGCTTCATGGCATATTTTCAGTCAGTGAATTTGTCTCAACTTCTCATATACAACTTCTCATATAGTTTAGTGACTAAACTTACTATAGGTGCACATAGTCTCTGTAAGTCAGCTATAGAGCTGTGAAGTTCCAAGTCAAGCTTGAGAAATATTTGCAGTACAGTGGGGATTTCATTACATGTTAAGGAAATCTATTCTGTGTGTCTTTTCATGATATTTTGTCTCCTATATGCCCAAGGACATTCTCAGCAAGTGCAAAAATAAGCAAAAGCTCATTTTGACCTTTGGATTGCTTGTTTGCTCATGGCTAGCCACAGTCAGAGACCATATTCCTCTTTCATGGAGTCCATTACAATTCTGCAGCTGTTCTCCCAGTGTCAATAATACCACACTGCTCTATACCAGTGTAAAGAAGGAAGAATTCGGCTCAAAGACTTAATGTTTCTTGTACACACATCTGTAGGCTGGGTGCACTCTTAGCTCACATTTAAACAACTAAGAGGCTTGATAATTAACATGCAAACTGTGTGGGTGAATGAATTTGTGTCTTTTGTCTTCTTGACCCCTTGACTGAAGCAACCTAAACGTGAGCTTGTATTTAATCATAGAGGAACTCCCTGAAGAGACCGTGTAACCTCTGATAGTCTTCATGCCAGAACACCAATTAGATGTCCCTTTTACAGAGGAACAAGCAGAATGCTTCATTCATATTGTTAGGCTTTTGCAGATCTTTCCCATGGGGCAAAAATTCTTTAGAAGCCCTCCTGTCCTTCATGCATTAAATTGAAGCCTAAAAACTTCCAGGACTGTTTTACAGGGATTGATCTTGTCATGTCTTATCCAGCCTGTCATAGCAGTGCCTCTCACAAAGTTTCAAAACTGTACACCAGGCTGCCCACTAAGTCTTGGCATAGGAGTCCTGACATAAGGGGAAAGGTAGAAGAAAAAAAAAAAAAAAAAAAAGGAATAAATAGCTTAATTTCCTGAGACTTCTGAGGTTGTGTTTTCAATTAGTTTGGATGGAAAAATATGGGAAGATGGCAAAAAGAAGTAAAAATATTTTGCCATTTAAAACAACTTTTCATGGTGAAATATTGTTAAACTGTGTTGAATTTCACTCTAAAATCATATGAGTAGAAATTCCTTATGGCAAGGCTGAAACTGTTGGTTGCCCCAAAGTGGTGCAGTATCTTATTGAATATCAGCTTGGAGAAAAGTCATTCTAGATTGTCCCAAAATGTAAATTGATTTTGTTTCTACTAAGCAAACGAATAAAAATGTATTTGTGTCTCTGTTCCATACCATGTTCATTCCAGGCTAGATTACACTGATTCAGTGTGTCTGATTTTGGAGGGGATTGCTCAGGCACCTGCTGGGACAGAATATGGTTTTTTGTCTTCTTCAGGGCTCAGGTTGCCATGAATCATATCTAAGTGGTTCCCTAAAATCCTAAATTTACTTACAATACAATTTTAAGAGATCCTTATTTCTGAATCAATCAGTTGATCACACATCAGCTCTATGAACAGTAGAATTTTGATCCATGGTATACAGAGAAAAATGCACTCCTCATGAAGGTTTGAAAGCTGAGAAAACTCAGAAAAAAAAATGAAATATTTACTTGCCAGAGGATCTGACAATGACTCAGATCTGGCCAAATGAGTCTGAAGCCTGATACTGAAAAGGTCTTTACAAAGTAAATGATTCTTTCAGTATCCAGAAATGGAGGAAGTCATGAATATTTCATTAAACTGAGTCAGGACATTGCTGTTGGCACTGTTTTTACATGGAAGATACATGCATAGCACAGTGTCTACTAGCTTAAATGAAACCTCAAAATGTGTGTGCTATCTCTATTGGTTGGGCACAGATGAAGCAGGCATCCAAGTTGCCTGGTGGTTTCCCATCAAAACATGCAAATATTATCAGTATATCTGTTGTAGGCATTTTCTGGTGGGTTAATTAATACTATTTTGATCCTAATATAAAACAAGCAGCTGAGCAGTGTTCATATGATTGGCAGTGAAAATCAGGCTGGTAGAAAACTTTTTATTATATCTTTTTTTTTTTTTTTTTTTTAATCAGAAAGTATTTTAGAATATGAGAAGCAAGATTTAGATGTGCCACCAAGGTGCCTCATGGGAATTGCAGATCTGACACTTCACACTTCTACCATCCTCTGTGGAGCAGATTCCTGGCTAAATTCTTTTCTATCTTATGTAGAAAACTCAGATTCTGTAAAACCCTATGAACATTGTCTCCCGCAGAGCTAATTTTATATCCAGATTACTTATTTTCTAAATCACATGTCTTTGGCTTAGTCTCCATATTTTTGTTCATGCTACTAAACATGCACTGCTTTCCAGTCAAGTTTTTTATTTGTACTTAATATAGTTAAACATTTATGTATATTACATCATCTGATTGACAGAGAAGAGAAGAGTATTTAAAGTCTGTTTGAAGTGAAATTTCACAGATTATTCTACCAGGATGGGCTGAATTTTATAAAAATTTATAACAGTCCCCTGCCCATGTTGCTGTCTCTTACACACATAGAGGAAAAAAAAAAAAAATATATATATATATATAAGGAGTAATTTGTAGAATTATCTCTCTCTTTTTATTTTTATTTTTATTATTTTTTTACTTCATTAAATCCAAATGTAAGAAGTAATTGGTTAAAGAAAACATTCATGCTAGGTAGCATGATTTAACAGGAAATCCATAGTGAGTTAGGGATTTTCTTTAGGTTAATCCTATGTTTGTGGCAATGTATGGAAAACATGGTCAAAGTGCACAAACAAAACAGGAATGCTAGAAACATCAGCAGTTTCTTGACTCTTTCAGTAATTTGTCTTAAATCTCTTTGCACTTTGCATTATGTTTAATCAGAGACAAAATTATGTTCAAACCTTTCTGCAGTCTCTGACTCAAACTGAACTTGTTTAGATTAACTCAGATTATCTTTTCCTGCCATTCTTCTTGCTGAATCTTAGATAATGGACCCAGTCTCATGCAAATCCTCTGAAATTTACAGAGAGCTTACATCAGACTTAACATTATTCTAAGAATGAAGGCATGCTTCTTCTAAAATCCTTAATCAATAACATTTTCATCAATACTCAATATACAGGTAGCACATGAAATAAAGGGTGGGAAGAAGGGAGAAGGTGTTAATTATCAGTCCTTTTTACTCAGGTTTATATATAAGTCTTAAATATAGGTCAATACCTGTCACATGGAAAACTCAAGAAAAAAGTCAGTTAAAATTTCAAGAGTTGATCATTCCCACTTGGTTTTGCTGTCTTTCTTTTAAAGGTTGAAGGAGGTGAATGAGTTCTTTTTAGAAAGATGGGGAAGGTATAGGGATTTGGGTTTTATTTGGTTTTTACATTGTTCGTTTAGTCAGTATTTATAAATGTCATCTCTGTCTATTGGCATTTTCTTCCCTCAGGCTGCTGGGAATGAATTGCAATTGTTTTAGATGCCATTCAGTTTAATGAGAGACTTTAGAAAAAAAAAAAATTATCCCACACACAATTACACATAGGCATTTCTCTTTTGGATACAAAATTAAATACCTCCTTCTCTTGGTGCACAGGGATATTCATCATGAAAATAATCCAGTCGACCATTTGCTATCAGCTATAACCAGACAGCTCTGTTGGTGCGAGTGGCCCAAGAGTAACCTCTGTTGCCATTGGACAGAGCTGTCCAAAGAATTACTTTTGCAGCTGAGCATGGTGGAAAATGATGGATGGATCTAGCTAATAAAAGGCAAATTACCTAGTGAAGAAAAACACAACAACAAAAAGCCCTGACTGTCGTCTAAACACCTTTTTTACTCTTGCCTCCTGGAAAAGATTTATACCTCCAGCCCTGATTTTTGAAGACTGTACAGACAAGGCCAGCCCTATGCATTTTGTCCTCCTTCAGCCTCCCATGAATGTAACAATCTACTCCATCCAATTTCTCTCCTAAATAAATCTTTGCTCCCCAAGCACCAGCAAAGACAGCCCAGTTTTTCCCCTCCACCCCACTAGCAAAGCTTTCCCAAACCTCATACCTCATTTCCCATCCAGGGCTGTTCATTATCTCAAAATTTCCCTAAACTTCTGGCCAGAGATCCGTAAAAATCACAGCTATCATCAGCTTTCTGCTGCTATCCTTCATTCCTTGTGCTTTTATTTACCCCAAATCCCCATTTGTCCAACCTAGTTCTCACTCACAGAGGCAATGGCAGTCTTCTATAGCCAGGAAGCCTGGTCTGTCTGGGAACCACTGCCTGGGGTGATTGTTCATTCACCTGGCTCAAAGCAATTCACTATTAGACTGAGGAGAAGAGAGGTGTGGACACAGTGATAATTAGCTCAAACTTGTCAGTCTACAGTCACTGTCAGTCTCTATTTCAAAAGATTACCATAAAATGATAACAGAAGACAATCAGAGAGGACAGCAAGGGATGGGTGAGGGCAACAAGAAAAGGAATGAGAAAAGACGTAAGAAGGGAAGCAGTGGAATTTAAAATGGGGAAAAATGTTGCAAAAAGTACAATCTGATCATCATCAAGATATGTACCTATACACCTACCAGTAAGGAGAATGTAGTCTGTGGGACCAGGTGAGATCTACCAGAAGGTAAAACTTCCAGAATATGTATAGTGGATGATGGAATTTTAACACTGTTTTGCTCCACATGTTCCCTTCTATTGCATTGCTTTATTTGTTAATGTAGACATTAATGACTATACCAATGCCATGTCGTTAAGTCACTCGTAAAGAACCTGAGAATCCCTTTACACAGGTTCTTTGATTAAGCCATACAGCATTCAATAGAAATCCTGCTATTAATGCACGATGGTAGAATCTGTGGACAGGGCATAATCATATTCAAATTTATACAGAACACCATATTGCTTTTGAGTAAGAAAAGTTAATTTATACTCCACCAGCCTTTTGGTTATGCATGTGTGTGCATCCAATTGCTCCAGGCTCCAAGTAAACGATATGGTCTAGACTTCAGGTAGTTCATTAGATCAATATTCTATCTCATTACATGGATGGAATTTGCACTGTCCTCCAAAACCCAATTTCATTTCTTTCACCTCTCAAATTAAACACTACCTTAAAGGTTTAGTTGATGGATGACTCCGTTTTACGTGATGATGGTCTTCAAGGTACATGTGGCAGTATATCTTATCCTATTAGTAAAGATCATTAGCTACAGCATAATTGCCTCTCTATGACACATAATAGTTTCATCTATTTTTATCATTCCTATCCTGTAATTCAATTTCATGATTATGGTTTAACAAATCAAGGGATATGGCAAACAATATATTTTAGCCATCATTTAAAGTAAAGTCAAGTTACTGACAAGATACATAGGGTGGTGCTACAAGGTATGTTTCCACTTGACTATTTTTGGTTAACAGAAAATTATGTCTTATCCCTTCTCTCCCATTTCTTAACATAGAAAAATACTGAGTCAGAAAAAAAATAGCTAGATTACACTTTCACTGCATTCAGTGGCCTCCTGTTTCTTTAGGAGAGCATCTGTAACTTGCTAGGGGCTTTCCAAACATTGAGAATAGTCCTTGTTTCTGGGAGATTTGGGGATTATGAAACAATGGCACTATGTAAGAGATGCCTAGTTAAGGCTTGCCAAGAAGACAGCTACTCCACAAAACTTTTCTCAACACTCTCTAGCTAACTTAAAGCTTGCAGGAGAAAACTCAAAATCCACCCCAACAGTATGCTATAAGGAGAGAGGAGGCAAAATTAAGAGTTGTGCTGCTGCCGTTGGGCCAGTGTGTATCAGGAAAAATATCTACATAGTGAAAAACAGCTTTCTGCACTGTTTTCAAAATGTATATATGGAATACTCACTACACACTCGCATGTGCACACATATCCATTGAGACCAAGATCTACTTGCCTCCATAAATTATCAGAGATTTCACCTGCAATGGTGTTTTCCCTGTAATTCTGTGGATCAAATTTGGACCATTTCTCCCAGGCCATCAACTTTTCTTATTCCTTAACAAGCAGACCATTAAACCATTTCCGTCTCTCTTACTTACTCAGTTTCATAGAATAATTACTGTTGGTTCCAAAAGCTGTAATGGATACTTTATCTCCTCTCCAGTGACCATTCACCAGAAAATATTACATATAATTAAGAGCTCTGGAGGAAAAAAAAAAAAGAGAGAGAGAGAGAGAGAACAATGATTCCCTGTATGTAGATGATTTCAAATGAATTCTGTATGAATATGAATTAATATGGTTTAATATGAATTACCAGAGAGATATTAATGCTAATATACCTAAGTAAACCCTGGTAGGAACAGTGACTAGTGATTACTAGCTATCTATACCACTACCCAAAACCGAGTATGTTTTTATCTGTGAGTGAAGTGGCAATAAATTGCTCATTGCAATATGTGTACCGGTCAGGTGGGCAGCTTTGTGAAAACAGGATGAAAGTTCTCAAAAGTAGTTGAAGAATGACTACAAAATATTGATGAGCTCCTAAGTGAACCTTGTATTAACAGGTATTGCCATTTCCCTCCTGGCTGGATTCATCTTTTCCTCCTACATCTGTGTTTTAGGAAGGTGCAGCTTAGAGGAAAGGTGATCTGACGATAATGGTTCTTAGAAGTCTGATCAAAATCTTGAAAAGCTTTTTGTCTGACCTTTGGAAAGGTATATATTAGCGGCTTTTAGGGCAATTAGGAATGCTAGATTTACTAAGAATTTTTTACGTTTCGATATTATACATGCTGATTTGCAAGCATATGTGACAAAGAATGATTAGTTCTACCAAAACTGCCCAAAATTTGGGTATGGTTCCTACACTTAGTACTTTCCTGCTGCCTCATCCCCTTAGCCTGCTGGGGAAATTGGTATCAGTGATGGAAATCACTCCATTGCATAGACAGTACAGAGGTAGTAAAAGCCAAAGTTTCTGATGGCCTGATCTCTGGACAACATATTGCCTAAGCAGCCTCAGAGCTTTATGTTCCAGAGTTGTGAAGCAGGTTGTTTTGTAAACCTGGGAAATCCCAGGGCTTTCATCATTTTTAATTCTAAAATAACCTTCCAGATATTTTGTCTCAGAGTCCTGCCCCAAGAGGAGAGTTTAGGGCAGTCCCCTCAACAGATAACTGAGGGGAGAACTCTGTTTAAGGCCAGAACCTTATTGTCTTTCACAGATAATTGAAAATGATGAGGGCTTTTTCTCTTAACAGAATTAAAAAAAAAAAAATTGAAATATCAATTACCTCCATAAGGCAGAAGTGTCTTTTCTTCCTGAGACTGTACTACCTTAATCTCCCTTCAGGCTCTCAGCAGGATTCCTATAATTCTATCCAAGATTCCCAGACAGTGCTAATTATTTTCTGTTATATAATTATTCCGTGCATGTGCAATAAGTTTGTTCCTTTGGGGTTACATTAGACTTCCTGTGCTTGAGTAGCTCCAGGTGGTACAGTAAAAACGGTTATGCTCATTCTAACAAATGGTAACAGAAAATAGATCCTCAAGGCCAAGCAATTTCAGATTCTAGCCAGTTCTCCACATTCAAGGATGGATAACTTCTATCATGTTAAAAATGTACTATTGCTAAATACATTGTTAAAAATGGACTAAATGAAAGTTAAACTGTGAGATGGGGTGAAAAAAAACATGGAAACATTTTCACTTGAGAAGAGAGAATGACATAAATTTTTGCAAAATAAAATGAATTGGACAATGCAGCTTCACATTAAAAAATGATCAATTATTATACTGTCGGATAATTAAAAGAAAGTTATTATTTCTATTGAGTAAATGTAAGGTAGCCTTAGCAATATTGCTGAAAGGCATTCTTATGGATAGCTTTCCACATTCAAATATTGAGACATAAAGACAATCAGATATCTAATATGATTTAACTATGAACAGGCTATTGCCTGGAATAGGATATCAAAATTTCCAGCTGTAGAAACTGGAAAGTACCTTGACACTCTCTGGTTCAGAGATAGAAACACCTGTGTTTGTTTTATCTGCCTACAAGACATGAGCAGAAGGAAACAATTCAGCAATAAGCAGTTACAAATGGTCTGTCCAGGTTTAGCATTGGGTAGTGGAACTTGTAAGAGGAGTATGTGTTGCTGTTTCTGCCAGTATTTTTTGATCTGTTGTAAGGCTTTAGTGCAAGTCTGCAGCTTAGGTGAGGGTGTTTTTCTGAAGGTGGAGTCCTGATTATCTTCCGTGGCTCTGAGTTTTTATGAGAGTATGTAGGCTGAGAAGCCGTTGGAGCTTCTGTATAAGTGTATACTGATAGGGGTAAGAGCTTTTATTTCAGTCCTCCTCTGTACTCTTAATTCAGGAACAGTATCAAGTAGGGCCAATGCTGAAGAAGGAAAGGATTTTATGGAGATAGAAAAAATAGGTAAAGGAGAAAAGATCTTTTACAGAAGGACGATAAAGGAAAATAAAATAATAAAATAATAATAATAATAATAATAATAATGAAAACATAAGCAAAATAAAAACTGGATTGGTGGTAACCAAGGGGAATGATTGCTGTCTTCAGTGTAGGAAACTATATCCAGACTCAGTCATGCTTCTGGGTGGTCTAAGGTCATTCACTTCCTCTGTAATGAAAGATCACATAAGATGTGGGGGTTCTTATGACCTTTCCTGGAAATTCATCCTTACTATTCTTGTTCTCACTGTTCTTCTTCCTGTCTTCATCTCCCAGTGTTCTTAAACAGATACTAGATATGCAGGAAACAGGGTGTTTTCTTGCTATTACCTTAGAGTGTTGGTAACTACCACCAGCTCAAAGGCCAAATGCTATTATAAGTACAGGGAAATGAAATGCTGGAGTTCAATGTGGGAGAGGAGGTGGAAGTGCAAGAGCAGTGGAACAGCATCGCTGGGACAACCTGAAGCATTGGCAAGTTCTGTGGGTCCTGAAGCACTGACCTTAACTTCCCATATATGAGGATTTTTTTTCCTCGGGAGCAGAGATTGAACATGTCTACCAAATTGTTTCTACATGAATAACCGTCCCTGATTCCTACCTTTGAGGAGACACTGGGTTGGAGAACAAACTGCCTTCATGCAGAAAAATCCAGGGATAACTGATTGATGGTGCTCGGAGGAGTACTTACTCCCACTAGAACTAAATGAGAAAACATTTTGCCCACAACCCTCCATGTAGCAACCCACTTCAGCAAATGATTGTCCACTGAGAGTAGCATAGATTTGTTGCTCTCACTACAGAGAGCCTAATGTTTTAGCATTTTCCAGTGTGGCTACAAGCTACCTTTGATGAATCTGTCCTCTGTAGTATTTGCTGTGTCTTGTGGTACGCCTCAAGCTCAAGGATCCCATCTGAGTGAGCTTATGCTGTGGTAGAGAGTCGAGCTTTGTGTGGCAGAGCTTGATTGAGAAATATTTCACCTAATTCATCTGTGTTAAGGATGGCAAAAAATCAAACCTTCCCACACACCCTTTATAAATCATCCTGGCTAAAACACTGGTAAATGTGTTATCAAAAATGCAACACCTATTACTGTGAATTCTAAACAGCCAATGCCAAAAGTCAGATCTGAACCTGTAGGGAAGATATAAATTGATCAGACTTCTTGAGAAGCTATAAATTACAGGAAAGCAAGATGAGCATCTTTAAAGCATTGACAACAAAGATAAGAAAAAGATGATTGAACACAAAAATACCTGGCCCAAACACAAATAGGTTCTTCCTAGGAGAGCAAGGATAATGAGGTGTGTGTGTGTGTGTGTGGACACCTTAGCAAGTTAGAAATATAGACAAAGAAGGAAGATAAAACACTTGACAGTGTAAAGTCCTTAATGCGGTATACTAGAAAAATAATGATGAGGCAAAATGAGTCATAATCACTAGTGAATATTTAACTGGTATAGAATGACAATTAATACCACTGTGCAACTTTATTAAGACATTCTCAAAAGCACCTCACTATCCCTATCTTAAATAAAAAATTGAATATAAATTTAATTTAAAACCTCTGAATGGAGTATTGGAAAAAAACATCTGGCTATGAGATCCATGCATGTGTTTGCAATAGATTCTATTTTAATGCCCTGCTATTGTCACCTTTTATCATCTTTGCAGGCCTGCAGAACTGAGGAATGATAATGTACTATGCAATAAAAATGTAAGAGAACTTCGCTGGGTGTGAAAAGGCTCCAGATGGAGTGCGGAAGTGAGAGAGTTATAGAGGTGTTTTGTGTAAGTAACAAGATGACCAACCTTGGCTGGAAGCCCCAGTTCTCAGAAGCTCAGAGTGAGTTGGGAAATAGTAAAGAAGAAGTACAGAGAGGAGGAGCTTTGGGAATATAGGAGAGGAGTGCTAGGTAAGCACCGTTTGAATAAGATGGAGTTAAGGATAGTTTTGTACATGACTGTGTTCAGCAGTTTTGTTTGCCTAGTACTCACTTTGAGAATGCTAGTATTATTTCTCTTCCATTGTGTTATTTTACAATGAGATAATTTCCACCTTTTTGGAGATGTTACATCTTTCCTTAACTCATTGGTAGGAGCAACTGTACACTGGGCTAGACTTGAGGGAACATCTGAAGAGTTACAAGGAGACACATGTTCAAAGCTGACCAGAAATCACCCTGATTTGGGTGGTTTCTTGTGCCCAACAAGCCACATTGGTAATAAGCTTGAATTAATAGTATAAAATTAACTTTCTACAGACACAACCTTCATTTTTTTTTTTTTCTTTTTCCTATGTAACAGTTGTGGAAATCAAACCAAGTTTGAAAGAACCTTTGCATGTATATGCTCTTCACAGGCTTCATGCCATGTCATCTATCTCTATATTAACTTTCCACATAAAATCTAGCTAAAGTCTTCAAGTGAGTTGAAAGTGTATAACAATTGCCTTTTTTTGCCCCACATTAACCTGAGTAAATCATCAGAGCACTCTTCATTGGTCAAGAGCACACTTCTCCCTTTTGTCTTTGGATAATGCATCAAACAAATAGGAGGTCAGGAATGTCTCTGCCAGCTCAGACCTGTAGTCCAGATATTTCAGTATGAAGATAATGATCATTAATGAACCAAAGGCAGATGAATATTACCATGTAGTAAGGTGACATGGGCTGGTTGTTCTATGAAAATATCTTAACCTTTATACTTGTCCTTTAAGCGCTGAAATTTGAAAGTTTGTAGCCATTTTAAAACTGATGCTGGCATTAACTATATATTTAATATATTGAAATATAAGATAACATGGAGCTTCAAAAATAATAATAATAATAAAAAAGCTTGCTTTTCTGCTTTTCTTTACCCTTCCCATTTATTCCTTTGAGATTCTTGATTTATTTGCATTTTTGTTCTTTCCTGGATCTTTTCAATTTAAGACTCATGCTTATTCCCAAAAGACAAAGTTAATTAACCAAAAATGAGGAGAAAAAAAAAAAAAAAAAAAAAAAACAATCAATGCTTTGTTTCTGCTTGCTTTCTACATTAAAGGGCAGAGTTCTACCTCATCTCTCTATTCATCTTTTATTTATTCATATATTTTTGATAAAATTAATTGGGAATTCATTAAAAAGTGTATGTTAACATTTTGGGGGAAGAAAGACCTTTCTTTAATATACAAATGTGCTGATACAATGTGTCAGAATCAACATAATCCTTACTTTGAGGGATTATTTTAGGAAAATTAGCTCTGTGCACTCATTCAAGTTTAATTTTGTGCTACTACAAAGATGATCCAGCAAATGAAAAAGGTAAAAATGTCTAAGAACTATGACATGAAAGAACTTACTTTACATCTTTCTACATTTACTCAATTTCTGATTTTATTTATTTATTTATTTATGTAAAATTGACACTGAAACAAAAGTTTCTGATCACTTTCTATTAGTTTTCAAAAAAGGAAAAAGTGTTGCATTACAAAAAAAAAAAAAAAAAAATGTGTGAGGGGATGGTAAATACCATTCAATAGTATGAAGCATCCAAGTACACTTAGGAATAGAAGATGAATGAAATCAGTGTCTTTACTGTAATCTAACTACTTAATTAAAGGTCATTATCATCTGCTTGTTTCTGCTTTAACAATTTGTCTGCATCTCTCTTGGTTTTTCAAGGATCTGAGAGTCCTTGTGTGAAAGCTAGTTACAAATTTTTCTGAGTCACACATCAAACCTAACTGAGATAAATAAGAGTAATACTGAAAATTTATAGGATGTACTCCAAAGTTGAAAATGAGTGGTTCTGCATCACTACTTGTTAAGTAACTAGTGGACATGATGAGTTATTCAGCATTAAACATTATTAAAGCCTGAAATGACTTTCCAAAGTTTTCTTTAGTTTCATTTTAAATGTTCAAAGTTTGAAATCAAAATGAAATGCTTTAATTTATACAATATTTTTCCCCAGATTCTCTGTTTCATAAAGATTTTTTAATTGCCCTTGTTCTTAACCAGACTGTTCTGACAGGAAAGCTGTTCTTTGCATCTCATGACCCTTGTCCCATGTCTGCAACCACGCAGTAAATGATGAAATGCCTGATATATCACCAATAGAGAATGAATCCCATAAGATGGGATGAGACACTGAATATCTGACTTGTATTCCAGCCCTCCCCAGCCCTCCATGACAGGGGTGTTGGAACTAGATGATCTTTAAGGTCCCTTCCAACCCAAGCCATTCTACGATTCTGTGATTTTCAGTAGCTTTAAGCTTGGACTGAGAAAAGAGGTATTACCAAAAATGATGGCATATTGCTACCAGATTCTGACAGAGCCAAACATTGATCCAAGGAAAAAAGATGGAACTTTGCATGTTACAGGAACCCTAGCAGATATTTTACTGAAGGTAAGTGGGTAAGGAAGTAAAATAGGTTTATATTTGTAATTCTTATTATCAACTCCCTTTTCCAATGGAATATATTAGCTTATTAAAGTATGTCTAGCCCATAGCCATATTTATGAAGTCAGTAGAGAGATTGCACTTTGCAATAAGAATCTTAGGGTTTGTTTCTTTAAAAATATTAACATTCTTTGCTGTTTTTTATATTCCCATTTTATACACTGATTTTTGTTGTCAAATTTCTCCAAAGCTCTGTTTGTTTGCTACCAAGCCATTCCATGGTCCTCTCATACTTTACCAGTAAAATGGAAGGGTGTTAAAAAAACAAACATACATTCCATCAGTAACGTTGCTTATGATTCTTCAGCAGCCCCCCCACCCCCAACAGCTTGCACTATTGTGGGCTTCTTCTGGTTCCAGAAAAATGTTTACTTAACATGCTGTAGGAATGGTTTGTCTAGCTTTACAGCCTTCGGACCCTAAAATATGTCACTTTAAGTCTCATTTCATCATCCACTTGGGAGTTTTGCAAGAAAGTGGGAAGAGTACAGAGTTTCTATCCTTCCTCCATTTTTTAAACACAGTATATTTATAATTTGAGTTCTTCTCTGGAATTTGAGTACACATTTAACCCACAATGTTGCTGTCTAATACAGTAGTTGTTACAGTTTCCCTTACGTTTTGGTAGACTGTGGAGTCCAAGTATGACCTCTCTCCATGTCAAAATAAACTGCCAAAAAGTTAATCACTTTTAGAATGAGAATGTAGGTCTTGTGCTGGAGGCTTCCTTTTAAGGTATGCAAAAATTTACTGTATGCAAGTTGTCTCTCTTTGCAGGATGTTTCTTCATATAAAGCCTTGAATTCAACAAAGCTAAATGCTAGGTGCTGCACTTGGGTCATAACAACCATATGTAGCAGTATAGGCTTGCAGAAGAGTGGCTGGAAAGTTGCCCAGCAGGAAAGGACCTGGGGGTGCTAATCGACAGCCAGCTGAACATGGGCCAACAGTGTGCCCAAGAAGGCCAATGGCATCCTGGCTTGCACCGGAAGTACTGTGGCCAGCAGGGCTAGGGAAGTAGTTGTCCCTCCGTACTCAGTGCTGGTGAGACTACACCTCAAATACTTTGTGCAGTTTGGGACCCCTCAATACAAGAAGGGTATTGAGTTGCTGGAACATGTTCAGAGAAGAGCAATGAAGCTGGTGAAGGGCCTAGAAAATGAGCTCTGTGGAGCAGCTGAGGGAATTGGGGTGTTTAGTCTGGAGAAGAGGAGGCTGAGGGAAGACCTCATCGCTCTCTATAGCTACCTGAAAGGAGGTTGTAGCAAGGCAGGTGTCAGTCTCTTCTCTGTGGAGACAAGTGATAGGACATGAAGAAATGGCCTCAAGTTGCACCAGAGGAGGTTTAGGCTGGATATCAGGAAGAATTTCTTAATGGAAAGGGTAGCTAGGCACTGGAACAGGCTGCTGAGGTAAGTGGTGGAGTCCCCAGTCCTGGAGGTGTTTGAGATGTGTGGATGTGGTGCTTAGGGACATGGTTAGGTGGTGGACTTGGTAGTATTAGGTGATGGCTGGACTTGATGATATTAAGGGTCTTTTCCAACCTAAACAATTCTACGATTCTATATCTACAAAAGTTCTGTTGTCTGTATCTGCTCTCAAAGCCAGAGAAACTGTATCTAAGTTATTCCTGACAGACATTCATTTAGCTCCTTAAAAACTCCCAGTGCTGAGGACTCTGCACCTTCTTCATGCAAGCTCTTCCTCCACTTCTACTTCGTTCTCATCAAAAAAGGTTCTCCTGCAACCTGACCTTGATGTTTCCTGCTCCAACTGAAGCTGTATTTGGGTTGAGTGTAGGTTCCTCAGCCCATTTTCAATCTCATTGAAATCCAGCAAATGTAAGTAAACTGGTGTCCCCTCATACTGCTCCTTCTCCTTCCTAATATCAGTTTCAGTTGTTTGTTTCAGCACTTGAGAAATAATACGGCAGCAGGGGAGCCAGTGTAAATGTCAGGAGCCTATCTGTGTATGTATGAATCTATAACAGAAATCATATTGAGATAAGGCAAGCTTTAGGCTGAGACACAAGTGATCCAGTCTCACATACAGTGCTGACTTTTTCAAGCACTCTCCCATGTATGTGCAACACGCATGTATACTTTAAGGTAATGTTGCCATTACAGTGTCAGAGTAACACAGGGAGTGGGAAGTTGATGTATCACCAGCTGGTAGCTTAACTAAATAATAAGCATTGCCCTGTGTCATTTGTATTGTGGCAACAGTGATGGACCCCTCCAGAATGTTTTTCAGGAGAAAATCTTAAAGCATTTTATAAATAGTAGCGAAACATGCATCACAGGCTGGAGGTGCTTTTTTTTTTTTTTCTTTTCAACTAGTGAAGCCCACAGCATACAGTTGTCTTCCATCTTGTTAAGCAAGCAGACTATAGGAGAGAGTGACAAAGTACAAGGCAAGTGGCTGCTCATTTTGCACCCATCCTTCCTTCTTGAAACAAAGGAGATAGTGATTTTTCTTCAGTGCAGAAGAGACAAGTACAGTTTCTCCTCTACTAGGGTGACTGTTGGAAGTGTTTTATTGATCTGATCTCCACACAGTGTGAGAAATGGAAAACAACTAGTAATTTCCTGCCTCATAATTCTGAGTATGATGAACCAGGAAGAAAGTCCTAACTAAGAAATTGCTTTCCTGAGGTAGTTCATCTTTTAGTTTTTGTTTTCCACTGATCACATAACTTTTTAATGTGTCCTTAATTCTCATCTGAGAATAGCATAGAAATAGTCAGCACTATACCCTGCAATAAATGTATCAGTTTGAAAGTCCATATCCTTTCATATATTCTGCTCCTGCAAACTGGAGTTGCTCATTGGGTTGAAGATCTTTATTTGAGAACAAACATACACCACGATTCCAAATCAGAGCAGATGGATACAGTTTAAGGGCATTTCTTCATTCCTTCAATCCTAACTCAACTATTATCCTTAATGGTGTCAAATACTGACTTATCTCAATCTGAAGAATTAAAACCCAGTTACATGCAATCCAAGTCTTTCATGTGTCCTTTCATCTTAGTTTCATCCATATAGGATTGAATTTTGTAAATGCAAAAGACATATGAATCCATTGATTTTTCATACAGTTTCAGAAGACACAAGAAACCAACATGTTTTATTTGGTTTCAGTCTCTCCACAGACAGAATGTGCATTGGAAACTAAGGCGAAATCTGAATGACAGGTTAAGAGACCAGGTGGATTTGCAATATGATGGTTCCTGAAAATGCAGGTTTTCGGGTCAAGTCCCAGGTCCCCAGTAATGTCCCAACTAGACCCCAGGCAACTCATTTGATCTGTCTGTAACTTTATCTTTTGCATTAAAACATGAGTAGTATTCCCTTTATCTGTGTTGTCATTTTAAGTAGTAAAGTCTTTGAGGCAAGCAAGTTGCATTTCATTTGCACATATCCTTGCTCAATTTAGAAGTATGATCAAAAAACATCAATTATTTCAACATCTTTCACACTTGTTACTGAAATTTTATATAGAACTGATATATAACTGATAAATGTCACAATTACTCTTATTGTAGAATTAGAAAATAGCCATATTATCTCCTCACCATATCTGCAATACAACAGCAGAAACGTTCAGTGGAACAGTGTGTGCTCCACCTAAGTGATACCATGAATTTGATCTTGGATGCTTATATTCTAATGCTGCAAATGATGTAAAGATTAGACAAGGAAAGGTGAGAAGTCTGGCAGAACTGTATTCTCTCTAAAAGCTCATGAAAATATGGCAAGAAGTATCAGGAAAGGAAATATGGAATGAAAATGTGAATAAGAGCAGAGCTATCTTCCTAAAATGACCTCATTAAAAAAGCTGGTTACATGTTTGCTAAACTCCTGCTGAGATGACATTAAACAAAAGATCCTTTACAACTGGAAGATATTAAAGGATACAACATAGTAATTCCACATGCCCTTTTCAACATCAGCTGAAACAAATATAATATATTCCTTTGTAAATACTACACTTCATGCTGTTCATTTCAACGACTGTTTCATACTTGCCCATCTTTCACCTTGATAATGTGATTATAGTGGTACAAGGTATTCCACATAGATGCCAAGATGCAATTTAACTGTCTACAAGTTTCCTAGTTAGATTGTACCTTGTACTTGACCCACGCATTGTATAGTTATTAATAGTTATCCTGTGGGAAGTCCCACTGATATATTTACTAAGTTCACATTGTCCCTATCCTCATACTAAAGAGAGGCAAAAAAAATTAACTCCATTGAGAGTACCATCTAAACAAACCACGAAGATTAAAAATCAGTGTGGACCCTTAGTGCAAAAGAATTAATAGAAAATCATGATTAAATGCTGTGACCATATTGCACCGAAAGTTCTGAAAAATTCCCAAAGGTGGGGGCTAGAATTCATACATTTTGGAAAATACATTGAGATCTTAGCTGCTGAAGAGGACATCTTTCTTCCAAAACTTCCATAAAGCAGTGTCTGTTTCTACTACTGAAACATTTATCCCCTTACACTTTTCTTGACTGCAGGTTTATGTTTCTGCATGTTTCCCGGGAGGATGCGGTAGGTTGGCTCGTTGCCTTGAGTCAGTAATAATGGAACAAGTTTATCATGGTGCAGTCCTTCCCTGACTAGAACAGTTGGATTCAGTTTTCTGTGTTTATATACATTGAACAGCATGTACTCCCAACCTCTATAGGTTCTAAAATAAATTAAGAAAAATGACAGAAAGAAAAAAAAAAAAAGGCAGAAGAACACATAAGAAGAAAAATACACATTTCACATTCCTCTCCAAGTATGAGTCTCCTTGAGAACAAGATGAGTCCTGGAAAGTGGACAGGCACCAAGCAGTAATAAACTATATCTTTGTACTAGCTTTAAACACCAAGTCTTTAAGTTACAAAACCACAGGGATATGTTCAACTTAATCATTTGCATTGCAGTAACGTTTTGAGATCCCAACCAAAATAGAAGCTCCACAGATCTTGCAATGTATATATGCCATGTGAGGAACCCTCCTTCCGAAGAGTTTCCAGTCTAAAAAATCTACAAGGTAAATTATGAAAGTAGAATGAAAGGCACAGTGAAATGACATCTACTTGAAGATAGAAAGATAGATCTCAGCGACTCCATTCCCATTTCTTAGTTCATGAAACAGTGTTGCCTCTGTAGGGAAACTAAAGTTACCGGAGATATGACAGAAATCAGGTGGATGATGGTATTTTTCTCTATATATTCCTAGAACAGATCCTATAGATTTCTGTATCCCAGAACAAACAGTACTTCAGTGATTTAAAGCAGGAATCTGAACACCAATCACATAATGCTGGACTCTGGAGCCTATTTCTCTTACACTCTGCCCAAAATAATATCTTATTCTTCATACACCCTCAAACAGATACAATTAAAAATATATATATTCCCAACCAACCTATTTGACATATATATTCAAATGAAAACCCACTTTCACTTCAACCCACATGTTCTGATTTACATATTTTTTACATTTCTCTCACACAATCACACATACATGCAAAAGATCAGATGTAGCATTACTATTCTAAATTTAATTCTATTCATGAAGAATCCATACTATGTAGCCTTCATTTTCATCAAAACAATGTGTATAAAGAACATAAGAATACAAAATAACCATAAAAATTATCCCTTAGGAAAGGTCTTACTCAATTTTGGCTAGCCTCTATTTTTCTTTTGAGGACGGATGTTTTGATTCAAAATTTTAAGTGTGATACTGTGTCAGCCATTATCATTAGTATTTACTAAAATCATGAGAATAAAATAGCCAAATACTGGAATTTTCAAAGGACAATAATACTGTCAGCCCCTTCACATCTATAAAATCTTTTGAGTACCTAAGCTTCATACATTCTGGTTTACACTAAAGCCTTTTCTATAATTACATTCCAGACAATAGCACAACACTTTTCTTTTTCACTGCTGAACTCTTGATCTACCGTCTTTACTGTGTTTCCTTTTATAAATAATTTTATGGTCAAATACCCAGCTGAAATTTAAATAAAATGAAATCATGACTTCTTTTCACCATTAGCCCAAGATAACATAATAGCATTATGACAGGTGAAGGTTAACATTTCTAGTGGAACTTTCATTTAAACCATCTCAAAGCAAGATGGCATGCATAATTGCTTTGCACCAATAGAGAAAATAACTCCCATTAATCCTGTAGTGAAGGTCATAGAAACATTGCACAGGCTCAGAACAGTCTCAGAATGAAGACAGAAGAGAACAACTGAGTCATTTAATTCATTCACCCCTACCTACTAACACAACCTCAGGAAACAATTTATCTAGCCAACACAAAATTATTTCATCCAATAGCAAATGGAAATCTGTTTAGAAGAAATAAAAATGAGGAGAGTCTTTGTTAAGAGTTAGAAATGTCTTTAACTGGTTTTGAAAAAGAAAAAGAAAAAAAAAAAAAGTATATTATGGCTAATATGGACCTTGCTTTGTGATAAACAAGACTTCCCCATTCCAGCAACATATAGAAGGAAGTTCTGATGCAGTGAGAATTAGGCCTCCTATTTTTAATTATTTTTCATTTTTGCTATTATTAACATGCCCTTGTTCCATGCAAAAATACCAGGAGACAATCTATTCTCATGGTACTTCTGGCCCAGTTTTTCAAGCCCAAGAGAATCTGTTAGTTTGGAATTCAGTGATTAGATGAACAAAACCAGAACTCCATCATTACTTTTTACTTTGTCTTAACAGGTGAAGAACTTGAACTTGTATACTATGGACTTGCGGGGACATCAGTCTCTGTTTCTTGGAGACATGTTAAAGCCATGTCTTTCCAACTTTAGTTTTTGTTTCATTAATGTATAGCAGAAAGCAGATAGATATGGAAAAGTCACAACCTTCATTTAATATGCCAAGCCACAAGCAGTATTGTGTGAAGGTCAATACTGTGTAAATAGATGCTTCAGTACTTGTTTTTATGTTCAGTCCATGAAAACTGTAAATGCTATGTAAACAATTAGGATTGATTTAATTATGTTCAGGGGCTTCTTTCTTTGTTTGTTTTCAGTTATTAAGAAATGCTCCAGTCTGTCAAAGCAAATATATGCAACTTCTCTGGAAGTCTCAGCAGAAATGAAATTTCTGTGTAACTTCCAATATAAAACACCCATCTTTTCCTAGAACTTGAGAGATTTCTTTCTAAATAAAACAGTTGCTCTTTCCTCTCCTGAAACTCAAAATAGTGAAATCAGTCAATTTGTACCTACACAGATCAGTCCTGAAGTATTTAAAAAGTGACAAGAACAACCTTACAACAACAGCTGGAAATACAGGGTGACAATTCTCTCCAAGAGTGTCATTAAGCACAGATTAAATAAAAATAAAGATACGACTGTAGCAACAGGTATCCTACCTAGCTCAGGACAAATGTTCATGTCAGCATGGCACATGGCCAAACTAGCTTGTGTCCTGAAGGCAAGTTTGTTGAATTGGACAGCAGATAATCATTTTGCTCTGACACAAAACTAAGTTATTGCCAACTCTTGCTGTTTATTCTTTCTCTTCCTGTGAGGACATCAGCATCCGTAAGTCTTTCAATGATTCAGAAAACTGATTCTGCTGCAAATTAACTTGTTGAAAACAACCATCAAACAAACAAAGTTAACTTTCAGCCAAAACAGTCTTTGAGCTGATTCAGGATGTGACACAAAAGAATTATGCCAGCAAAAGCAAACCAACAGAAATCCATGCCCTTGCCCGGGGGGCAAATAGCAAACCTTGGTCTGTGGTGTGTTTTTGTTTTGTTTTGTTTTGTTTTGTTTGTTGTTATTGTTGTTGTTTTGTTTTGTTTTGTTTTATTGACAACATAAAGGAAACTGATCATTTTTACTCATGGAAGGTTAAATTAACATAAAATAAAAAGCAAGTAATCTATGAAATACAAAGACTCAAATGTCTGGAGAGCTTTTGGAAAGAATTGGGGAAAGCAGCAGTTGAACTGAACTCTGTTCACTTCATTTGTTTTCAATATTAAGGAAATCAGGCAAAATAGCAGGCCAGGCTGACATGTGGTGTGGGGAATTCAGCTGAGCATCTGGCCATTTGTACTTAGGATTCTGATAGATGATTATGCTTAGAGCTGCAGCAATGTAAACCAACAAATGTAAAACACATATCACTCACAAAAATAGTTTGTTATGCAAAAACAGGATAAATATTTGGACTTTTCTTTGACATGATCATTTCAACAGAGAGGAAAAACTTGTCTTGGTTATAGTGATGTTCTGGGGAATATTTTTTTGGCTAGATATTGGTATATTAACGTGACTATAAAATTCTAGCATGTGGTAGGCACAGTAAAAATGATTGAAACCAGTCCCAGAACAAAAATGTACTGATACCAGCTCCTCGGAAGGCCTGAGTGTCTTTTCAGTATTTTGATCGGTGGTCTGAGGTAGAATGTCCTACAGATATGGTATCCTGAATATCTGAACATGCTTTAATTATTGCTTTTTTAGATAGAAAATGAAAATCAGAAAAGACTCATCTGAAAAACAAACAAACAAACAAACAAAAAACTCTTTCAGGAGCTGGATTTTGTACATCAGGGTTGGATTCTGTATCAGCACATCAAGATGCTCATCAGCATTAATCAGTTTCCAATTGACTGTGTATTGGAACTCAATTTCTCCTATTTTATGGGTAAGTAAATTGTGATACAAAGGGTTCCACTGATGTGTACATGATGCATCCACAAGACATGGAGTTAGATGTGTTAGTGACTGTTTCAGCTCTGATCATGCACATTGCAAGGTATAACATCTCCGCTCATGCTATGTGCCAGGCTATCAACAGGTTATGTTGCTCTCTGCCAGCCTCAAAATCTTGCTTTGTTTCAGTGTCAGCTTTGTCTGCAGAGGAGAGATTTGGAGCTCGAGGGTTATGCAAGGTAGCTCAGATACAGAGTTTTTCAATCAGGCCTATAGTAAAGGGAGGAATAGCTTTCAGACACATCATAACTTTTCCAGTGTTTCAGGTGTCTGCACCAGAACAAGTGTTTCAGACCCACTATTAGTTCTATAGTTACTAGTGAGGCACAGAGGTTGATAGAAGTACATTTTTTCATTTCCCTATGCAGTACAGGTGAGAGATCTTCCAAACTATGTTCCAGTGCCCTGGAATGTAAAATTAGGAATAGAAATTGGTCAGTGCAACTCAGTTATTCCACAAAGATGGAAATAATGTGCCTTTAGAATGAGGTCTGACAAGTTTATGAATACAGTTATACCATACAGTTCCTACCAAAGCAATTGCCTAAATGAAGTGTTCTGGTTCTCTGATTAACAAAACCATTGCTCTGTTGCACAGATGCAAATGGTCTCTTACATAGGAGAGAAGAAAGGGAAAGCACTGTACCGTTACTTCAGTGAGGCTTTTGGTATATATAACTGTCTAGGAACGTATGTTCTATATCAAACCACAATAGAATTCCAGCAATTTACTTGAACAGATTGGTTTTCAGTTATCATTTTTGAAGGCCAGTTATCAGTTTCTCGGCACTAGGCTGGAAAGGTACATCAGATGGAGTTATTCAGTAGCATTTCTTGATTCCCGTATTATTCAATTTTTTGTCTACTGGTTTGGGTAATAAATTAAGGGAAAAAAAATTATTAGATCTAAGGGAAAATGCCTTTCTGGCCATGGATACAAGAAAACTGGAAGGCAGGGTTAGTATTCGAAATGACCTTGATGGAATTGGTCTGAAATACATAAAATGCAGTTCCATGGAGAAATACACAAAAATATTGTTTATATTTGGGAAGAACTACTAATACTTATGTAAAATGTGGAAAGACAAGACCATGTCCTTCTTCAGAGGAAAGGAAAAAAAATCAGGGATCATAATAACTATATAATGGTAGTGGTGTGTGTGAACCTTGTGAAGGAATTTGACTAATATCCTTCAGCTGGAATTCTGAGGAACCAGTGAATACCTCCATGCTCTAATAACAGACATAAGCCAAGTGGTTTGAGTCCAAAGGAAAACAGTGAGAAGAGTAAAAGAGTCTAGAAAACATTCTCTAAGAAGTGCTTTGGGAGCTTGTTTTAATGTAGAGTTGAGACAACCAAGGATGACATTATTCCTTACCTTTAAATATGTAAGGAATTGATGCAAAGAAAAAGAGAATAAGCCAGTCCCCAAGTCCACTGGACATTTTGTAATTGTAACTCTTTTTCTATCACATACTTTGTGTTTATCATGGCCCCATCTGCCCTGTCATTTAACAAAGACTGTGATGATCAGTTTTTCACATTTTCAGAGCACTGCCAGTGACATGGAGCTCTTTAGGTACCTTCAGCATTACGGATATTGATAGTAATAAAGTTGAGCTTCACTATATCATATAGATTAGTCATATTAAAGGTGTGTTGTAGGGCAAAACATCCATATTTATGCTGTATTTAACTTTCTATTAATAATAAATCCAGGTGAAATAGTTTTGTTATTAATATTGATCACTGTTCCAATTGAAAGCCCAGATGTCAAGGTTTCCTTTATTATGCTTAGTTATATTTAATAGTGCTGTTGATGAGTGAGAGCCTAATGAAGGCTAACAGATGGTCTATTTAATATTGCTGTAGGATTTGAAACACTTGCCAAAACAGATACACAAAAGGATTTGACAACCCTGTAACTGAAAACCTTTAATTACAGCTACTTCAACTCCTAGGGGTTTCTCTGAGGCTAGCATAACACTGCAGCTTTAGGATAGGTCAGCATGACAGGGAAAGGCTTTGTGGAGCCAGACAGTGAGTGCTGGTAAAACTGTTTGTTGAACGTTAATAAATTGGGCTTGGTGCAGGTGGTATAGAAAAAGAAGCCTACACAGAGAGAAGAAAATAAGTGATGGCGCTTTCTCTGTCTCTGAGAACAGTTTGGCCTTTGTCTAAAATACCACCTCTTAAAGACTGTCATCATCTGCTGAGCAGGTAGGTGGGGAGAAAGTGTATAGCTGAAGTGGAACTTGAATTATACCTGATTTGTAGCTGTGAGTTCACCTTAAAATGATGTGAACTTCAGTCAACTCTTAGGGACAGAAGAGTTACAATAAAAGGGGCTAAAATTTGCTGAAGTTGTAGAGATCTTTGTCTTTGAAGGAGAGCACAAATTTACACACAACTGAAGAATACACATAAAATGCAGAAATCTACTATCCCATGGTGTAGGTAAGGCTACTTCTGAAAACTCCTTTCAATTGTTGATCTGAGCTCAACAGGGAAGAAAGAGCTTTAAGAGACTTTCAATGACTTTCCCCTGGCTCTACATGTTGCAATTGTCCTCTGGTTTTCTGGCATAAAGAAACTTCCAAAATGAAATAAGGCATAATTAACAGTCTCTTTCTTACCTGTCTGAACTGATTTCTAGGCAATTGCTTAGAAATTGAATCAGAAAGAAGAGGTGTTTCCACTGTTGTTGCTGTTTCTGATAGATCTGTTTGTAACTGAAGGCATTGATTCTTTTTAAGTGCCAGGAGGAGCTAATCTGCAGAGTTGTTCATATATAATTCCAGATATCTGGTCAGTACTTGTTTTGTACAGTATTTTCTAGAAAAAAAAATGTGGATATGTGCACAGACAGAGATGAAACCAGATTTTGAGACTGCTTGATGATGCGAGGATGATTTCCCCTCACCACCATACCCTGTTGTTGTGGTTTAACAGCTGCAGCAGACAGCTCAGCACCACACAGCCACTCGCTCACTCTCCCCAGGTGGGGTGGGGGAGGGAATTGGAAAGCAGATGTTCAGCCACTTCCAGGAAAGCAGGGCTCATCACATGTAATGGTTTCTTGGGAAGACAAACACCATCACTCCGAACATCCCCCACTTCCGCCTTCTTTGCCCCAGCTTTTATTGCTGAGCATGATGCCATATGGTGTGGGACATCCTTTTGGTCAGTCTGGGTCAGCTGTCCTGGCTGTGTCCCCTCCCAGCCTCTAGTGCACCCCCAGCCTCCTCACTAGCAGGGCAGCACAAGAAGCAGAAAAGTCCTTGGCTCCATGTAAGCACTGCTCAACAACTGAAACATCACTGTGCCATCACCACTAACTTCATCAAAAATCCAAAACAGCATCAAATGAGCCTCTACAAAGAAAATTAGCTCTATCCCAACCAAAACCACAACACCTGTGCTAGACCCAGTCACAGAAACCTTTTTCGTGGAGAAAATGTAAACAAAAAAATAACTACAAGCAGGAAGCAAGATTCTCTAAACCAACTGGCAAACCATGTTGGGACAGCAGAACAGGGGAGCCTATGCAGATTTCCACACATACAGAAAAGTAATGCCACCTGGCAAGTAAAAAATTTTGCCAGTCTCCACAACATTGACAGCCACAGGTTTCATGCTCCAGAATGGTGGGAAAATCTATGAAACTTTCAAAATTCAGAAACCACACGAATAAATTTCAAGGGTATGTATCGAAAAGTCCACTGGGGACAATCTTTCTTTTTTTTTCTCCACAGCTGGCTTTTCCACATGTGTGTTGGCTGATCATGAATTAGCTCATGTAAAACCAGCTGCTTCTCATTATTCCAGATAACGCTGAAGTCTGACATTTTTACTGCCTCATGCAAAAATCTGTATTTTTGGCTTCATCCAAACAGCGACTGAAAATGAACAGACACCAAACATTAGTCTCAAGGAGAGAGTGTACTGGCACCTGGCCCCTACTCAACCAAATGAATCAGACATAAAGAAACAAGCTACAATTTACTGCAATTCTGATCCAGCAACTGTTGAAGTAACTGGAAAGATTCCCATTGGATTCAATAGACCTCAAGAGACAAACCACCTCCCTAATGGGCATAGAAGTGAACTGCAACAGCAATGCAACATCCTAGGAAGAGATACAGTTAGGATAATAGTAACACAGGCTGCCAGATTTGAAGGTAATTGGAAGAGAATCACTAATTACGAAGGCTGTGAAATCAGACAACTCTTTCATCATTGTATGTGGTTGAACCTGATAAGCAATGGCTAGATGGTGGGGATGTTTTGAAGCTAAATATATTTTTAATGTGATATGCATCTTCTTTGATGTCGACACTTTCATTAAATGTTCATCTGTTTAATTATTATTTATTTTGTACGGAACTTTGGGATTTACTAAGATGAAAGAGGCTATTGTTTGTTTATTATTTTGTGAGTGATGATGCTAAGGCTGACTCTAAACTAGTCCATCAGTTGTAACATAAGACCTCAAGCCATTCTAATATAGACAATATTCTTGGAAAAATCAGCTTTGATGAAAATGCATATCCACAAAGGATATTCCATAATTACAGGAGGTACAAAGCATTGAATGTGCCAGCAAAGTCAATTAAACACTAATTACTATTGGATTCAGATCTGCCATTCCATGATAAATTGTTGAAGTAAAAGTATCTTCTCCACACAGAGGTGCCAAATTCACCCCTGCTGATCTTACAGATGTTTTTTCAACTACCCCTCTGATCCTGTTTAAGATAAAAATGCAAAACTTTCCCTTGTTGTAGCCAGCAGTGTGAAAAACTCATTAGCTGATATAATCTTTATGGGTAGTTTTCTTTGTGTGGTTACATGACAATCCCTTGCTTTCCACATTTCTAGGCTGTGCTAATGATTTCACACCCTTTTTCCTCAGGAGGCAGATCTTTCTGCAATGTGCAGTTGACATATGGTTAGTGTCTAGGCCTTTGCTATCATTCAGGTGATAGAGAGCTTTGGAAACCTCTTGACTTCATATCAATCTCAACATGCTCCATCAGGAATTCTGCAGATGACTGTGATTCAGCTTTTTAAATGTTTCCAGGAAGTTCATCACTCATTGCCACTTTTCTCCTTACCTTTCAGTGTTAACAAGTTTCCATATGCTGTTTCCATATGCCATGTGGCTTTCATAAAATCTCAGGCAGTAACTTCTCCAAAAGCTCAGCTACCTTTGTGGTGGTTTTGTTTAGTAGCATATTCATCCAAAACGTAAAGATGAAGTGACAGATATTCATTCCACTGGCCTTGATGCACTTTGGAAGGGACTCTAATGGAGTCCAAAGTCAAAGATTTTAAGGTGGAAAGAGACCAATATGATCACTAATCTCTGCTTAAATTGAGTCATTCAATTTTCCTTCATTAATCTTTCCTCTGCTTGTATTAAAACCTTAAAAATTATACTTTAAATAGAATGGAAAATTTTCACCGATGTTACTGCAAATTTCATGTTCATCTGTCTTTCAGACCTCAACTTCTGTAGGCATGTTCATGACAGTAATTAAAACTCATCATAGACTTACTGAAATTCCCTTAGACTGAAGTCAGTCTGATCAACGTGTCTTACAGCCCCAGCACAGATCCCAGCTGGTGGCTCCATAGTGCAGATGCACAGGAGAAGTTTAAATGTCTTTAGAAAGACAAATGCCATTTGTAACTAGTTTCTTGAACCTGATACCTCAATCCTTCCTCCCCCAGTTTGGTTTCCTATTGCCTAAATATAACATGAATGTAACAATTATTCCTGAATATAACGGATTAGTTCCCTTCCTCCACAGAGAGACTTGGCTTAGTCACTCTATTTACTTTCTTTCCTCTTTTCCTGAAGTCTTTCTTTCATTTCCCCCTGTCTCCCTTTTCAAAGAAGACTGAGATGCTTTTTCAAACTGTTGATTACAGACTAATGTAGCCAACCTCATGTTCTTCTGCACCTTTGGCTGAGGGAAAATGTCTTCATTTCTGCTAAGCATTTGTATTTGAAGCTGGCAGTACTCCTGCCCCTCTAGCATGTGCTGTCTCTGCTCAGTTGTGAGGTGAGGGATGGAGAAAGGGGCCGATCAGGATTCTCACAGAAACAGTACTTACCACTGCTCACCTCGGATGGTTCGGAAATACAAATCTTCCAGCAGTGCACTAAACTGAGCAGTCTGAGCCCAGCCACACAAACAGAAGCATCTCACTTATTACTTATTTAGATAATTATTACTGCAGTGCAGTAGAAATGATAACTCCATGGGATGAGTGATTTAGCTTCAGTGCAAGCACATTAGTCACAAAGGAACAGGTTGCTCGCATTACACCCCACAGATGTCACCAGGACTAATCCTCTACAGCTCATGAGAAGACAGAACATGAATGAAGAGGGGTTTGTCTTCATCACACTTCTTTCTGCTAACTGGAGAGATTGAAATTCCTTCACTGTGAAGCACGGGTGCTGAAGGTGCCTTCCTGACAGCTATGTGCAATACCTGCCACTTGCTGCTCTTCTTGCTTCTGCCCAGCATAAACTGTAACCTTGGCAGTGCAGGCTTTCCCAAAGGGGTGGAAAAAGCTGATTTGGCAGCTGCAGCTCTTGAGGAAGCTGTGGTTTGAAATACAGGATTCTGTGACTGTTTCAAAAGGTAGAAATCCAGTCACGCTTTGATAAGTTTCTTTCTCTTTGCATATGAGGAAATAAAGCATTCATAGAACAGAGATCGATGGCTCCTCTCCAGAAACAGAAGTACAGGTACAGCATTTCTAATATGTTGGGCACTTTATGTTTCACACCAGATGATACCGGCTAGGAATCCCCATTTGTCTGGAGGTAGATAGGTGTCTGGGGATACATCAAGAGAGATGAGACACAGTGGGCAAACCAGTTTGTGCTGAAGATCTACTGTCCTCAATATAGTGGTTCAAGGAATTTTATTTCACAGTGGCTCTAGTCTTGTCCACTCTACTGCCTGCTCAGTAGCATTGTTCTAGAGCACATTATGTACTTTTCTGGGGTTCGTGTTCTGATTTAAGAGCTTATTTTGTTTCATCCAAGAGAAGTCCAGACCGTGCACCTCAAGAACACTACACAATGTGAACTCAAGAATAGCAAGTGGGAGCAGTTGGGAGTTTTGCTTTAAAAGCTTTCTCGCAATCTGAGCTAAAACACTGATGATGTAATGCCTAACATCGAGGTGATGACCTAAGCATCCAGTTGCATTGCATTGTATTGAAGACAGAAGGTTAAGATGTGTGTTCTTTAATATTCTCATTCTTCCACCTCTTCCCATTCTTGGCTTAATTTTTTTTTTTTTCTCATTATTAACATTAATGACTTTGCTGCATTTCAAATGTCAAAGCAGAGATTAGGGTCCCCTGTTCTAAGTGAAAGCTAGTACTTTTCCTGCCATGTTTTCCTTTATTTCCTGCCATTTCTTCCTTTAGCTAAAACAAGGCAGGAATAGGCATTCTGATTGTCCCCACTTGGCGGGGGGCAAGATGACACTTAGAGGGTAAATTCAGGAACCTGGTAGTCTAGGAATGTCTAAATTCTCCTTTATGCCATTTTGACTCTCCCTAGTAGAATTTGAGGACCAATGCTTTCAGAAACAGGTTTTTCATTATGTCACCATTAGAAGCAGTGGGCAAAGGGAAATTTTGTGGTCAAAATCTTACTGGAAAAGCTTTAAATGAAAACATTTACTGAATTTTGTTGTTTGGTTAAGGATGTTTTTTTCACCATCTCTATTAATTCTTCTGCCTGGGGACAATTTCTAGCAATTCTCAGGTGTATGGCCATCATACCTTGCTTTTGCTCACATCTAAATAAATAAGTGCATACATAAATTACAGAAATTAAATCTCTTCCTCCTTGTTATCTCAACACAGCTAGGCAGAAGAACTGTCAGATAGTGTCAATTTTCCTTTAAGAATATGAGTTGGATTGTTTTCTCATATATGTGTTTCCCTACTTGTTCATCTATTCTGAGTCTATTTTAAAAGAAAATGTGAAATAAGATGACAGGGCATACATAAAGACGAGAAGCATTTATGGCTGAAACATCAAAAATGTTCAGCTTTCAGGTTCTTGAAGGTTGAGAAGGGGAATGAGGTGACTGTGGCAATTCCTTGCAGCGAGGAGAGGGTTTCATGAAAAATCAAGAAAAGAGCAGGAAAAATAGTATCTGAAATCCAGAAAACAAGGCTTTGAGACAAGAGCTCCAAACCATCGACAGTTTATGGAGCACTTTCCACAGTCACAGTCAAATATATTAGTTGTTAACTCAAATTGTTAGCCCATTATAAACAAGTTAAATTGCTTATAAATTAAAACTGCTTATAAAGTGCTTTCTGCACTCTTAGTTTTAAGAGTATTTATAACATTTAACACTGTAACCTAACATAGCCTATGTATAGACCTTGATGCTTTCTATATCTGCTAAAACCTTCACTAAATTTCCAAAAGCCATTAAGGCAAGGACAGAAACACAAACACAAATAAACTTTAAAACTGTGTTTGCACAAAATATATTGAAACTCTTACATGGGGAGGAAATTCGTTTATAAACCAGCCAGTACCATTTAGTTAAAAACACACTTAATAATAAAAAAAATAAAAGAAAAGAAAAAATGTTATGTGTTCTGAAAATGTTTACCTTTTATTTAACATCTAACAAAAACACTTTGAAACCTTTTCAAAATGTATTCAGAGGTCTCCAAACCAAAAGATTCATCACTGTAAGCTGCTTTAAAAAAAAAAAAATAGCACTATCTTGACAAAGTGGAATCTTTACAAAATGTGGTTCAGAAATAAAAATTATCAATGGCTGCTTATTGTTGCTCCAAAAAAAAAAAAAAAAAAAGTAAAAGGAATTTTCATTAAAAATATTTCACTTTATTTATATTTCATTCCTGTTAGTGTGCTAAATTATTAATGCTGTAGTAAGAAAGCCTATTTAAAATGTGGACTGGCTAAGTATACTTTGAAATATGTGGTGCTCTGCAAAGGAAGAAAGTGAATTCAGAAAGGTATTAGTTAAATAATAAAGGTGTTAACCAAACTCAGATCTAGTGGCTGTACAGTCAAGCTCCAGGGCCCTTTCTAAGTGTATCCTTTGCTCATCTGTTGGGAAAGCCACCCATTAAACTCTTCCTTGGAATGAACAAAGTTATTTTTATCCCTATCATTCCTAAGTCAGTAAGACAAGTCTAAGAGCAAACCTTGGTCAAAATTAGTCCCTAATTCCTCCAGGGACATCCTGTGCCAAGGTTATTATGGCTTGTTACCTGAACAAAAGAAAGTGAGTAAATAAAACCTAATTGAAATTGTAAGTGGTTTGCTTCTTTGTTCTGATTCAAACCTGTTTCAGAAGGATTGTGGGAGATGTGAATTTATTAAAAACTGTACAGAAAGCAAGATGTGGTCTACCACAAGATTTTGTCTGATGTTTGTCCCATGATGTTTGATGACTTTTTCCCACATCATCATATGTGGTTAACCTCCAGCTTTTCCCTGTGTGTCTAAACCGTGACTAAATTCTGCCATGTTTTCTTCTGCATTATCTCTAATCTCTGCCCTGTCCTTTGTGCCCTACAGGTGCATCCCCTGCCTGTGTCTTTCCTGGTGTTACTACTGCAGCCCACCCACCTCAGAGCTTCTCAGATTCTAGCCCCAGATCCTTTTCATCACCAGCTACTTCAAAGTGCTGCTAAAAAAAAAAAAAAATTTAATTTTTTAATTGTTTAATTTTGCCTGTTCCTCAATGCCCCTATTTGAGTGATTTATCTTTCTCACCTCAACCCAGTCACTGACAGACATGCAGACACGGATGAGCACATCCACGCACACTTACACACAAACACTTTCTTTGGCATGTTTCTCTAGCTTCCCAACATGCTGTGCAACAAATTCAAAACTGTTCCTTTTGGAAGCTTGCACCACAAATAAACCCTGATCAGATGCAAGAGAACAACTCTTTCTCCAGGCTCAGTCAGAGACACAGTTGAACCGAGAGCTGTCGCATGTGCACTGCCCAAGTGCTCCAGGTCCTTTGACATCCTTTCTCTAAAGTCAAACCCTGCCTCTGTTCTTTGTATAATTTTTAGAAAATAGGGAAAGGGCATGTCTAGAATGGACAACTCCTGCAATTCCACTACTAAAATCTTTAACTAAGCTAGTTTATAAAAGTTGAAAACTGCAGGGCTCAGTCATGAGCCCACTCAGATAGATAGAAGCACCTCCACTGACTTCCCGCAGCACTGCTAGCAGCAAAGAGACCAAATACTGATATCCCTGGGGTATATATCCCTGGATTACCCGTATAATATAATATATTACCCCTTACCTTAGGGGCCACCTGAGATACTAGGTCCTTTGTGGTCTACTTAGCTCTCCTGATACTTAGTTCTCAAAACTAGAGTTTCAGAACCACTTAATATTGGTTTAATTTTGCTGCCATTGAAACCATTGGTAAAATTTCTATTAATTTCAACAGAAGAAAGTTAGACAATGTAAAAACTTCATCATCCGTTGTGTCAAGCTGGCATTTTATTTCACATTAATGATAAAGGCTAAAAAATATTTTAAAGCATTCCTTCTTGCAATATTGCAGGAAAAAAAAAATACTGTGGGGTGCAATGCAGAAGAGATTTTACCAGGGCTCAGCTAACCTTTGAGCACCTTTAACATTAAAGTGATTTTGGGGCTGAGAAATGCTCATAATAAAAGACTTAAGAAGCTCAATCTGCTCATCCAAAAAGATCAATAGTAACTTAATTACTATGTAGAAGTGCCTTCATGGAGAGAAAATACCACATAGTAAAGGTCTCAATCTATCACAGAAAAGCACAACAAGAACCATTGGCTTCAAGTTACACCAAGAAAAATGTCTGTAGGAAGAAGGCTTCTTTCTACTTCTTATGTTTTATTTTATTTTTTATAAAACATGCTGATTGAGTTTCCACATTTCCAAGAGCTTCGTATCAGGACTGAATACCTTCCAAAAACTGGTGTGATGGTCAAACACATGTTATCAGTCTCAATACCAGACCTGGGAACTGGGAAAAGAAAAGACAAAAATTAGAAAAATGGGTGTCATTATGCAGAGGAAGAATATACTCACAAATTGAATCAGTTGACCAGTTGAGGATCCACTTTACAACCTGTAGAATAGATCAAAAGTTGTATTATTTATTTTTTTTAATCAGAAACATGTACCTCATGGCACTGAGTAAAGACTTAGATCAAGTGTTATTCTGCAATATAGATTAGTATTTACTTTGTAGAGAAAAATATTGTTTATTTTCTGTTTGGTATTACTCTTTATTTTGTCCAATTCTATTGTCTGTCACTGTACTGTGACTTTACATTACCACAAAAATTAGAAGTAATCTAATATAAAACATCCATTTGGATACATCTACTCTGTTACCTCAGTAGCTGTTCCATGATTTTTAAAAATGATTTTAAGAAATACTTGCACTTACTTGTTATTCTCCTGCTTTAGTAATGCTGCCAGCTTTACTTTCCACTTCATATGAATTCAGGTCTATTCCAATTTTCCACTTCCCTGCCTTTAATCCCAGTGTTACAAATGGAATCCCATGCTACACTAATATCTCTTACTCACTGGCACAGAAGAGATCAATATTTCAGAATGCCATATGTTTTATAGATCAACTGCCTTGTGCATAAGAATCCAATGGCATCTGAACCATTACACAATATTTGTAAGTTACACAAGGCAATGATTGTGAAGCCTGTCTTTGCACAACATATCACATCCTAAGTTGTCTGTAGTCATCTGTGAAAGGTTTTAGTATTTCTATGAAACTTCACTAAGTTATTCAAATCCCCGATCTCCTCTGATCATAAACCAGTCTATGTGGCCTCTGGGCATGGTAGAGTCTTTAATAATGTGAACATTTTGTCCTTCACAGACATGCAAAGATCTCAGAAAACTTTCAGTAAGGTTTCATAGCAGTCTAGCAAAATCTAGAGCATTAGCATTTGCACAAGCAGAGGTGAAGCCAGTGGCTAAGAGGCACACAGCTGGCAGGTGTTTGATCACTGAGATTAGTTTTGCCAACCCTTCAAACTGATTCAGCTGCAAGAACAGATTCTGAACTAGTCTTACAATGAGCCTCTAAACCCACATGGACATTGGAAGAAAACACATGACATTTTCAAGGTGTGCTTACTACTGATGCATGGGTCCTGACTCACTTTGGCAGCCAGACAACTGCACTAAAGGTGACACCATGTTTTGTGGAACCATTTTGATTTTGACAGGTTTGTGACAGAACCCAAGCAAGGCTCAGGAGTTCAAAATTGGAGCTCCAGATGGGGTTCCTTGGGAACTGATGTTCTGTTCTGCTTTTTGGGAAATGTTTCTGGTTTGCTACCAGATCATCTCTCAGCTCCTTGCAGTGCACCTGCTGAACTGCTTCAGGGTTAACAACCCCATGACTTCCAGAGACCAAAACCTTCCATGCAGACTGCCCCAAAGCACTGGCTCTCTTCTCTTTCCCAAAATATTGTGGTGTTTTGTCTCTACTCCAACAAAAAGAAAAACATGCCCTAAAATTCCCCCTTTTTCCACCAAGTGCAACAACCTTAGTCTGTGTTTACTCCAGGTATGTTGGACACTGAGATGCCGACAAGGCAGATACAAAGGGAGAAAAACTTTCTTGTTTAAGAACATTTCTTTACTTTGCCCTTCACTAACATAAAAGTATTTCAATATGTCTGAATTGCATTTAAAAAGGTCCAAAACAAAGCACTATTAAATACATTTTACCCACTAGAAAAAGGATTAGAGAACAAGCATATGGTATGTTAGAAATGCTGCTTAACACATCACTGACATTCAGAATAATGAATAGAATAGAATAGAATAGAATAGAATAGAATAGAATAGAATAGAATAGAATAGAATAGAATAGAATAGAAGCAAGACAGAAAAAAAAAAAAAACACTTTACTCCTTTCAAGTAATTTTAAACAAAAGAAATGGTCAAGTTATGAAAACTGAACCAAGATTGAAACTTGGGTGGTAGCTTCCACTCTGTAGAAAATTTTTTTTCCATATGTAGTATTATATCTTCATGGTGCTGTTTACATGAAAATTAGTTTAAATAGCAGGCTGAGGCCCTGGAGAAGTCTCTGAGCTAGTAGTCTAGATTTTAATAATGCTGCTGTATTTCTTCACCATATTATTGCAAATTTGTGTAATGAGTAGTTTTCCTCTGAGGAAATGGCCAAGATAGTAGTACTTGAGAGAAGCTTTTTAAAGGCTATTAAAATGTTGTTATTATAAGTTTTTAATAACAAGTTGGAGAAAGACTTTACCAGTGAGGTCAGCTGGAAACCATAAATCAGACTTAAAACTTTAAATCCATCTACACTGATTACAATTAGAGTGCTTCTGCTCAAACAGAAGTTAGGGTAGTCTGTCTAGGTGAAGTTGTTTGGATTCAGCCTGGCATGTCATTGTAGAACCCTGTTCTTCTGCTGAATGTAGAAATACATACAAAGAGGACTTTGATCCAGGAATAAGAGTGATTCTGCCCAGAAAGAATTTCTGTATATAGAAAACAGAATATGAAAGCAAGAAGCAAAGCCACTGAAAAAGTTTAAGTAAACAAATTCGCTACAGATTTTCCCAACAAATAAGCCGAGTACTTAAAAATATCTCCATCCTTTCTTCTTTTCACTGAAATTCTTGGTCTTGTTGGGTATTTTTATTTATTTATCTTAATGGCTGGCTGATCTAAGTATTACTGCAAATGGTACATAATAATAGTAATTCCAAAGCTCTCCCACTGTATGTTGTTTGCGTAGGGAAGGACATTTCATTTCATACATCATTTACAACTCCCTGCTATAATTCTAGGAAGTCAGAAAGCTTTTAAAATTTAATGAGCAAAAATTCTATGCTGTTGCTACATCCAAAATTGGGATATACCAAGCAGTTACATTCAAGAGATTTTCTCTTGACACTGGTTTCATTTTCTTTCCACTACACCAAAAAGAATTCATCTACGCTGAAGTTAATTAAGCTGAATAGGAAAGAAGACATTTATGTGAATCATCTCCAATGTCCTAATCCATTTGTGTATATATTTTTTCCTCTAAGATGCTCCCAGCCACTATAATTCATAAACAAATTGCATGTAGAAGTTGCAATTTTCTTACCTCTTGAACAGAGTGATCCTTTAAAGGAGCTCTGCAATATCTCCATGCCCTAGAGGATAAATTGTCAGTCTCACTGAAGAACTGTGCCCTTTTCTATGTGATGGCTTGCCTAGAAGCATCACACTCTGAACATGTTAATGCTGGGTTATTACACTGGCATAAATTAGTTAATTTATCCTAAAGTGGTCTGTGTCCATATGCAATGTCTTTTTTAATTATTTAGCATGTTTGGGCACAGTAATTAATCTTATTTGGAGCAAATGTTTCTCAAGTTTGAAATGGATAGGTTCACTTCAGAACCCTTCAGTATGCTTCTCTAACTAAACAGGGATTAGAAATGGGCTGAGAAAGTAGTGTGTCGGTGAAATGCCACTTCTTCTAGCCTGTCATTTTTTGTTCAGAACATCACAGATGGGGCAAACATTTGTGGAATCCATGCTGGAACTTCTGGAGTCAGCAACAGTGAACTGGAAATCACATGGACACCTGTATTCATGCAGCATTGGGCCAGCCAACAAATCTGGTGGCATGCAGGTACATGAGAAGCTGATGCCCAGAAATACCCAACCTCCATTTTTAGGAGGTAATTTATAGTAATTAAAAGTAACAGGGCACAGGGTCCTGGTTGACTACTGATGGGGATACAGGCTGGCAGTGATTTCAGCTCCCTGTTTTATCACTACCCTGACGAGTGCCTCTAAGAAAACCATCCCTCCTTCCCCATCTGTCAAAAAGAACTAGTACTGACCTCCTTTACAAAGCACTTGGAGATCAGTTGATGAGTAATGCTACAGAAGAAGCTTGTGTTCTCATTCACAAGTGAGACAAAATCTTTTTTTTTTTTTTAAATCCACTGAGAAAGGAATCAATTGTCCTTGATTTAAAACTTAGAATCCAGCTTGTCTTGCAGTCACAGACACATAGTAAAGCCCATCAGTGAGGTGGAGTGAATTGTGACGGATGCACTCTGTCATGCAATTCCCATTTTTGAGAGTTTGCAGCAGTACGGAGAGGAGGAGGAAAGCGCTGAGGGGCGAGCTGCTTTCATTCTGCTTTCCGTCTGGTGACACACAGTATCTGCCATGATACCTTTGCTCTGTGCCAGGGATTCTTTATATTTAAAGTGCAACCAAAATGCCCTGCCTAACAAAGGACAGCAAGCAAACCAGTGAGAAGTCAGGTTGTTGTCATCCTCTATGATTGCAGGACTGTATCTGACTGTGTCCTTGACTACCATCCTCTCTTCTCTGAAAAAATGCTAGGGAGTTGGCGCAATGTCCCAAAAGTTTCTTGCAGGCATTATTCCCAGCCCTGCCGCAAAGCACCACGGCACCTCCATGCTCAGCCCATCTGTGCATTGAGGATGCAGTCAGCTTTTCAGATCTGCTGTGGAAAAGGTTATTTTCTTCTCTATTGTCCACCGAGACTCTTTGAATCATGTTCAGGGTTTCAAATGACACTTGCTCAAGAAGATTACAGCAGTGAGCGAGGTAATGGATTAACATTTTCCTCTGTCTGGAAATTATCTATTTACTTCTCAAACTTCTACCTTTTTGTAGCAATGGTATTATATATGGAATCGTATACATCTGTTAGAGCTAAAATATAGGAAAAACAGGGCAAGGCCACCTCATTTTGTATTATAAAAACATAGGCTTAGTGGAAATGTAAAACTTTTAGCACACACAAAGTTCTGACATTTCAAATATGATTTGTTCTAAATAAAAAAGTTCTGGTAAATAAAAACCTCTTCTGCTTCATTTGAAATATTGATTTCAACTGTGATTTAAGAATATATCATTTTAAATTAAGCTATGTATATATTCTAAAGTATGTAACATTCAACTGCAATATTATTTTATGATATGGGTTTTTAAAAACTTTAAAAAATTGAAAGAAACCAATTAAAAGAATCCTCTATTAAATGATAACTATATAGAGTTAACAAAACTGAGACAGGAAAATAAAATAGTATTTTACAACTAGTGTAAAATGAAATATTTTGGCCTTATTCAAATATTAAAGAGAAAAATACCATAATTTTGTCAAGTTGCCATGCTTCAATGAGCCAATTAGCATTTTTCAAAACAACTTTCAGCTTCCCAGTTTACATAAGGCACTCTTCTGGATTACCTTTTACTTTTTGTTTTATTCTAAAAATCTTGTAATTAAAAAAGAAAAAAAATCACATTGAAACACTACTGGAAGGCTATTCATCGCCTTCCCTAGGAACAGAGCCATGTACTAGCTAATTAACTACAGTCCAAACTAGCTTCCATTCAGATGCACCCACATACACTGTTCTTTATAGAAGTAGCTTCACAGCCTCCATAAAGTAACCTTAAAGCCTACTCTTGGGGACAGTGAAAGAGCCCCCACGTCAGTGTACTTGACTTTTGCCACCTCTTCTCACAGGTCTGTTTGGAGCCTGTGCATCCATAGAAGCAGGGCAGATTAAGACAGCTCCAGTTGAAGTAACAGTCCTGAGAAATCTTGCCAGATGACCACAAATGTCAACAGCTCTGTGGTGACTGATTTATTTTGCTCTCAGAATAATTCCTATCATCTCTGCCCCAGCTAAGGGAAATGAGAGGTGATCAGAAGAAAGAGGTTTTGTTTTGTTTTGTTTTGATGTTTGCTTGCTTTCCTCAGCAAATAGCAAATTCACTGAGCAGATTTACATTAAATACAAAGGTGTGCATATTTGAGTCCATTTCACTCAGTGCAGGATAACAGCAGTGGCTTTGAAGAAGACTTAGGTGATTAGTGGTGACATTTTCAAAATGAAATACAACAACTTTTCATTCTAAAACATCCAGTTATGTTTTGATATCTAATTCTGCTTTCCAAAGGTTAACTCTTCTTAAATGGATGCTTAACATTCCTTTATATTTTTCTTTAAATTTTCTACTTAGAATCTGCTCCAAATTAAATATATATATATAAATAAATAAATAAAACAGAACAAAGTATTTTACTTTCTCAGATAATTAAATGATTTTTTTTATTACAAGGTTGAATGGCATCCTTTGGCTCACTTTCATTAAACAAAGCAGAATATGTTGTTATTTTCACCTCTTCTTCAATATTGCTGTTCTTTTCCCCAATTCCTTTGGAGTGGAAGTCAGCTAGCCCCAGGGCCACAAGCCCTTTGATATTGCTGGTGGTTCTTTGGTGCATGAAAAGAGAATCTGATCCAGCATTAATGCTGCCCTTCTGTTGAAGATTTGATGCAAGTCACTCGGAACGGCTGATACTCCAGCAGTGATACAGTATATACATCCCTATGCATTTTGTGAAGGATGTTTGTTTCTTTTCCTTTGAAAGGATAACACTTAAAATGCTGTGGTTCGTTTATTCTAATGTCCTTTAGGCAGCATCAGATCCTTACAGACAATTTAAAATTCTTTCACACTCCAGAAATACCATAGGCAGTAACAAGTTAGATAAGTCATTCTTAAAGCTATTAGCTGATAATGATGATAGCTTCAGTTCATCTGAAAAATTATTGCTCATAAAATTACTGTATCATGAGCAAACTGCACCTTTTACTAGTTTGTTTATCCTCACAACACTTTCAGTTTGGATAACACTTTTTTTATTAATATTGTTATTATTTATTTTCCCCCATCAGTTACATAAGATATATCATAAAATGTCTTATAGATGCCAACATTAAGAGAATCACTAACTTCCAATACAATTGAAGATGGAACTCTCTAGTGTTGTTACAGAGAGGGAGAGGAAGCAAAAAGAAACTCTCAAAACCCAATTTGAATGCATTTGGATATTTTCCACAACCCAAGTGATGAACAAAATTAAAAAAAAAAAAAAATCATCATCATCATACAGCAGAACTACTTTAGACTGTACCGCTTGAGGAAGGGATGGAAAAGTCACAGAGAATTAGCAAATTTTACAAGGGGAAAAAAAAGCCACTAAATATTCCATCAAACAGATAGTCAGAAGAACTTCAGTGATCACATTCCTGGGGAACTCCTGTAGTGCTGACGCATCGTATGTCCCTGGATGTCTGCAGTCCCTCAGAGACAAGGCACATGTTATACTCTTGAAAGCTGAGCTGGGACACTTCAAACTGGCTTTGTTCTGAAATTATCCAGCCCTGGACTGTGTGTGATGGAGCCCTACTAGGAAACCCTGCTGCTTTCTTGGATTTGTTAGACTGGACGAAACACAGGTGCTAATGTTGCTGCAGCTGCTGTGCACCAGAGCAGTCATGGCATGTTCCTGGGCATCTGTACATGGTGAGGAGGAATCACTCTGCTCTGCATTGCTGACTCTGCTCTGATCTTTCTCAGTCCACACGGCAGGAGACAGGGCCATCGCTTTATGCTCTGGAGATGAGGTGAAATCCACAGCCCTTGCACATGCAGAACAGGTCTTGAGTCAGGTCAGCAACCACTTCCTTCTCTGCATAGCCAGGGCTTGGCCACCTATGTCCTCTTTTGTCGGGGAAAGGAACAACAGCAGTGATGATAACCAACATTTGTAGCTGGAAGAAAATATTAGAGTTAAGTGATTTTTAAAAGAGCAAGGAGCCTATATGCACATTTAGACTCCTCTAATTTTAAACTTTCCCACCAGATGAGTGCAAAAAGCTTTTCATTGGGAAATATAATCTTAGGTAAATTTCCAGAGACTTCCTTTTCGGTCTTTTTGAGACCCAGTGCTCTTCCTCCCAGTGCTCTTCAGGGCTGATGTGCAACAACTTGGGCTGCCTTTGCACCTCTCAGGCCAGTGGAGCACATCCCTTTGGCAGTCCTCTACTGTTCTAGGCATGAGGGGTATAGGCATATTCACAAGATCCTGTCCCTTAACGATGTACCCCACGCCAGCTGAGCCATCATAAATGATCAGATGAGTGCTCTTAAGATCTTTTATTGATTTTCAAGCTAACTCATTTTACCTCAGATTTCTGGCAGTCTTAAGTGTGCACATCCACTCAGTTATGGACAGTTACTTTGTCAGAGCCATCAACCTATGCATGCCTACACCCATTCAGCCTTAAGGGCTTGTCATCACTCATTTAGTGGCGATATCTGCACATGGGAGACTGGGCTGTAATGGTCTGCTCTCCCCTTGCTATATTTCAGCACAGAAATGTAAGACATAAACCACATCTGGGGACCTGGATCGATATGCATTACTGTATGGCCCAGCTTCATCCCTGATGAGGTAAAAGGCTCAGCATGGTCAGGCAGCTGTAAATTTTCCGACGTTATGTCTGGCAATAATGAGAGCACCGCAGTGAGGAGTACAGGGCAGGACAACTGATGTGATTCTCTATCACTTTTCTCACAGATATCACAGGGAAAATATCTTGCACCAGCTCTGGGGACTCTCCTTCTAAATGCCAGCCTAAAACATCACTTGCAATGTGCTCAGAAACTGTCGTAGCAGCAGCACCAAAATGGGGAGATTCCTGCAAGTTGTGCATTGCCAGTAAGCTGCAGGGACTTGTTTTGCTTCATACTGTTTGTCTTTTCTATTACTCTCCTGCCTTCTTGTATCATAGGTTTTTCAAGGCTGAGCCTGTTTTACTGGCCAGAAGCTAGCACGGTCTTGCTGGGACTCCTTTGGTGCAAGAGGTGTTTAAATAAATACTAACATGTAATAACAAATAGTTTCAATTAAAGAAAAACAAGAACTCCGTGGCTGTGCAGAAGTGGGGCTTCAGAAGCTTCCAAGGACATGATTTTATTAAAACCTTTTGTTGTTGTTTCCAAAGCAGCTTTGCTTTGCAAACAAACCAGGAACCCTTCAGGTTTTAAAATACGCAGAAATTAAAGTATCTGTCACACCTGTCATTTTTAATCTGTAACATTAATTTGATAGCATGGAAATATCACCTTTTAGTGGCGATGAAACTGTTTACTCAGGGCTGCACTAAACCAGGGAGAAAGCCAGCTAGATTTTCCACAGATAACATTGGCTAGCAGAAGTCAGTGTAAGTAGATTATAAAAAGAAATCTAAAATTGCTGAGTCCTCAATGACTCCATTCAGATCTAATGGTTTAAAGGAAAATTGCACTGTTTCAACGTCAGGCAATCATCAAGATTATATGGTAAGAGTCATTTTGCATAAACTGTGAAATATGTTTGGAAATAATCTCCTTGCCTTCCACCTGACACTTATGCTGCACATTCAACATACTTGACATCTTTAGCTAATTTATTAATAAAAATAAGTTTTTTTAAAGGGGGGTAACTGAGGCAAACAGGGGTGATTTGCTGAAAGGTGAAGAGGAACCACAAGGGAACGTAAGGTTTTAAGGAATTTTGTGGGGACTTGGGGTCCCTTAAATTTCCACCTCTGCCACATGCATGTGGTGTGAACACTGGCATACTGCCCTCTCTTCAGAGCCTTTCCTTTTTCCATTAAGTTAGTCTGATGATTGTTTCTACCTGTTCTCTGGATTGTTTGCTTTATATTTATGGGGACAAGAAGTATCCTATGTTCAAAAGTCCCGTTGCTTCAGTAATGCAAATTCATGAGCTTCACAGCTGGGAGGGTAGCTCTGGCTTCCCTTTTCTCTGCCCATCTCCCTACCCTTATCACAACACCACTTGCCAAATAAGATTTTTTCTTTCTTCCTCTGAAATTTAGTGGCAATTTATTTTCAGTGTTCTTTCAAGATCTGGGCCAATCCTCCTCATTATGATCCCAGCTTCCCCCTCCCAGTCCTTGAAGCAAACTGCCTCTCTCAAGCCTACTTAACCTATTTAAAATGATGAAGAAATTTCAGCATTAAAACTCAACCTGAAATTTCTGTGCAGCTGGTGTGGTGAATTCCAGGCCTGCAAATCCCTTTCACCAAGCTTCTTCGAGAATTTAAAGGGGAAAAAAAGCATGAAAACAGCAGCCCAGACTACGACTGTAGAGGGAAATCAATTTAAATGTAGACCAGAAAGAGGCTGGATAACACAGACACGTCAGCTCAGTTCCACTAAGCAACAGCTTCACTCAAGTCTCAGAAAGTCATTCTTCTAGAGCTTTAACACAAAAGCTAGCTCCATCAAATATTCCAGGGAGCACGTCAATAGCAGTTGGCTCATTCAAGCACAGCCCTTCCACACTGTCATATAAACCCCTATGCTGAATTGCTGACACCACCTCACTGCCTCGATGCTGCAGAGAGTCCCTCTGTATTTGTGTCTGGTTCATAAAGCCTCTTCAAACCCCCAGCAAAATTGAAGGTTTCACAATGAACACTGCTGGGAGTGGAGAGGGAGTGGTCTGGTAATTAGGTAACTTGTGAGTGAGTTTGGTGACAACTTTGAGGGGTTTTAATTCAAACTCCTAATATTTTTATTTGAGAAAGTGAAAATCTTGATGTTGGGAATTATCAGAGGTAATAGGTATCATTATGTACTTTCTACAGAACATATAATTATTGATGCTTGTAGGCTGAGTAATCAAGTACAGAACTGCAGCTGATACAAACAGGCCAACTTGATGCCTTCAGTCTGAAAAACAAGCTATTTTCCCTGCTTTTTTCTAAATATACCTGGATGCACTTGATTTAAGGTTTTAAATTTCATGTGATAGATCACAGTCATTTTCCCACTCAATATCTCTGCATCTAAAAAACATGTTTACTGAGCATTTTGCCTCCTGTTTATGGACATCCTTTCTGTTCCAAAAAGTCACATACTGCTTCCATGCTCATAGGTAGCTCTGTCTCACCCTGGGGTTTGCAGAGAGTTAGGTGACCCAAAAGATACATCACTGAGCCTCTAGCCCTTTGCACATGCTGAGCCACTCTGTGGGACACACAGCACCAGCCCAGGAGGTTTGCAGTGAAGAAGAGTTGCACCTGCACCCCACTGCACATAAACCTTCTCTGACACCTGTCAGTTCATACTCATGGTGTTATGGAATCACAGAATATCCTGAGTTGGAAGGGACCCACAAGGATCATCGAGTCCAACTCCTGGCTCCACACAGGAACACCCAAAAATCAAACCATATTGCTGCAAGTGCTGTCCAAACGCTTCTTGAACTTGGCAGGCTTGGTGCCATGCCCACTTCCCTGGTTGCACACCTACACATAAACCTGGACTGAAGCTGGGGGAAAATGTTGGTAAAGTGCTGTGTAATGGCCAGGACATGGAAGTAAGACACTGAAAATACCACCAGGTATTGGGACTGAAGAAAGGATGGGAGATCTCTCCCACTTTGATGTCTACGGTAGCCAAAATGACCCACCTGTGACACCTGTAAGTTGCTGCAGGAGTTTGGTTGCATCACCCTTTCTAGTCCCTGAAAAACTGCAGTCCTGTCTCCTAAACCACCACTGTGTGTCAAATGGAGATACTATTACAGGTTTACGTAGGTCTGGACATCTCAACAGTGGTTATTAAACAATGCATGAAAACTCAACCCAGAAATTAAACTTAACAGGAAAAAAATATCACATCTAGCCGGCTATAAAGTTGTAACTTGGCTCCCTAACTCTTTGCTTCTCAGCTCTTCCCTACCCCTGTGAAACCATGACATTGCTCCTAAACCATCTTCCTTCCCTACCACCCCAAATACATCCCATCACTTCTCCTTAAATCATTTTGTTTTTGTGCTTTTTGTCTTTTGCTCAGAGAGCTGTATAACTTACCTACAACTGCTCATATGAAAGTTGTCAAGACCACTGTTTTCCGCTCTTCACTTCTCTTTCTCATTCTCTGAGTTCTCTTATTTGGAAAAATCATTTCCTCTCCTTCCCTAACAATTGTTCTTTTCTCCACTAAGTACACTTCTCTAGTGATTACTTTCTCTTTTTATTCCCCTACAGCATTTTCATTCTTCTCACTAATGGCTAAATATCTACTTCTCTGTCTATCCAGGTCTTTCAGATATTTCCAAATATCAGGTCTTGTGCTGGGCCTCTTCTACTGTGTATAACTTTAAAAATAAATTTACTTTGCAATGAATAAATTGTCATGACATATAGGTATATTATTACTGTTATATTTAATAATAAAAAAATATTTTAGTGTGTACAGTCATCCCAGCCTGAAGGTCTGCAAAATAACTGAGGTATTGCAGGCTGAATGAGAAGCCAAGAAGATACTCAGACAGGAGAAGGGATCCAGTGCAGTTGGACAGAGCAGGACAGTGCCTAAACAAAGTAGCTTTGATTTATGCCCTCAGTTTTACCAATCCATAACTATCAAATATATTGAAATAGTAAACTCTAAATACAGGAAAACCCTTACTGATTTTCCATTCTATCAGTAGGATAACTATGTTAATTATAAGTTACCAAAAGTCCTGTGATGTTTTTGTCTGTAGGTGACTGACATTTTGCTACATCATTACTGTTTCCTTTCCCAGCTTTTTTGTCGTAGTACATGCCATTTAGAACAGCTCGTTGAAACACGTGATGTTTGTTTTCAATCTTTTTGTCATGTTTGAACTCACAGTCTTGTATTAATTTCACTCTTCATGATTAAGTAAATACCTCCTTATGAGAGAAAAATTAACTAAAGCAAAGATATAATTGTTTTTCTTCACATGGTTATTCAGTTAAAATACTCAGTTTCTGTTCATTTAAACTTGAAAGGAAATACATTCCAGGCAGAGTTCTGACTGAGCTGAAAATATTATAAATTAGGCTGTTATAATGGGTCTAATTGTACGGTTTAATTATTAGATTATACAGGAGAATACAAAGTGGGCATTTTGTTAAATGAAGACAGTGTCATCTGTCTGCCCCAGGTCCTTTGGTAAAACTGTAGGCTTTAAAAAGACTTTTGTTTTTCTGATACGTATAATTTTGCAAGGCTGGACAACTATTAAAAATACTAATTAAATATATTAATAATTATAACTCCCCAAACATTAATTGTATATATGAATAATAAAACTATCCAAACAAGCCATCAAGTCACCTATAAGAACAGCAGACATCCTACTTCAAAGGCAGAAGATATAAATATCCAGTGTATAACCTTACCCTTTGCTGTACCTCTCATTCTTTCCCCGAGTTAGCAGAGGAGATGCTACAGGACTGAGTGTGATCAAATAGTGCTAATAAGCATTTGTGAATAAAAACTGCCTCTAGCACTGTAGGTATAGCACTGGCATCTATCTGATCAAACCAGTGCACCACAGTGTTCAGAAACTAACGGAGAGTCATGAGTATCCCATGAACATGTGAAATGGTAACTCTGAGGGTGCTTTGTAGTGATGCAAATCAATGTTCCTTTATCTCACAACTAAATTTGTGATTTTTGTATAACTTCATTGCTCAGGGAACAAACAACTCTTCTTTCTTTGAGATTTATTTTTTCCTCAATGGGATTCTGTTTCCCTTTTAACCATTCAATTTTGCTGTCCGAGAGAAATTTTGTTTTATCCCTATGTATCTTTTAAAACTTGCATTACCATTTAAAATTTGCAAGGATTTGGGGTTAACCCTGTTGTAGCCATTTAAAATCCTGTTGCACCTCTCTCATTTTGAACTGCAGCTGTAGCATTTTCTTTTCTTTCTTTTAAGGGACTGCTATATTCTCACAGACCTGACATTGTGAGGTGCTGTGAAACTCCAGAAAAGCTAAAAATATTACTTTGAATAATACCTTTCTAATGAATAAAAGTCTAGACTGACTTGATATATGTGCTACTTTTTCCACTTATGAAAGATGAAGTTTTGCAATAATTAATGTTAATATTAATATTTGTCTTTTTGAACAGATACCAGCCTTCTACTGGCTCTGAGTGGAGTTTCATTCAAGCAGCACAAATAAGGTCATAGACAATCTTTTCTTAATTAAAGGGAGCAGGTAATATTGATTTAATAAAATTTTAACATTACTTAATGACAGCTAGATATTATGTTCAGAGCAGAAAGACTGACATTTCATTGTAATCAATATGTATTTTATTAAAATCAATGTGCTCCATGAACTATTCTACAGACCCTTAATAACATCTAATCTGCCACATGACAGAAATAGAGAGTTTGTCATCTGAAGGGAAGATTGTTTGATAAAAGATTTGCTACATGTATAATTCACAAGTTATTTTCAATTTTTGTTAGAGGCCAATGAATGTGATTTGTATCATTCAAAGTGGTAAGTATTTAACACCAGCAAATTTCAGATAGCTGAGAGGTGTGAGGACCTGGAGAGAAAAGAGGTAATAGTATGGTTAGTATTTGCCTGCCAGCTTTGCATTCAGCCCTGCTCATACCCATGCATAGCAGGAGAGAGGCTTCCATCCAGGACAGCCCCAGTCCCTGTGTCAGCCCACTCTGACGTGCTCCCCTGAAACACCGTGCTGATGCAGAACTGCCCCATGGCTGGGACCTTCTCAGAGCTGATGTGTGCTCCAGGACCTGAAGGGCATCCCAGTTCTACCAATGCTCTCTGAAGGCCAAGTCTCTAGTAAGCAAAGAACGTGGATATGCATGCACTCCTACCAGCTTTATGCTCTAAAATAAATCACCAGCTGCATGCTTTGCTCCATCCTCAGTGCCCAATTCCCACAGAGACTCTTAACCACCTGTCACAGCTGCTAGCAGACACTGCATTCAGTCAAGTGAAGATGTGCTTTGAACCCAAAGGGTTGGGTTTTGTCTTTTTACCAATATGAGGAGATAAGATCATCACACCAGCAACTACTCCAGCAGCTCTTACGGGGCTTACCTTTCACTGATCACAGTCTAGCACACGCTAGCACCTATGCTTTCCTTAACAGTCTCCTAAATTAACCCAGTGGGTAAAGGGAAGTGATTCTCCTTTACTTCTTTATTTCTTTCTTTAACCTCAGTAATCCCTCTCATAATTATTTTTAAAGAGCATTTCTCATCCTAAGAGCTAATGGGCAAATGACCCAAATATGCTTTTGTGATTCATTTTATTTATTTTCTTTTGGTGCAGCTATATTCTGGAAATAAAAGGAGTGAAAGCTGACAGGCTTGTTAACTGGTGCCTTAAATGTCTTCCTTCAACCTTCCCATTTGGTTCTCTTCTTCACCTTGCAGACAAGATGAGAAGTAGAGCGTTGCAACTTTGAGAGATTCCCCAATATATTATTTTACATCATGCACACTGCACATATAGTAGCACTGGGCTCTCATTCCTGGTCAAACAGATAGACAAAGATTTCTTCCACTGTTGCTATTGTATTTCACCAATCATTGCAGAATTGGTAACATCAGACAATAGCCATTGCCCACTGTTCATTGTTCACCATATCTTCAGTGAAACTATCAAAGAGAAAAGGAGGAAGGGTTCACAGTGGAAAAATGTGCAAATGAAAGTTCACCTAGTTTGGGGATGGTTGTGGACAAGGTTTGAGTGATCAGAGAGCAGTTTCAGCATATATTGGCCAAAAGAACAACATGTAATATGAACATCCATTGTGAGTACTTTCTCTTCCTTTCAGGTCAGTTTTGTTTGATTATTTGGGTGCACACAAAGGGAAGAGTGGATGAAAACCCTCTGACACCTGGAGAGTTCTGCAGAAAAAGCCTTTCTCACAGCTCTAGTTGCATGTCTGGACACAATGCCACTCAATTTGCAGGCTATGCTCCCAGTTTTAACAGAGTTTATATTCATCAGCTTCTGATTCACCTTGAGGGCTTTCTTCTAATTACCTGACACAGAAATAAGCACCATTTGTATGTGCCTGCCATGATCACAAAACCCATTGAGAATTGATTTGAGTCTTTCTACCTTCACCAAGGGGAATTTAATAGCATAGAGTTTTCTAAACAGAGCTGTACAAAATGCTGGGTAAAAATATTGATACAAATTAAGGAACTGCAGAAAGGTATTTCCATTGTCAACCAATATTTATGACAAAAAGTCAAGGCAAACTAACATCAGAAGTAAATTATAAATAGAATTGTGTCCTAGCTTACCTTCCCCCCCCCNAAAAAAAAATAAAAACAAACAACTTGTTCTGGGTATGAAACCTGCCCATCCATATGCATTTTATGCCTCATTTACCCATAACCTTTTACACTTAGATAGGGATAGTGAAAAGCAGGATCAAACTTGTGGACATATGATATCTTCCATTTAAGATTTCCACTTAAAAACATATTCGTGTTTTTACAATAGCCACTTCTACATATGTCTTGTAAAAAGCATATTTACTCTTTAGCATAAATACTTTTTGATTCTGGTCCAGCTTTTAATTGAAATCCTATTATACCTTGATTTCTAAACAAGTATTTTTCATTCACTATAAAGCAAAGTGAAGAAAAACAAATTTAGGCACAATAAAAACATAATGCTTAAAAAATATATAATCAGTATAATTTTGCTTTCCAGAAGGAATCTCAGAAGATGTAGCCCAAAGGACTATTACATAAGAGTTAGAAAATGAGTAACATGGGAAAGCCTTTAACCTAATTATGGTTTTCTTATTATTTTATTGGCACTATCGAATTTTCATGGCTGAGCCAGCACAACTGTTATAGCTGTGCCTGCTGTCATTGCTCAATATTATCTTTTATTTATACCAAATTATAAATATGCGTGTGGCACTCTGCAAACAAACAAGAGATGCAGACTGTGTTTCTTGGCTAAATGTTATCAGTGCTATGCTTTATACACATCTTAGATGCCACTTTCTTCAAGGTGATCCCCCTGCTGAAGTCTCCTCAGGCCCATCAAGATAGTCATAAATTCTTGCCCAGGAGATACACTGAATTGCTCCTGCAGGTATCCACCTTCAATTGACAAACCTTACCCCCTAGCTACCTAATCATTGAGGAGCTTCCCAAAATATCAGCTGTTTTGCAAGCATATAAGGCAGCTCTTTTCTGCCTTTCTTACTGAGGATGAAGACCATAACACTGGCCTCCTGCTTCGTAGTTTCCTAGAACAAGATATATCTTCCTCTTGTTTGCAAGGCAGCAACGTGACATGACACCATACAACAGCTCGCCAGTGAGTCATCAGCTGCCCTGTCCAGTCATGGAGCTTGGTCACTGAGGTTATGCCATCCAGAAAGGCCTGTTGGGCAAGGAAACCACACAGATAGTAAGGTACTCTATAGTCTTATATTCTTGGCCCCATTGTGGATGTTGAGATTATGTGATTCAGACCTTTCATCTTATCAGGGAAGCGACCTGAAAACATCACAAAAAGTCTGCATTAGCACACGCCCAGAGCCACCTGCATAGTGCACAAGGCTGAGCACTTGCCACCATGTCCAATCCAAATACAAGACATCCCTCAGCCTGCATGATTCCCCCAGCTGTCTCCAGCTAGGCTGGGACCTAAACAAAACTGAAGAAAAGGAAAAATGAAGTGGATTCCTCATCTATTCAAACGTTATCCAATGCCTGGAAGAATACTGAGCTGTTCTATACTGGCTATTTAGCAGAGGAGGTTCAGGGAAAGCTGTATTCTTGTCTCTCACCCAAGTGCCCTAAACACTAGTCATGTCTGATCACTCCCTCTCTTTCTCTAGATCAGTGAATAGAGAATTACTCCATACGAACTAGAACAGCTTCAACAGGAATGATTAAAAGTACCCCATTGAGCCCTGTGGTTCAAGGAACATATTGTAGGAGAAGCTGTATCATCAATGTCTGAACTCAGCTGGAGCTCATGTAGCCAGCGTCATCTAGGATTTGGGACTAAGCTAAAGCAGGATATGATAAGGGATGGTAAGAGACATTGTATGTGATGGGATATGATTTACTGAACTAAGCATTTATGGCTGGTTTGCTTAGCAACACACCCCTGGAGGCTCCATATATTACATTTTATAAAAATACTGGTTTTACTGTACACCCAGAAGCCTAGGATTTACGGCAGAACATGTCAAATGATAGAAATAAAAAATACAGCACATTCTTTAATGTTTATTTTTGGGAACAAAAGGGCTAAACTCAGAATAACATGAACAAAACACTTTGTATATGATAGGCAAGAACTGTGAAAATAAATGTGCAAATCATCATTATTTAAAATATTCTTCTCTATTTTATAATTAATTAAAATCATTTAGTATTCATTATTTCTTATTCCCTTGGAAAATTTCCAGAAGGAATGTTAAAATCACTATGAATACAACTAATTTCATCTGATTTAATCACAAAATGTTTAGGTATCTCACATATACTACTCATTTTGTTTTCATCTATAGTTATTGGAGGGAAAGAGAGACTGCTCCATGCCTCAATGAAAGACTTTTATCAGGTTAGAGTGGAACCGCTTTCTGGAGAACTAAAGTCTCTGTACTGAAAACAGAGGAAAACGGGATAACTGACTTAAATGGGATTTCACAGAGTTAGATCACTTGAATAATATGTAACGTGATTTTGGGAGAACATTTGTCTACATAACAAATTATGCTTAAATGAAAAAAAAAAGCCTCATAAAACTCAGGCACATGTTTCTTAAGAACTGAAAAACTTGTGCATAACAAGCATAAATGAATGGAATAATTGTGGATTAACCAACTACTAACTAATCAAAATCTTTAAAACACCTGTTATTCACTATGTGTCTTCCAGCCTTTTCCAAAAAGAAAGAACATTTGTTCTTTTATTTTTTTGACTTTACTTAGCTATAGGTTAAAATGCAACATCTCAGATACCTTGACATAGTTGGTATTAGCTTACAGTACAAATTTTGAAGATGATAAGTATTGTAAGAGTTCCTGGGAAATGACTGACCTCAACTATTTTTAACTGAATCTGAGAGTAGTCACACTTCAAATCCTCTGGGTCACCGAATCACATCTAAGTAGTATTTTGCAGGTATAATTGGCACTGTGATCTTGAAGAAACAAGCCATTATTGGCTTCAGATCCAGGTTCTGACTAAGGATAGGATTAAAACAAATCCTTATGTTCCACTTTGTTATGATCACATACATTGAATTTTTGCTAAAGAAAAGATATTTTCTTGTAGGAGGGACCCAAAACTTAACCCCCCTACCTCCCACTCCAATTGTTTAATAGAAAAAAAAAAAAAAAAAAAAAAGAAACAANCCAATTTTTTTAAAAAAAAAAAAAAAAAAAAAAAAAAAAGGAAACTAAACTTCATCCTAAAAACAAGAACTTGTAGAGCATATTTAGTACAGCATATAGTATTTGTGGGAATACTTTCTCATTTTTTGAGTAGAAAATATGACCTACTGCTAGATACACTCAAGAAATATATTGACTTTCAACACATTCACTCTTGAATAATCTTAATTTCAAATTATATTGATGTCCCTTCATAACTTCCCCTGTCACACAGATAGCCTGTCAAGCCCAGATGAAAGGCCAAAGTGAGATTTTGACTGGGAAAATATCTCTCAGAAGAGAATATTCCTTATTTTTTTCTTTTTTTTTTTTTTTTCCACATGAATGCTGAATAATCAGCTTTTCAATAATACAAAGTAATGAATGGCAAACTTGCAAAAATCCAATTATTAATCTGATATTCAGATATTTATTTCATTCCTTGTAAGAATTGCAATTTCTGAGAGGTTCTGCTATTTAAAAGAACATTCTTTGATACAGTACTGTTGTAATGCCATGAGTATACGAGCACATTTTGCACATATTCAATAACTGTCTGCACCAGTGAGAAGAAAAAACATTGAGTTGTACTTACTGAAAGTGATGCTGGCAAAGAGATCCTATTTTCAGTATTCGGGTGCACTATGTAGTCTATTTAATTTAATAAAACGAACAGTGATGGGAATTATAACATAGAAATTGGGTACGTTGACATTAAATCCTCTTTTTCATTATTAGAAAACAACTTTAATACAAATTTAATGCTATACTTCCATTCCACAAATGTTTTAGTCTCATGGAAGTCAGCAGTATTGCTCAGAAAGGTTATAATATTTTTGCTCCTCACTCTGACACTTGTCTCTCCATCCAAATCATCTCTTTCTCTTCTGCCACACCTGGGTAACTTCAGTTCAAAAAAAAAATACCATGGCAACAACCAAATAAAAACATTTTTCAAATTCATCCTTTTCCCACTCCGGTGCCTTGTGTGTCTAAATAACTGCTATCATCAGTGAAAAGAAAGGGGTAAAGTTTAGATTGGACCAGCCCTTTTTGCAGCATTGCTAAGATATGATATGTTAGATTGATTGTGAAAATACAACAGATGTATCAACACAGAAAAGAGAGTTTCTATGATAAAACAATTTGCTTTAAAAGTATCGTATTTCCCAAAGGTTGTAGGTGTTATTTATTAATACTACACAAACTTTCCTACATTTCTATTTTTAAAGTTGTTGAAACCTGACATGTAAGAAAAGCTTTACCTTCTAAATATTTAGCACTTGTTGACATTGTACGAAATTATTTACAACTATAATTTATGAATACATAGGAAACAAAAACAGAAGGAAAACCTTTGCTCATTAAGATCCACTCTCAACTCCACCATATATTTTGTCATATTAACTCCTTTCCAACATTTTCCATAGCTCTGGTTTGTAAAAGTGCTAAAAATCTAAGTTGATTTTCTCTTTGGGTTCTAGTGGAGGATGAAGGTAAGAAGATAAACACTTGCCTTTTTCCCCTGCCTGAGTCTGGGATGAGCTGATTGTGATGGGCTAATGTGGGATAACAAATAGTGTGCATCATCACTCCCTTCAAGTTTCAGAAAAACTGGATGTTACATTAGTGATGTTCCATAGAGACAACTGTGTCCTAGTGGAAACCACTGCACAGAACAGTATCGTTGCTGTCTTGTACCCTCAGTGCTGGTTTTGACTAGAAATCCTACCTAGGACATAAGAAAAACCTTTTTTCCATCCAGAGTTTCTTGAAACCTAGAAATCTGAAAGTCTGAAATTTTAAGGGGAGGACTAAGAAAAATAGAGGATTTTTAGGGAGAACAATAGAATAAAAGACCAAGCCTTCTTTGCCTTGAAATATGTGAGCCATTAACCTGTGCCACTGTAGGGGCTCTTGACATCTCAAAAGAGAAGGTTCTGATTTTTCTCCTGCAGCAGACAATGGGCCATCTGCATAATACGTGCTACTTAAAGTCATTACACAACCTGAGGTGTGCAGTAAATAAGTAATAAAAAAAAAAAAAAAGTTGCATTGCTTTCTGCTGTGTAACTGCCTGCAATATAATTTATCCCTCAAGCAAAATGAAACAATCACCTACAAAAGCTATTCAGCTACCATGAATAATTGAAATGACCACAAAATCTGTAGTTCAGACCCATCCTAACATTTTCATAGAGAGAAAAAATAAGTTTTAATTGCTTGCTTTGTATAAAATCAATGAAATTTGCTGTTCTGATTCTATACATACGTAATTCAGAAACTTATTCCCAGCTAGCTTGTATTATAGGAGATATACATATATTTTAACCAGGTGTTATTCTACAGACATTAATATTAATGTACAGACATTCTCTAAAAATTTTAGAGCTAGAGAAACCAAACCATTAAGGGCAGGTCAAACACAATAACCCTTGCTCTCTGGGCTGATACACTACGGGCTTGATGAACAGGATTTTTATCTAAACATTACTCGTCCGAGGAATCCAACAAAATTCCTTCAAAAAGAAATTGTGGCATACTTCAAAAAGAGTCAATACTGAGAAAAGTTCCCAACACCAGCAGATTTAGCCTGTAATACAAAAAGTAATTGACATGTCTGTTATGTTGCATTTGTCTTGATTTAAGGGGAAAAGACAAGAAAGTGTAACTATGTATGGAGGCCATACAGTGCAAATATAAAAACAGAAATACAGTCCATGTTGGAAACTTTGTCATGTTTTACAGTTCTTATTTACTTACATTAACCATTTCACTATTAGCTAGGTTTTATGTTCTTTATAATGAGCGCATTGTATTTATCATAGCTAATAAAGACTCTCTCCTCATATCGCCAATTTTTGCTCTGATAGAGCAAAGGATGAAAATGTGAGGGAGATAAAATTGTTCTCCCAGTTCTTTGAGTGTGGATACCGTATAAACAGATGGCTGGCCAGCTCTAAAATCTGCCCTGACTTAAAGTGGGATGGATGGTCTAGCTATTGAGAGGTGCTCAGCCTGTGCTGATAGAGGCATTGGCCAGGTAACCTGAGTATCTAGCTATGGAAAGAGCATCAACTAGCAGACCTGTTGTGACTAGCACTGCAGGGTCAGCTTGTAACACAAATGAAAACCCAAAGCAGGGACCCAGGAGGCTATACTGTTTGCAGCTGTTTCAGGATCTCTCTTTTTCCTTGTTCCTCTGAGGTATGTGATATATTTCCAAAGAATATACAAACAGGACTTTCAGAGTCAAGATGGTTGGTCATCTCCAGATGATGATGCCTAGCACCTGCTTTACTACACTTGATTTGGGTGGATGCAGGAGGATTTGAGGCTGGTACATTTGCAATTTCCAGGAATTGTTTTCTGTAAAAAAAGAATGATTTTCTAACCTTTTGAGACAAGCTTCCTGTCCCTTCTGCTGTTTGAGTAGTGAACAAGGCTATATGCCAATAGGCAATGCAGCCGTATGGTTCATCTTACCCTGGATATGTCAGCCAGAAGACTTTGAGGATACCCATGCCTACTGTCTGAGCACTTATTGCAGCTGTGGTGATAGAAAAGGACAAATGTCATTATCCACATGCTTATACTCAGGCATGATGAAGTTGGTCATTAGGAACTGCAAATCATACCTGTACTGACTTTGAACTGAAAGAAGTATTCTCCTCTGACACACTTGTGTGGTAGAATTACGTTGCTTCCTTTGGGAGTCCATCTCTGGAAGAAAAGAAATACAGAACAGTTTATGAATTCTCTGGGGAAGAGCGTATCTTCTCATTGTATGAGCACCCAGTGCAATGGGACTGCAGTAAGGGGTATTTGTAAGAATAGCATACATTATCTTTTTCTGGAGACACAAGAAAAAAATTTCTCGCAGGAGTAAGCCATCCCCAGTGTGAGGAACCACTATTGTTTGCATACTTTTTAGATAATCTTTATATTATATTGCAAGAAAAATTTGTCCGAGCTGATTCATTCAAAGGTCCTGGTTCCTGACCTCTTTGCAATTCCACTGACTCCCATTTTTATTTGGGAGGTTGGGATCCACCAAGGCAGGATCCATTTGATGAGAGGGCCTGGGTGCATAAACATAATTACTTCAGTGGTTTGGTACACTTTCTGCATACCAAAGAGACCTTAAAATAGGAAAGCTTTCATTGCCAGAAGCTAAAGTGCCTTTAATATTTATTATACGGTTAATATGCCTCTTCAGGAAATCCTTTGAGGGAAATAACAAAGATCAATAGAGGCCTGATGAATCCTAAATGGAGAAACTAAAGAAGTATTTATTTTTCTGTCTATGTATCTCCTAGGCATGACAGCAAATCTGCAGGCACACTATAGCAATGGCCCAGGGTATTCTGTGGAATTAAAGGAAGGGGAAGACATTTTCAAACACAAGAGCAAAGACTATGCACCACAATGTTAATTACTACGCAAAGCTTCAAACCACACATCTGCCCTTCCAAAAGCAATGTGCTCATGGAAATAATGAATAAAACACTAGATTGTTGATCAAAATATCGTGCATTAAATTCATGCAGAATATGACATCTTTAATAAAATATTGGCCACCTGCTGCAGAAAAAGAATGACTTGTATCTGTTGGACTGTTTCACTATTAAGCTGATTTTATTTCTCAGGATCACCTTTCATTATGAAAAAGAACTAGAAAAGAAAAAAAAAAAGAGAGAGACAGAGAGAGAGAAAACCCTGAGGAAATGATCAAAATGTTATCAAAAAGTTGGATGCACTGTACAATTACAGCCCCTCTAGGAGTCAAAAATTCTCTGCTTCTTTATTTACATATAGAAAGATGCCTAGTATTTGGCACCTATTTGTCATAAATGCCTTTGAAATTACAGCTGATGCAAAATTTTTGTGATATCAATACCATGCATTAAACAGGGAGCAAGAACAAATAAGAAGGCATTTGGCTGAGGACCATAATCACTAGCATCCTGAATGGAGCCTGTATTACTGATAAGTACCCCTTATCTCCCCTGAATGATGAAACTTGTCACCTGCACTATGTATACTCCAGTCAGCATTTAGAATTAGTGCTCACGTAGAAATTATGCCTACACCAGGCTTTTTTGTACCGTATTATTAATTTACGCTTGTATAACCCCACACTGAATATGTGAGGCAAAAAAAAACATATATCACCCATGTTACGGTAGGATTTCTCTTCCAGCTGGCTTCTTCCATGAAATGAAGTCCTTTGAATATGGGCATTTACTTCCTCCACTGGTACAAATTTACCCAAAATTACCCATTTTGCAGTCAAACTCTTCCAGTTTCCACTGACTTACATCATTTCTGGAAATAAACTAGACATGTTAAATATAAACCTTATTTAGGATCCAGAGGGATTAGATATAGTTTTGTATCTTCAGTTGACAGCTTGAATCAGAATATGTATGTGCCACCAAGATGCTTGTCCCCTCTCTTTGCTTGACTGGAAACAGAAAGGTCTTCAATTTGATAGAAAATCTTTTTTACGGAGTTTATTATTGACTAGAGTGGTTCCAGTAAGCATCTATCTGGATCCTGAATGCTTCCCAACACTCACCCACCCACTTCTATTTTACAATCTGAAGTGAAATATTAAATTAAATAAATTGAAGACTACTGGAAAAATCCCACCTTATTCTTTGAGGCTTTTCACCACAGTTTATACAGTGCCCATATTTGCATAAATACAATGTAAACAAGATTTTCATCCCCATCTCATGACTTCAGCCTGATATGGTTATTTGGAAAAAAAAAGGTCCTCCATCTAAAAGTTGCAGGGAATTTTCTCCTGAATCCTTTGTTAACTGGGTAACATTTATATTTCAGTGTTAAACAGAAGTGTTGAAAAAAGGGCCAAAAATTTTCAATGTTCCTATCTCTGGAAAAGCTGGATGCTGAAATACTTTCGATAATATAAATATTTTGTGATGAATGCTTCTTTATAATATACATTACTAACTGGAAACAGTAACACCAGAAGAACTTTTAAATTGGCCAGCCGCCAAAATGACAAGAAATGCGTATTTGTTTATTTTTAGCTACGTAATTGTTTAAAAGAGCAACAAGTTGTTAAAATCACTTTAAAAATTCACTGCAGATATAAACTGAAACTAAAGTGATTTGTTTACAGAGGATGTCTGGCACCAAAGGGAGGGTTAATCTTTCAAAACTCTGGCTTTTAATGGCCTTTTGAAAATCTATCCTTCAGTCACTGATTTAGATTTCTAATTTTTGCCAGCTGCTCATTTGTAAAAAAAAACTTCATGTAGTTTACCACCTACCTCCCATATTCTATCTTTTATTCAAAACACCCTGTTTAGATTAGGAAGAATCAACAGATGATTATCTGCCCATTAAATCAAATCACTTGGCACTGATAAATTCTAGCTTCTTGGCAGCAGGTTATTTATACAGAAGAAAATTGGCAATAAAGAATAGCCAACTATTACAGGTCTAGCATTTGAAACATCTGTAATAAGTCTTGATATGAAATATTAAGAGAATAGATGTTGGGTTTATTTATTATTAAAGTACCTCTTTGTTGAGGAAATATTCTTGAAAATTATTGTTTAATGTAGTTCATTAATTATGTTCTACCTAAAATCCCGTATTCTAGATTTCATGATTTATTTGTTTCGGTTCTAAGATTTATTGTAGCAATTCACTACAGCTGGATGCCTTTCCTTCTGGTTTCATCCCAACAGTGTTTTTATTGTTTCCTTCTTTCAGTATATAAACCTGCAAATGTAATCCCTGTTGATTTAAAGACAATGGTAACTCTATGGTTGTTCATATATGTGTATATATATATATATATATACATATATATAAATTGCTATTTTAAGAAAAATAAAATGATAAATGGTTTTGTTTGGAGCATTTGTTCTATGAATATACAAACTTCCAATGTAAAAGTGAAATTAATATAGGTCTGCTGGGTTTCAAAAGATTTCAGAAACTCACAGACACAATTACAAACCAGATTTGAACATATTATGTTGGCACAACTTGTGGAAATGTCCTCTCATTAAAAAAATACCTAGCTATTCTTTAAAGCACAAAATAAAATCTCAGATAACTAGAAATGAAGCAAATTGTTTCATGATCAAGGAACAATAACAAAAAGAAAGGTGGAAGGAAGACAGTTATGTGAAGATAAAGAAAGGGTCCAAGAAAGACAATTATTAAAATACAGTAGAGCAGAGCCATGTAGGAAAAGCAGAGGAGGAAAGATGATGCCTGCTGAAGCTTCTGTTAATACAAATACATTATTTTTTGCAGTGTGCAACAAGTGATTCAGAGTTGTCAGGAGTGCACTTGGGAATCAGTGCTACCTTAGAGGACGGCTGGAAAAAGAGAGGCCTGGCTTACCTTCAGGCAGAAGTATCAGGACAACCCTTGATCTTCAGAAAACTTCTTTTCAACAGACCAGTGGTTCAAAAGGAAAGTGCAGGAAGCAGAGAAAGGTAAAAGCAACAGCTACGCTCTCCGGAAACAGGGGAGCAGTGAAGCTTAAGACAGGATAGAGAAGGAATGAGAGGAGAGTGTGAGAAGATAGAGAAAAGCCAATAATTCCTTTCTTGAAAAGAGCAAGAGGGTGTTTGTTTTGTTTGTTTTGTTTGTTTTGTTTTCTTTGGTTTTTGTTGTTGTTGTTGTTGTTTGTTTGTTTGTTTGTTTTTATTCCAGATAGAAAGAAATGTTTCTTAGCAACTCAGCTGCCACGAAGTCCTGATGGATCACAGTGGACTAGGCATATAAGCCTATCTTCAAAATAAAATGTGAAATGGCCAAACTGAAATAACAAATCCATGGAAGGAATGATGTAAGATAGGTTACTGTATTTATAATTTGCTGTTTTATGTTTCTCTGAGAATGGGTATGTTTGCACAATGGAAGAAGCCAGAGCTGCAGTGTCTGTTACTAAACTTGCAGCTCCAAGCTGAAAACTTCTTACTTCAACAAATTTGAAGTTTAAATAACTTTGAATAAGTTTAAATAAATTTGAAGTTAATAAACACGATCCACCAAGAAAAAATACACAGAAGATAGGAAGCACTAGAATGGGTCACACAGGCATTTTAAGGATATTTTTTAAATCAATAGTAGAAAGTTATGAAATCTTTTGTCCACATAGATTGGTTTATGTCCTAAAAATAAGATCTCTTTAAATGCTTCCATTACTTGCATTATTAACATCAGCTATCATAACTCTGAATAGATCTTTATTTTCTCACCATAGCCTCAGTGGCATTCACATTTTAATATTTTGCATCTAGTAAATATTTACTATATATTTATTATATTTATCATTTAGTAGAATTGCATGATCACTAGTACAGATTAACAGCAACAACAAAAAAAAATTATAATTGCTGGAGAGGTTTTTCAGCAGAAATGATTTTCCACATATAACGTATATTTTCATCGCATATTTTAGACACATGTCAAAACATAAAAATGACTATTTTTTGAGAGGGAGAAAAAAACATTTTTGATAATACCTATTATTTCCATTTTGCATGAAAGACTTTATTCAGTGTTTAGCAGCCACCAAGACTACTATGGAAAGTCTCCATAGACATATCAAGTAGTGTTGTTTGGAAATGTATCACATTGAACATAAATGATAGGATTACATGAAAGAAGATGTAAAGAATTTGCAAGTAGTTCACTTTCTAATGAAGGATATTGGATTATATCGATCCAATTAGTAGTGTTTTTCTCTAATCCTTTTTGATTGTTTGTATGATGTAATGATGTTTTCCATTTGCCTTTTGTGGAAAAGCATATTTTATTACTTATCTGACTGAAAGAGAAAGAACATTAATACCATTGATGTCTCCCTTTGAGCACTGATCATTTCTTTATGTTTGGTCAGAAAGTGACAGAAACATTTTAGTGAATCCCTGTTTGCACTCCTACAAGCTAGCAAAGGGCTGAAGACAAAAAAGACCTGAGAAATCTGTCTTTTCCAGAGGATAACCAAGCAAGTATTAATTTGAGAAAATGTCATAATAAATTTCAAAGCTGGCCTTAAAGGGCTATGAAATTTTGAATGTTGATGTCTGAAACTTTTTCAGAGAGAATGTTTTTCAGATGATGTCTCATCAAAATGTCAGAAAAACAGGGACTTTTAAAATTCCTCAAGATAGACTCCAAAACAAAGAAATGCCCCAAATCATTATGCACTTCTTGAAAACCTTAGCTATTTTCCCTTTCTAGAAACCTTTTTGAACCGTAAAAAGTTGCCAGCCAAGACACAACATTTTTAGTAACTTAATGCAATCTTAGCTGTTTCAACTTAATATTAGAAATATTTGCTGTGCAGACCAACATCCACAATGAGTTGCAAAGAAAAACTACATCCTCTGTAGTTTAACTCTAATCTGCAACATCCTCAGGAAGTACAAGGTTTGGACTAGCTTGACTTGGAAATTTGAGACGGGAAATTTAACAGATCTGAAATATTGCATTCCCCATTCCTATCTTTCATAAAAAGTGGATTCCATCTCATGTCTGCAGTGAAACATATATTTCCCTATTAGCTCTGCTCTGACCATTTATCATTATTTCAATTATAGCCAACATGTTAAACACTGCTCCAAGACCAACAGACAAGCAACATTTGCACCAGACCTCAGGGTCAAAGACCATGGTGACTCATGATCTTTCACACCAACTTCAGTTTAAGGGATTCAGAGTAAAACAATTCATTACTAGAAAGCAAAAGCCTTTCCAGCTTGTGGCTGTTGCATAGTAACTACTTGAATACTTGTGATAAAGTAGAAGAAAGTGAAAAATACGGCATACACAGTAAGTGGTTTTAAAAACACTTCTATGTTTTGTTCTGTTGTATTTGAAAGACATAGGTAGCAAAACCAATATATATTTGTGGTAACGACAGTACTTAATAAAACGCATGCTTTGAAACCAGCAAATTGATCAAAGAACTGGAGCAATAGGAAATGAATATTTCCCATTAGTGATGATTCACCTGAGGATAATATTTTGCATGTGTTCAAATCTTTACAGAGGTATGCTGCAGAATCCTGAAACCAAAGTTTGTTTTGTTCCATTAAGATTGGAAAAGAGTTTAATCTCCTGCTCAGATCCTGTCAGATATCTCTCAGAGTTTTTCAGGTTTTCTATTTATAAAAAATATATATATATATATATATATTTTGTCTAAGACAAATCTCTTGTTTAAAAACAATATTAATAATGATTAAACCCAATGATAATGAACTTGAAGACATGGTACAGTGAGGTTTTGGCTTAAAAGGAGGAGAGGTTTGAGATCTAAATTCTGTTTGATTTTCAAGCCTTTTGAAGTGGCTATAATTCTGATCAAAAGAACATAGGGGAGAAAAGGCAAAATGGGAAAGTGGTAGCTGGGTTTGGCTCTTGAGCTATTGGCCCCTACATTAACAGGTGCTTGCGTCTGGGGTTTGGGGACTGAGATCACAGCTATTCTTAAGAAAGAATAGCGTCTGTCTATAACAAGATCCATCTATTATCTGAAGACAGAGGAATCAAAAATGGTATAATTAGATGTTAAACTGATGGAGGTCATGTCAGTAGCAGCGCAAATAGTTTGCTTAGAATTGCGGAAGACAGGTCTCACTGTAGGTATCAGATTAATTGCATATATTACTAAGGAGGTGGAAAACCAACATACTTCATTCTAAATATGAGTCTGTCGTCACAGGCTCAAGCATATCACATAATTTTTCTGGTTAACTGTAAAAAGCCATCAGAATCTTTCAAAATAGAAGAGGAGATAAAATGAAATAATAGATTACTGGGGGG
>VXAA01001523.1:81430-143126 GCA_013399115.1 Anseranas semipalmata | reverse complement strand
GGAAGAAAGGAAAGGGGGAGGGGAAGGAGAAAAGGAAAAGAGAAAAGGAAACACTGCTTCCATGAACTCTCTTTACTTATTTCTTCCATTTCCCCAGCAGCTGCCTTTCTAAGTGCAAACCCTTCAGTTACGTAATCTACTTTCCACATGACTTCCTCACTGCTTATCCCCTCCCTTGGCTATTTATGTTTTCCCTTTCATTGCAAATAGATGGCCTTTGCTGGAGCATCCTCCAAGTATAACAATTCTTTCCACAGTCTCAGTTTTCCACCCATTTTGACCCAGGCAAAAGCAATCTTCTGCACAAGACAGTGTACAATGTTTTTGTGGCCACTTGGACTGCTTGAGTATAGGGTTGCTTGAGTATAGGCAGGGCTGCCTTGAACCTGCTTTTAAAACCCACATCTTCCAACACGGAGGAATTTTAAGGCTCTGTGATTTCTATGCTATCACTGTGAGCAGTGATATAAATATCAGCGGTATACTGTTATGTATATGTATCTCCAAAGACAGTGCATATGTTGACTAACTTTTGCTGTCCTCCTGTAGCATCTCCAATTATCAAAAATTAGAGAGCATTTGAATGGCAAGGGAAGTCAAGTGCAAGCAATAGCTAAAGACTATTTCTCCCAAGAACTTTTCTCAGGTGTAGGGAAATGCAGTCCTTCCCATAGACCTTTTCATACTACAGTGGTATTTCTTGAGTGTCTCCTGTCTCATCCATAATTGTGACACCTCATCAGAGCACAGCATAGGGCAGCAGGGCCATGGCAAGAACAGTGAGTTGTACTGATACAAGTGGCATATTCACAGCAGTTCTGAAGAAACCCTTCCAAATCCATTCAGGGAGTCTCAGGGTTTCTTTAGTAAGTCTCAAAGCTCTCAAATCTGCTTCATTATACTAATAAATCTATTAAATTTTTGGTGAATTAACATTTTATTCTCCTTCCTCATTATATGAATATATGTGTTATTATCCAGACCATTTAAAGAGCTTTTTACCAGTCTATGATTTTTTCCCTTTGGTAGTGCTTTGGGCTTGATCCAGATGCCTTCACAACTTGGCCTTTCTCATACAGAGAGATTTACTTTCCCAAGCCCAGGTACTAAATCCTTAAATAATGATTTAAATGGACATTTACTATCGTTTTAGATCGCTATTAGAAGCATCATTCTCATTCAAAGCATCCAGGAAAGTACAACTTTAGAAATGAACCATGCCATTGACTAGAATTATAGGCCAGGGTTTTTTGGCTGCTATATATAGCTGTGCAGGCTCCTAAACTCAGGCAGTTCCTTTTTATTTAATGCGTCTTTCTAACAATTCCAGAAGTACTCACCCCTTTCTGCAAATAGTTACTGTCTCTAAGCATGTACATATGGGTGCCTAAAAAAAGGTGTTTCAGCTGTTTGATTGTTAAATATCTCAGTGCTTGTCACTTACTGGACATTAGCATCATCCCTAAAGCTATGCAAATCCAATGTTTATAAAAGTACGGATCATTAGGGCTATTTTGCCAAACCTTTTTGAAGGTGCTCCAAGGATTCACTGAACCCATTATTTATACTCCGTTGTCTAAAAAGGTCAATCTGTAGCAAATCAGTGAGTGTAAGTTACATTGTGGAAGCATTAATGAATAAAGTCTACTCCAGAGACCCAATGCAATAGAGAGCACAGAGGATTGTGAGGCAGAGCGGCAACACTGGCCTGCATTTGAAAATCAAAATATACTATTCCATACATTTCATTTTCCCATATGACATATAATTTTAACAAACATATTTACAGTATTTAAACCAATTAAGGAAGATGATAAACATATTTTGATCCAAGTTTCCACCCCTTTCACTCCCTCAAATCATTAGCATTTCATTTCAAATTCAAATGCTGCTTTCTTCAAGCCTCAAAAGTAGAGCCAAACCACTGCTCAAAAGCAAGAACTATGTTTGTCATTGGCACCAAAACATTTGATATTCATTCATCTTCTTAGTTATAGCTTTATTTTCCAGTATACCTAGTCTTTACTGTTCTCTCTCTCTCTTTTTTTTTTTCCCAGGTTTTTCCAAAGTAATTTTTTTCATGTTCCATTCTATTTAAAAACAAAAGCAGAGATGTATCTGTCAGTATTCCTGTCATCAATAGAAAACTGCGTCTCAACAGCAAAAAGGCCAATAGTACACCCCAGGAAAGGTACACAAGTTTCACAATTGCCCAGCATTTCAGCTTTGTAGCTGCTGAACAGAAACTGCTAAGTAAAGAGCAATCATTTCATCGCCACACACATAGACAAAACAGTCTATTCTGACTGTAACTTGTTAGGCAAGACTGATGTTTTTTTTTTTCACCAAAATGTAGTTAACAGTGGAAAAATACTGAAAGATAATAATCAGCACATTGTAAAGCATGGAATTTTATAAACCTAGTTTTATTACAAGAAAAATCACTTATAACAGTGCCAAGTTGTCTGGTGCTAAGACGCTCCATAAAACCACTGCTGAATCATGCTGGCTGACAGCCATACCAGGAGGGTCTTACTAACTCTAATTCAAGAGTGCAGAACTGCAGAGTCTCCCTCAAAGGCAGAGGAAATCAGGGACATACAAAGTCCAAGGCCCAGCAAGCAACCAGAGAAAAACAGCAAAACCAAGCTGAGAACCAGGCTGGGCCAGAACCAGAAGTCATGGGGTGGAGGCATGTGATGAAGTCCCACAGCCTGTGCTCTGGGGGTCAGACTGGGATTGCTGTGGCTGGCTTTGGGTGCTCTTAGTCTATGAGAAAGATCTGACTGAGGTTTACCTAACAGAGTGATGATGGTGCAATTTGTCTTGTTTTTAAAACTTCCCTTTCTCCCTCTTTTATTTACAGTACAGTACCTCTATTTTTTCCCTGCTCAGCAAAGCTGATTGAGTAAAAGAAAGTGTTATGACTGTACAGCTCCTAGTCTCTATTTGATGTGTTTACTAAAATCTAGACAAGTCCTCCTAGCCCAGATCTATATGAATTTCAGTGTGCGTGATTTTGTTTTCTCTTCTTTCTTTTTCTTTACGGGACACTGTCTATTTAGCTACAAACTCTTTGAGATCAGTCTAAGAGAAGCAGTTGTAGAAAGTCAACCACTCACCCAAGATCACAGCCAAATAACATGGGAATTGAAAACTTGATTTAGGGAATCCCAAGATAAAATCAGGATCAATTTTCACTAATTTGGTGCTCTGTAAGACTACTCTGAGGTGATTTTAGCAAACTTTTCTTGTTGGTGATCTCCTGAAACCTGGTGTTATCAACTCTCACAGATTTAATGCCAGTTATATATATATATTTTATGCACTCCCTTAGAAGCCCTCAACTTCTGAGAATGGTGATTATCTTTGATAATTTCAGCAGACATTTACAAAATAATAGACTTTCTTACCTCTGATAGTAAAGAGATACACAAAAGGGTAAATTTTAAGGAATCTAACACTGAAAGAGAAATAAGCATATATTTATTCCAAAAGCTCCCTGCATTATTATGTCATAATAATTTTAATGGCCTAGGTCTCTTTTGAAGTGTTTAGGCTGCTAATATTAGAGCATCTTTGAAAAGCTCTGAAAGCTGAGACAAGCTGATCATAAATCAACAATGCCGAGCTGTTACAAAACCCAAGAAAATTTAATATGAGCTATACTGCAACCAGAAAATCACACAAAATAATTTTCCCACGCAGCACTGGTAAAAATTCACCTGGAATACTGATTTAGGGTCATTGTGTCAAGAAATATGTGGAGAAAGTTCAAGGGATGTCTGTTCTCTGAGGGAATTGGGGTTGCTCAGCTTAAAGTAAGCAGAAAGAGGGCACCGATAAAAATCCAACAACCTAAAATGATACTCCAGAGGTTGAAAATAAACTATTTTTCACATCCATGGCCTATAGCATATGGAGCACTAGATATTAAATTGCAGGAAAATGCATATTAGATATTAAGAAAATTAACATTAGATCAATGAAATTCTTGACTATATTGCCTGGAGAAGCTGTAGAGATCTTTAAGAACAAATCAACCAGTCACCAAGAATGATATGGATAGGATTTTCCTGCCTTGAAAAATAGGGATAGATCACACTACTTCCTTCCCATTATTATTCTGCATTTTTTCTAGAAGATGGCTCTATCTTCTGCTTCACGCAGAAGATTTTCAAACTGATTAAAATATGTTGAAAGAGCCGATGGAGAGAAGAAATTACAAAAGAGTTGGTCTCGTAAGAGTAAGAAGGAGGAGAATGCCTTCTGTTCTCTCAACCCTCTCTGGGAGGGTTTTAGCAGCACTCTTCATACTCCACTCCCCAGTAAAACTGTAACAGGTTTTTCCTGTTATCATTCTTTCTTTTCTGTCATATCTCCTGTTTTCAGTCATGTCTTTTTATTCATTTTTCATTGTTCTGTTTGAAATACTTTGAAACACTGCATTTCCTGAAGAAGATGCTATTTTTTCTCCAGGTGGATTGATCAGAAGCCCAAAGGAAAGTAAAAGATATATCCTCTTTTAAGATATGTCCTGCTCTCCTTGACTTTACTGGGAATTGTACATGCATTTAAAATGAAGCTGTCTTGTTTAAATAGCAAAAGTGTGTGTATCTGTTTGTTTGCTAAGCAAAGAACCTGGAACTGAGAAGCTGTCTCACTGCATGTCCTCTGCATGTTTTTGTAACAGCAGATTTAAAAACCAGGCATCAGGGCCTGTCATTTAGCAGGCATTCTGGACATCAAAGCAAAGATACCTCCCTCACACCAAAACGTTGTGATGTGAAGAGAGAGTTTCAAAAAAAAAAAAAAAAAACACATCATAAAAAAAAAAAAAGAAACCATCAGCTAAAAAACCATCAGCTGCCCTCTTGGACATTGTTCCTTTGCAAGATGAAATTGGCAGTGTTTTATACCAAAAGATAAATGATAAATGATAACCTCTGCCAGTGTTTATTATAATGGAAAACCACAAAGGATTCTTTCAACATCTGTGTAGACACCATTCATCACAGAATTTCCACTGGAACGTGCCATGATTTAATATTCAGTCACATATGTACCTAAGAGGAAAGAAACAGGTATACAAGGTACATTTTAAATAGAACATGAACATATCTATGTACTAAGAATAACACGCTCATCCTTCTTCAGCTCATGCATGAAAACCTGATCCATGCTGATCTGCAAAACTCTGTACAGTCCACTTATTTTCATGTTGCAATGTGCCCATGCAAAGTGGGCACTAATTGTTGACACTATGTCAGTGAAGATAGCATGACTTTTCAGTGTTGCTTTGACTTTCTTCTGATTAAGTCAATTCATCAAACGTAAACCTTACAGTAAGAAAACCTGCATTACCAAGTCGTTCTTAGCCACTCCATATGAAAGAAGTCTTGAGACTTTTATTTAGGCTCTGACTGCATTTTTACAATTTTAAATCTTATTATTATATTTTCATTTAACACAAAATACTGGCACATTTGAATTTCCCTTTAAAGTGTTTGAGAAAAATATATATATCAACTCTCCCAAAGGAAATATTTTTAACTGATCGCCTTTTGGAAAGTGCTTTCTAATAATGTAATTGTTCTATGTTTTCCTCCAGCTATCCAATCCCCCAGCAAATAAAAGCTATATTGATGCTAATGGACACTTCTCAACTCCCAAAATTAATCATTTTAAAAATCCATTATGTCTCTAGCCAAAGTTCTTTTTTGCAATAGCAGTGCCCAGATTGTGGGGGGAAAAAAAAAAAAAAAAAAAAAAAGGAAAAGGCAACAACTTTTTTCTAGCAAACTGTATATTAGTTAGTATAACATTGAGATTTTCTACCACTTTTCCAGTGTGAGCAGTTTTTTCCTGCTTTCTGAGCACACCTTTCCTTGTTATCCACAAACACCTTTCAAATAACTTATTACACCTCTTTAGTTTTTTTTTTTTTTCATTACCTGAACAGCATTACTATATTTGTGCACTGTGACTGAATTATAGAAAGGAAAATACTCGATAATTTGTAATAAAGAAGGAAACATCCACTTTCAAAGATGAATTTTCTTAGGAATGTTTTTTCTTTGTGTAACCCTTCATATAACCTTAACAGCCGATCAGTACCCTATGACATTTTCACAATTCACAAATGACAGAAAGATAGTCTTGAATACTTTCACTTACATTTGCTCCAACAGAACTAAAAAGTTCTCTTTTAGAAATAAGACAAACGCTGTTAAGTCAAGTGGTTTTGGAAATTTTAGCCCAGCCTCCTTCTGGGAAAAATAAGCCATATGCAAAGAAGATACTCTGGAAAGTTTAATGCACAGCACTGAACATGTGGTGGTTGGGTCAGTAAGCATCATTGTCCCAGGAGACACCATGCTACAGGTCTCCAATACATGGGACATTTATTAGAATGATATCGCTATGGTTATTATACCACTGTATCTGCACAGATGTTATTTTTGTTATGGAATAAATATAATTATACTTTTTTTTTTCCTATTCCAGCATTATACCATCCCCACAGCAGAATAAACCAAACAAGAACAATGAACCATTATCCCAGAATAAACATATGGGGTTCATACAGGTATTGTAGTTTGCAATGGTATAATTATGCCAGTACAATTCTCAATGGATGTAAGCTTTTACAGTGATTTCCCCCTAGAAATTTTCTTACAGGATGATAGGAAGGAGAAAAAGAAGGAGGGAAAGACAGGGAGGTCTAAAATTATTTCCTTGATTTCTGTGGGCATATAGATCCAGTCACAGTCTGGCCCATGGAGAAGTTGCTCACTTAAGAACACTTCTCATCTGCACTGAGTAATGCAAAATGTGAATATTAAATAAGGAGAATTAATTAGCATAGAATGGAGGTGAAGGTAGTCTTATTTAATCAGAAAGCGAAAACTTTGTTTAGACTTGAGCATAGAAGTGAATCCATTGCAAGAACCGATAACATTAATAAGGAAAAGGAAGGAAAATCATAGAAGAAACCTGTTTTGTAGAACAGAAACCAGAAATTGTAACCAAGACAATATGGAAATCCAAAATGAAAGATAACAACAACTTGACACAAAAATGTGCAGCAAAAATTATAAATGTTAAAAATGTTTGTCATAATTAAGTGACCATAAAATGCAGGTGCAGAATGCAGACATGTATTTCTATTTTGAATTCTCTTCTGATCTACGGGATGTCTCTGAACAGAGATTTTAAGGAGACACAATTAATTATAGCAAGAGCATGAAGGTTTGAAGATACTCTCCTAACCAGTATTTTCATAATTCACTTAGTCTAATAATATTGATATTTTATGTTGAAAGTAAAACAGAACTTTACATTTTTTTAACAAATATAGATCTTCAGAATAACACACAGGTCTTGGAAAAAAAAAAAAAAAACACTGCTTAGAAAGAAAAGCAGTTAAATTGATCTGAATAATGCATTTCTGTCCTTTTCTAAAGGAGTCAGTAGACAGGAAGCATCACTGCTAGGAGCTAAAGTAACTGTAGAATTGACCTTCTACTGTCATTTATGATCTAGCATCATGCTGCTTTACTTCTGCTGTTCTGAATTTTTAGTAGACTTTCGGCTCTGAGAAATAAATGCTGCTGGCTCTGCTATTGCTAATTTGATGCAGGGAAGGTCACATAATTGACTGTAGATGTTTTTTCCATCCAAAACTGAAAGTGAATGGTGGTCTGGTTGTCTCATATGGGTTACCTTTCTCAGAAGCTATTTAGCTCATGCATAGTCCCATAAAGGTATGACACGATTCAGTATGAGCATGGATACTGCGGTCTTGTCCTTGATGTCTTTTGCGGTGTGGTGGGACTTGTCAGTAGTATCAATATTGCTGGTGCCACAGAGGTGAGTGACTTCCCCAGTAACTCTTGTCTTGGGAAGTGGCTGTTCTCCAGACACACCTACCAGATTTGCTTTCCTACAAAAGCCAAGAGATGTGATAGGTTCCCTGCAGCTTTTCTCTGTTGTGCTTGCCTAAGGAGGAGAGCTCAGATCCCTTCTCCTGTATTTGGTTCAGAGCAATCAACAGCCTGAAAATCAACAGCAATCAACAGCTACTCCATGTCTGGTCTTACTACCATTCTTGGTGGAGTTGTTTATACTTTTTAAAAAGCACTAGCCATTGGAACAGATAGTGAAACCCATGCGTCTCCAATTACAGGTGAGTGAATGTCCTACCACAAGGTGACAGTCACTCACACACTTTTTGGCCTAATGAAGTATTCTGTGCAAAGAGGTCATGTGGCAAGTCCATCACAGAGCTCAAGATCTGGTGGGTAAAGGATTTACGAAGCTTAAAGCTGGAGATACAGAGCTGTTCAGATATTAACAACTCTAGAAATAAATAAATTTTAAAAAAGGAACATTGTGAATCTAGCTGTTTCCAGTGTTAGGTGACAGCTCATTGAGATTTTCTTTAGGTTATCGTTCATGATTTAAATAACACAGCTACACCAGAAGTACAATAGTTACTTAAATGTTTTCCTTGTTTCTAGTCCATTATATTTTGGTGAAAACACCTCTGATGAGGAAGTGAGAAAATGATGTCATTTCCACAGACAAGGCCCTAAAACAGTGATATTTTGATAGTCATTGATGAATAAAAGTCATTGCCTGTATGCCAATCAACCAGAATGAGAAGCATTTTTTTTTCACAGAAAAGATTTCCTAGAGCAAGTTTCAGTTAACAATGTGGCATTTCCATTTATTCCATCAGCTAGTTTGAAAAAAAGACATTGTCAGATCAAATTTGACATCATAATTAGATTTTTTTCTTTTTAGTCAAGATTCTGAGAGCACTTGAAGGCTAAAGTAAATGTGTCTATAAAGATTTAATAAATGTTTCTATTAAATTTATATTCATTCTCCAAGGGATATTTTAATGACAATAGAAATAGTTCATTTAAATAAGTAAATATAGTACTAGCCATATTTTCAAACACAAAGGCTTGAAAAGAGTGTTGGTGCTTTCTGAGAGGGTTACTATGAATTCTTCCTCTCCCTCAGTAGAGTTAGGACTAAGCTCAGTAAACTGAATGGCAATCTGTGCCTACATTCACTGAAAGTTGTTCCAGACAGTTATGCAGTTGGAACAGGGATTAAAATCAAGCATGGGAGGTACTACTACCTGTGAACAGGTAGCAAAGCTCCTCTTGGCTTTCTTGGAAACTGAAACATCAGTACATCTTTGGTAGTACACCTTTTCTGCTACAGAGGGATGCTGCTCTATTGTATACTCTGTTCTATTTTCAAATGCCAATAGATGTCCTCTTTTCCTTGTTGCTACTCCATCCAAACACCTTCCATAAGTTTAGTAAATATTCTATTGTCAGAAACCTTCTTGCTTTCTAATCTTTCTCCAAAGATAGACAGGCATGTGGTGAAGTGTTATATGGCTATTACATAGTTCAGAACTACATTGACAAAATCTCATAATTTTGTCAGCTGGATGCCTAGTCAGGGTCTCTTGGCACTGGACTGGAATGTATATTATATATGTACTCTGTGTGACTACGCAGTTATCAGGCTGAGGAAGGGCATCACACTTGATTATTAATTCCAGAGTTTACAAGGCTTTTATTACCTTGGCTATTCAAATTATTTTTCTGCTCCTTTAAGGGTATCCTGATCTTGTGCTGTGAAAGCCTAAAACTGTCACCCTGTTTAAATTTATAGCAGCTTTATCAGCCCATTATTTCCAACATCTGGCTAGTAATGCATGGCAATAACTATTAAGTAATAACATCAGCTTCTGATTAGAAAAGCTAATATTGTACTAGCAATAAACTTTGTTCCCCCTGCAGCAAAGATGCATCAGAGAACAGATTTGGGAAGGACTTTGCAGAACCCAACATAAACAAGACAAAGAAAACAATAGTAATAACAGAGGTGGTTTAAAAATAAAACTCAAACAAAACAAAAAACAAACAGAAAATTTCTGTTTCCAAATTCTTCACAGCACAAAATTATCTTCTACCATATTATCCCATGCAGTAACCAGCCCAGTGGGAATTTGTCTAACTGCTTTTGCAGCATGGTGATGTTCATCTGGAATAACCGTTCAACTTCAGTCTGGCCTTATTCTTTCAGTATGAGCTCACTGTTCTTTAATTTTCCTGTACTCTTCCACTTTTGATTCCCTATGTTGAATAAATTTTCAGATGAAAGCTGTCTGCAGGAGTATCATACCTGAAAAATTTTCCAGATCCCTGCAGTATCAAACTATTACCCCTGTCAAACAGTGGACTTCTGAGAAGTGAAGGCTTCTTGTTTCCTATCCCAGAGCTAGTAGGAATTGTTCAATTTTATAACTGAGTTTTCTCTAGTTGCTACTAATGCTACAAATAAAAGCAGTTTACAATTAGTCAGTGACATCTGACTTTTTTCTGTTTTTAGCTTGAGAAAGTCAAACCCTCATATATTGCCTGGTACAATTTCTTACAAAGATCCCTACAAGTAGGAGGGTGTGGGAAAAAAAAAAAAAAAAGAAGAAACTAAATTAATTAGAATGCAATCAGAAAAAGTCCTATGTGCTATACATAGCTATCTTCCTGAACGCCTTCTCCCTTGGAAAAACATTGACGAAAATGCTCAGGCTCAAATATAGACTCTTGAAAATGCTAAGATAAAGGATTGATTTAGCATTTATTTTTAACATGTAAAAGAGATATAAAAAGAAATGACTTGATATTTAAGGCTTGATCCCACACCTGCACCTTTCTGTAGAGGGGATGAGTCAGAGTAACTGTTTCAAATTCAAGTGTCAGTGGAAAAGGTTTTGAAAGAGTTGATAAAATAAATAGTAACAAATGTATGGGACCAGATGCTCTTCATGGAAGAGCTCTAAAGGAAATCAAATGCAAAGTCTGTAGTGTGTTGCCTACTGTTTAAATCAGCCTTAGTACCAAAGGACTAAAAGGCAGGAAATGTGACATAAATTTTAGAAAGAAGTCCATGGGGATTGAATTAGCTACTTCCCAGTAAGCTGGACTGGTACATAGAGCAAATTAGTTGAAATTACACAAAGAATAGATTTTATAGGCAGCTGAATAAATGCGATAAATTGAGAAAGAATCCAAATGATTCTCATAGATGGATGTCATGCTTCAGGAGTGATTGCCAGGTTGTCAGTCATGAACAAGGATATGGATCAGTGTGGTCCACAGTGTACAGTGGGGCATCAGAATTTCCAAAATCCTTTAACAACAACAATAGCTGTTCGGGAGAAGGTGCCATGGAACACAAGAGCGGGTCCACTGTGAATTAATAATTGTGTGAAATATTACAAGCGAAGGATATGGATAAACAGATAGTCCTCAGAAGAATGGTAGCTTCCCAAGCTGTCTGGGCCCTTTGACATACTCATGAATGGTATGGAAAGGACTAACGAGGGGGTAAAGTTTTCTGATACAAAATTATTTGCCCGTGAGATGCTGCAGAGGGATCTCACAAGAGTACATGACTGGCTACTAAAATGTCAGATGAAATACAATACAATGCAAATCAATACAATGCAAATACAATAAATGCAAATCAATGCACTCAGGAAAACAACAGTAAGAATGCATAGAAAAGGATAAGTGTTAAATTACCAAAAAAAAAATGGACCTTAAAATCACTAGAGACAGTGTTATGAAAATATCTGCTCATTGCTTAGCAGACATTGAATCAAAAGAGTATTAGTGATTATGAGGAAAGTGATAGAGACATCATTGTGATAGTATTTAAAACCATAGGAGTACCTTAACTTGAATACTGAGAGCAATTCTGGTCATCCCGTCTGAATAAAGATATAATGGAATTAAAAGCAATTCAGAGAAGAGTGATGATGATTAAAAATCATCAAAAAAATCATTGTTGAGCTATTGAGCTGTTGAGCAGAGGGAAAAAATAAAAATAAAATAATAAAAAAAAAAAGCTATTACCTATTCCTTATTCCTCATCCAACAGGAGCTAGAGATAACCACCCAAAATTAAAACAAATAGTTAAAACACAAAGTTTGGACTGGATTCAAAGAGCAACTACATCACATAGGAAAAGTTAATGAATAGCTATTAAATACAGTATACAAATGTAATTTTAGGGTTGTGATGTCCTTAAAAGCTGAGTGCAGGAGTAGGGACAGAGCTTCAGTCTGGTACAGACCTTATGTTCTTACTCTCTCCTTCTTTGAGTGCTTTCATCTGTTTTCATCCAAACACACATTACAATTGAATCAATGCAAATGAGGGGGCTCTGGACTGGGTAACTAGATAACCTTTTCAGATCCATGAGTCCTTAAACTATTTGGCTGTGTTGGGAACTGAAATCCTCTGTAAACAATGATACTGGATCTACACGATATGGTGTTCACCCATTTACAAGTAGGCTATATTCACATATTCACCAAATTCCCTTACCCACTGCTCCTGCTGCCATGAAACCATACATTCCCCTCACATGCACCCATTTGCTTCTGCATTATTCTGTGACAATTTGTATGGTAACTTTTGCTGGAACCCATCCACCTCCAAAAAAAAAAAAAAAAGTATTTTTCATGAAGAAGAGGTTTGCTCTTGATCATATCAGTTATTTGCCCTACCATAGCAGGGTGGACAATTGCAGAGACAAGAATGAGCAGCTGGAGTGAAAGGTAGGTAGTTGGCAGCAGTGTTGACTGCTGCCAAAGGTATTTGTCATCCTATAACCTTGGTACATGTCATACAAGTAAGGGGAAAGAATCTGGACCTGAATTATGCATCCTCTTTCCCCTATGCATTCACAGTCATTGAGTATGGACAAAAACTGTGCTCTTCTTAATTGCTGTCCAAATCTCTCATCTCTTGAGACACCAACAGTTCTCATCAGTCTAAGCTGACAAAGTTAATGTGTTTTGCATCATGATCTGTTCCTTTAATAAAGATTCTGGTCTCCTTGGGCTAAGCTCAGTAGCTCTGCATTACACATAATCTCCTTAATCAGAGAACAAAAAACTAGGTTAAAAGAATGCTAAGACAAGCTCATAACCACAGGGAGATTCACTGTGCAGGCTACAGCCTTTGTTAATGAAGCATAGCAGGACACATCAGACCTCTAGGTTCTGCCTGCACCAGACAACCCCTCTGCAATCCCATGAGGTGCTTTGCTCCTTCAGGACACTTGCGATTGCATGAGGAGTGGTCAGGTTCTCACAACTGCTAATCATCTTCACAGACTGGTAAAAGACTGTGACTTTTATTACTTTCATTACCCAGTGTCACCAACCTAATGTAGTTTTAATTAATCTTATGTGTGGTTGGTATTACCTTGTGTTTTTATTATTATTATCATTATTATTATTTAAGCACTTTTCAATTACAGCTGGATAAATAACTGAAAATACAATATTAATAAAAGAAAGTGTAGAAAACATGATAACCATGTCCAATAAACTCAGTTTGCACAGAAATATTCATACAACCATACCTTTCTTTCCTGTGGATGCCTAAGTTACCACACATGCCAGTGACAGAAAGGAAGGTTTTCAGGAATGTCATCAGTTACTCATTTGGTGCACTCTGTTTTGCAGAAACCCTCCAGAACCTTCAAATGTTCTCTGCGTGTTGGCTTATCTTGAATCTTATGAGTTTTTATACACATGTTGGCATTCTTTTCTAGGCATGTTGTTATTAAGTTCAGAATATATACAGAAATAAATATAGGTATAGGTATAGATACAGATACGGATCAGGATCAGGTGAGGATGGATATTCATACTAGTTAAAATGCAGCTGGTATAATTTCTGAAAGTCGATGTATTAGATAAACTTGTTTATTGACAGGTCAATAAAGGTTGATAGAGATACAGTTCAATATTCTTCACATTTTGTTGGGTCTAGATGAATTCCTGATACCCAGCATTATGTATGATGGTCTTGGAGAGTTTCTATTACACAAAGTCCTTTATTGACTGATGCACTGTAGAAATAATATAGGACTGCTGTCCAAAATTCAGAGAAGAAAACATGTTTAAATGAGAAAAGCTGTTGCAAGTTCAAAAGACAGACCATTTTAAAGCACCAAGTTATGAGGAAACATTAAAAGACAGAATCAACTTTAACAACTGAGAATCATTTTTATGATAGCCATAGCTTGCTATGAAACCTATTCTACACCCTCACTTAAATCATGATGGTTTTTGTGGTAATTTTCAGTTGTACTAAGAATATCTTTACAATGATAAGAAAAGGAAGCAATAAATAGGCAGACAATAGTTCTGCTTTAGACATTTTCCATGAAAAGTTTTGAATAATTTGTAATTTATATTCAAATTAAGATCTGAAGAGGAAATTTCAAAGATTAAGGTCAGTGAAAGGGAAATAGTTATTACATATTTTCAGCTAATGTTTCAGAAAAGCATGGTACTTTACTCCAAATTTTATGCAGAAAGCATACTACCATGTTAGCCATTTTCCCTAGGAGGACTGATGGACCTGAAGGAGGAATCATGCTGTGAAGGTGCTAGACTGGAAACCAGGAAAGCTGATTTCCCTTTCTAGCTCTACTGACCAAGTGGTGGTAGGCATTCCAGTTGTATATAGTTTTAAGTCCCAGAATGATGTGTTCAATATATCTGCTTGTCTGCCACACAGTCTCAGCAACAACTGGAGGCCTCATGTGTCTTCCTTCCTGTCTGATACTAGTTCCCTAATACCTAGTACTATACTTACAGAATTCTCAGGAAAAGTATACTCAGCAAATAAATACCGCAGTTTATCAATCCCTTGTGCATTTGAGGGTCAGTTTCTCTGTCTCTCGTTGCTCCAGATGGTTTGTGCAGATGAGCAGTTCCATTGAGTTCAGCAGGGATAATTCACCTGCTCATCCTTCCTTTAATACACCTGGAATTTTAGGTAGCTCTAACTACTCTTTACAGGTATATCTGCCTAAACTGCCAGTGCTTCAAGACAGGGGCCAGGGTGCTCAGAATAGCAAACTGCCATGCTGTTGTAATATGATCAATATAATACATTCAAGCAAAAGACACATCTTTATTTGAATGGTCTACAAGAGCAGGTCAAATCTCCCTTTTATCCCACCTCAGTTGCTCCATTTTCCCCCCTATTAAGATTTCATCCTTGTTATCAACGTCTTTCCACTGTCCAGACATATTCATGAGGTCTGAATTCAGAAAGATACTTCAAAAATACCCTTCGGGTTTGGGCAATGCTTTAACCTTAAAATGGTCTCTACATGAAGAGGTCCCCAACCTCACCTCCAGCTCTGTCTCATACAGAAATAGTTGTACTGGCAGAAAGCCCCAGGGAGAGAAATGCAGCATTGTGCCTCTATTAACTATGCAGTGCAGTTGACAAAAACAGCTGGTCTGGCCTATGAGGTACAAACCGGAAAGCTAGATAGGATGACTGTCGTGATGGCAATGTTAGCATTACAAAGGCATGCTCTTCTGTGGAGAGACCGGTAACTGTTGATTCTGATTTTCCTGCTGACTAATACATAGGAACTTAGGAACCTGTGCACAATTTGATAGTATTTTACTTATGTGAAAGAAAGATTTCCATGATCATGTGCTATATTGTAAGCTTTTTCTTTCAAGGTCCAAAGCTAATTTTATGGTTTACCATTTTTTTCCACAATACCACGTGCCCAAACTAGGTGGTCAGATTTTTTCTATTTCTTTCACCTCCTCAGATGTTTGTATTGCTCCACAGTGGTAATATAAGAACACCCTATTTTCCACCTCCTGCAGCCCTGGTACTCTGTATAGTTTATGCTGCTTACAATTGATTTCCTACTGATAACTCCCATATGGTCCAGTGAGCTGCCAGGCATGTTACACTGTAGATGCCTGATGAATCTCAGCTGTTCTGTCAGGCTCAAGCAACTCACAGACCATAGAAGTCCTTACACNTCCTTACAAAAGAGGGGGGAAAAAAAAAAAAAAAAAAAAAAAAAGGAAGAAAGAAAGAAAAATGAAAACAAGAGAAAAAAACCTTCCTGATTCTCTTTACTTTTACTCGGTTAGCATCTTGCTGCACATCATTCATCAGCTTTTTCCTGTCATATTCAAAGAAATCACTCAAGAAAACCTAACCAATTAACTACCAGTCACCTTTCCAAGTGCCATTAATCCTCTTCTCTTGGAATCAGAAGCTGACATGGCAAACACAGATTTAAACAATGACAGAGAAATTTAAGGCTAAGATTGAAGAGATTAACAAGTTCCCTGGTGGAAAACAGGGGCTCAAGAAAATCATTCAGCTGCTTGCTGTTCTTATTGTGTCTTCTCCATACAATCTATCCAGCTTATTTTATAATTCTCTCCCTCATTTCTTATTTGTCTTACAGGAACAACTGCTTTTGTTTTTCCAAAAATATCTGATTTACATAGATTTAAGAAAAAAAAAAAAAACAGTTTTCAAAATGAAAATTTAGCTTCATTTAATATTTTGTATACATATTTTTTCTTAAATATAGTAAAAACAAAAAGCCCTTTGTCTTAAAAAAAAATCATTTTATTTGAAAAATTATGTTTTTGCAAAGGCAGACCATGGAGGGGGGAAAATTCAACCGTCTGTATGCAAATTATGAATATTGTTAGTCAGTTTGCTAAATTAGTAACTTATGAGACGACTGAAAAGGATGATATGATTTAGATCTCAAAAATTATTGGCAGAATCAAACTCAGCCAATATTCAGTTTCTAATATGAAATTAAATTATAAACATGGATAAAGTTAAGCACATGCTTAAGTGCTTTGCTAAGCTCTGATTTGAGTCTGAGCTTGAATGACAGCAAATACTGTTCTTTATTTTGTGCCTAGAATGAGAGACACCTGAAGGTAGCAGGTAGGTTGATTAGTATTTGAAATAAGAGTGTATTAAAATGTAAATTAAATAAATACTATTGCCTGGAAAATAAATGAGTTTTTAGCAACTGTCATCAGACCTGGATTCCACCTCCAGCCCCTCTGAGCTCTCGTCAGCTGGATTCCAGCCCAGATGAAGTGGGCAGGAGAGCACAGGAACCTAATGAGAATAAATGGGAATTAGTTTAGCACTCTCATGCAGCTAAATTATCCAAAGATTAGTTACCTGTTTGGAGCAGACTACCCAAGGATTTATTCAGCAGTGGAGTGTGCAGGCAGAATTCCAGCATTTTAAGCAAACAGGTCTTTGCTGTGGACTTAATAGAAAACAATCTGAATTGCATTCGAATTCTCCTCAGCAGTGCCTCAAAGTCCAGCTTCTTCCATGGAAATCTCCCAGGTCCTAGCCTGCATGAGAAAATGTGGGACTGGTCTTAGTGTGTAAATCACAGCCTCTCTATCCCTTTTATCTTTGCATTCAAATATCCATTGCTCTTGTTGAGAGAAGCTTTGGGTGTAGTGGCAACTTTTCAGTCCTGAAAGTTCAACACAGTATTTTAGCAAGGGCTGCAGGATGAGATTGTGAGAAACCCCCAGCTGTCCATCAGGTTCCCATCAGCTCAATCCATTCAAACACTATCCCAAACACAGGTGTACATGCAGCACAGGGGTATACAGTGAAAATGCAGGTCACAGGCCTGGTAAATGGAGTACAACCCAAGGGGTGGATTGCAGAGCTCCATTGACTTTCAACATTTTTTCGTGTAGCAACAATTTCAACCTGGTTATTTATAGGATGTGCCCAAGATGTCATGTGCAATATTATATGAGTCTGAGGAAAGAACTCATCTCTTGGTTCAAGTGTATCTCTTAACTCAGGTGCAGTCTTTTGCCAGAGACCAAAGAGTCCTACACTGCTAACCTGGCATGAATCCCTAGAGAACACCTTCCCAAAAACCTATGAGGCTGTATGTTTTAACTAGAGAAACATCTCTAAAAACCGTAGCAATTTTTGATAACTACCATAAACTGATCTTCTCCTTTGCATCTTCCAACATGATTAATATGTCTAAGGGGTAAAACATAGGCTCTTCTGAGTTATTGAAATACAACATAAGTGCAGGGCCAAGCTCTTTGTACCACTAAATTGCAGCCCTTGGTGCTCATTAGGGAAAATAGTTTCCTACTTACTTCAAGCTAACCTAATGCAGTGGGAAAGTGAATGAGAAAATAGGTGTATAAGACCTCTGTCTGCTGTAAATTCTTGAGTTTTACCCTCAACAGCATGGAAAGCTGAAAACTGATGATTTTTTGACAGTGATAAGAAAAGTACAGAGTACAATACACTCATGTTCTTACTGTTCCTGCAAATTATGACACGAAATGAATTCTCCAGTTGTTAGAGTGTAATCATGGGAATTGGTAGACTTGCATTTATTTTTGCACAATACCACAGGCTTCTTGGGTGACCTTAGGACCTATGGATAGCATTTTTTTAATTATTTAAATACTGGATAATATCTACACTCTCTATATGAGACAGATAATTTCAGTATCCTAAAATCTCACTCTCAGCACTAGACATGGTTGTCTTTCTTCACTGATTTGTAGGGAATTGCAGACTTCGGGCTTTTGAATGGCATCTAAGTCAGATCCCTAACTACCTGAAGATAAACGATATGAAGATTCCCCTTAGGGTTAAAAATGCATAAAAGATATTAGGTTGCTGGTTCTTCAGTCTCTAAAGCTAAGTAATCATAATATATAAGGTGGTAATACACAAAGTGGAAAGTAATGTCAGAAAAGTACTTCGAAATTTTAATTTCAGAGAAGCTCTCCCCCATTGGGCTAAAACTGAAATAAATAAAAAATAAAAATAAAAAATAAAAAAAGAGGTATAACAGAGTGAACACAAGACTGATATATTAAAATCAAAACAGCATTAACGAGCTTTATCCAAAGCAGATCAAATTGTTCAAACACAGATATGACTTTGGCTGGGTCCCAGATAACAGAAATAGATTCCTTTTTGAGAAGGAGCAGGAGGGCAGAACCAAAGGAAAGCAAGAAGACATGATTTCCTCCCATGAGCACAGGCAGCATTAATTTCCTATTTTTTTCTACTTCAAAGCAGTGAGGTTACTTATCATACAAATTTGTCATTTAACATCATCATATTTTGTCCGTGACAGTCTCTGTTAGGCAGCAAAACACTACAGTCCCCCGCTCTGCTGCCCAGCCAGAGCTCCCACTGCCAGACCACCTGGTGCTGCAGGTCACAATGTTGGACCTGCCACAGTTTTGTATAAAAGATAAATGTGTCAAATGTGTCCTCCCCCAGCTGTAACAAGGAGGTGAGGTGGGAGTTAACACATGCCCATCTGGGTGTCTCAGAGACTGCATGAAATCTGAGAAGTCCAAAGATGGGGAAGGCCTTCCCCAAAATGTCCTCCCTCAAATTTTTGGCGTGAATGGTGTAAAGGAAATCCTGAACTAATGTCGGTGGTTCTCACATCTTTGTCTTGCACCTTTCTTGGCAAAAACAACAACAACAACAAAAACCAGTCTTTTGTTTCGATATCTAATTATCTAATTGCTGGTAAATCAATCACTGTTGCTTTAACAGATACATTACTGCTATCACAGCCAGAAAACCAATGTTCCTCACAAGCAGAATCATGGAGAGGTGAAGAAAGCTTTGCTTTTTCATAAGTGCTGCCAATAATTATCTAGTAAATCTAGCGAGTTTGAAGTGCCAGCTATAGTTTCTATCACCTTGAATCCAATAAAAAGTGAAACTGCTCTCTGTGGCAAGGACTTTTCTTTCTTCTTCGCCTTTGGACACATTCATACAATAGAACTATGAACCATGACTCTGATTGCTAAGCGCTGTACACAAATAACTGTTATCTGATCAGAAAGTAAAGACTAAGCTCATGTCCTTAACATGAATCTGGTTTTGCTCAGGTTTCACAATATATTCAGAAACTGAATGAGAAAGAAAAGCATAGCTGGCAGAAAAGAGATGATGACCCCTTTACCTTGAAAATATCATTTCAATTCTAAGAGCACAAAGGAAGAGAAATTAGGCCTGTTTTTTATCTTTACCTAAGCTTGATTAGGTCATAGAAAGTTCAGGTAATACTCATGCCTCACAGCCACAATCATCACAGCAGTAGAGAAGCTAATGGAACAGAAAGAAATGAATAGAAATTAAAACTTTTTAACAAATATTCCAGCTGCCTGATTGCAAGGAAAAGGTTCAAAATAAAAATTGTCTAGAAGTGTATTGACACATTTTGTTCTGATTAGCATCCAAATTATGTGTCAGCAGCAGAGCCAGTGAAAACTATTACCTGAGAGCACTCCCCTAACTTAAGATGTTTTGAGAGGAAAGCTTTAATTTAAAAACCGTGATGACCGTGCATTTAAATATTTTAAATTATCATTATCATGAGGTATGCATGACAATGCATAAACAATCGTCCCTGTCTTATTTCTTTCCAAAGTGACTGGTTTTATTTGCTTGCTGTTCTTTTTTTTTTTTTTTTTAACTTGAAGTCATTGCCAAGTAAGGTTGTTCAAATAGACCAAAGAAGTTCAAAAGTCAAAGTTGGTAGTTGCCAACATTTGCAAAAATTGCTACTGNTGGGGGGGGGGGGAGGCTGGAGCAATCTCATTTAATCTCATTTTCAAGGTGACTGGCCACACTGGACTCGATCATGTTGGTTTTTAAACACTTCCAACCTGGAGTCCCAGAAATGTACAAAAAAAAAAGTTCCTTTTTACTATCGCCTTTATATCTTTCAAGTCTTGATGCAGACTGTCCAGAGCATATCATTATATGTCCAGGGCATATTTTTATACCATTTCATCACCTATACAGAACCTTTTAATCTATGCAAGAGGCTGGGATTATTCATGCTATTCAAGAGACCACAAGAACCTATTGCTTATATTAGGTCAACCAGTTCAACATTCAGCATAAACAAGGCACAAAATAAAACAGGACTCATATCATGATTAGCTAGCTAGGAAAGAAGCAATGAACTCTTCGCTTAGAAAATCACACAGAGAACTGGACTTCACTGTATTATCAACATAATAACACTTTCCCACCAGCTCTCTAAAAAAGCTTTACATTTATGTTTGGTTTTGATGTCTCCCAACCTGATGTCTTTTCTGACTATAAATACGTGTGCACTATAAATATACTTATCTTCCCTTGTAAAATGTTTTAAAATCTTCTGATGAAAAGCATTAAGTAAGTGGTGTTCTATTTTTAGATAAGCCTAAGGTAAGATAATGCTCTCTGCATTGAGATTTCATGGTTCTGCAGAGAGGGTTGGCCTCGCATCAAAGAGTTGTTTACACATAAAAAAATCTGTCAATCCCACCACTGCTGATCAAGGAAAACTAGTAAATCTGCTAGTAGCAATCAATGTTGGGAAAAGCAAGACAATAGTAAAATTTCAACAAAGAAATGACATTGATACCAAACTGAAGGATAAGTTCTCTCCTTCTGAGAAATTCAACATGTCAAAATGTCTTTATGCTATTCTTGATTTAGCTAATCCAAATGTAGACAGAAGTGTCACCAGATGAGTCAGGCAAACCGTCTGGACTCGAACTCTGAATTTGGAAGTGACAAACTCACAAAGGTTTGCTTGGATGTTTCAGTATAACAGTTAAAGTAAAAGCCAAAATTCCCAATCAGCTTTCAGGCAACATGCAAGTTGAACAAAAATGACATATCCAATGATTAGGGGGTCTGCTGAAGAGGTATGATGCTGAGATTTAATGCAAATCATGTAAGAACTCCAATTTTAACCCAAGTAGTCAGTGGAAAAGGCTAGCAGAGACACATGGAAAGGGCTACCATGGAAATTGTATGCAATGGCTGCATTCTTCCATCCACTGAAATTAGTATGCTTAGGTTTAGCAGAGTTCTTTAATGGTGGCTAGTGTATACTCATTTCTAGCCAATGAAATCTCAGAGCAGTTATTACCTAGTTCAGAAGGTTTCAACAAACAGGAAAGGACGGTTCTCATTCTCTGGCAGATATGGAGAGCCCTGCTTCTACCTGGGCTGCTAAGAAAGCATAACGACATGGTCTGCAAGATGCCAGTTCACAAGGCCTTTCAGTGCATTTGTAACTTCTAAGATGTATGTCTGTAAGGCACCTCACACAGCAGACACTTTGTTTATGATTGAAAACATGAGCAATTCTGAATAATATCTTACATAAGAATCTCTCTATCATGATTTATAAAATAGTATTTTAAATATCACTAGCAATAAATAATATGATCTTCCTCGCTACTGAGCTTGTTTTGTCTACTCCTTTCCCTTTTAGTTGCAATTTTTATACCCCATAAATGCCTCACTCTATGTCTGTGTTAGAGTAGAATATCTACAAGAACTTAAACCACAAATTCTCATTTCCATTAGCCATTCCACTCTTATCCACATCCCAGTCTATGAATAAATGTCCATGAAAGAGATGTATTTGATTGGGATGTACCATTTTCAAAGAAAGTCATCTGATCACCACATTCCATTTAATGTATTATTCCAGTAACGTAACTCTTAGTGTGAAATCAGAAAAACCTTTTCCAGGGAGTGGGTAGGAGGAAGAGAAAAATGAACATGGTCAAGGTAAAATGAAGTGATTAATTATCTAAGACTTTAAAGAAAAAATACCCAAAAGGAGTAAACTGTATCATCTAATGGACAGAAGATTGCGGTTTAAGTAGCTGAATAATTACTATGTTTGAAGCAAGAATGCACAATGTTTGATAACCCTTTCTGAATAATTGTAGTATTTCTCCCAGAATCTGTGTCTGTTAATTGACTAGTCTGAACGTTGCTATGGTAAACACTTAGCTTACACAGCACATAGTATAGGGGGCTGATACAAACTAAAGGAGACTGGTGTCTGTAAAATACCTTCTGATTTGTTTTTGTGAATATTAATTGTCAAAGATGTTAAGACAAGAAAAGAAAAAGGGACCAACATAACTAAGCTGCCTCTGCCTACTGATTTCAGTGGAATTGCACAGGCAGAATTTAACTTGAAAATATTTACTTTAGGATTAATAATGATTAAATTATTAAACATGCTTTTCTCCTATCTTGTAGAGCCTGCCACCTCCTTAGGAAACTGTTTGACATTCTGACAAGAATTTCTTTTTCACTGACACAAAGACAATCAGAGAGATGAAAAAATAGTCTTATTCTCATCATTATTACTAATGATGCCTGGTAGATCCTTAGACACAAGATTTTTGATGCCAGGCATTGTAGAAAACAACAAAATATATATATTACACACACACACACACACATACACACACACATATATATATATATAAGGAGATAGACAGTAGAGGAGTAGGGACACAGTTCAAGGAAACGGTAGGACAGTGTCAGCTCAGCTGGGCATAATAATGAGCATGATATGGTCTTATCCGCCACACAGCCTGCTTGTCTGTAAGAGTTTTAGATATCACAAAAAGATAACATTTACAAAGGATTTGAAAGAAACTAACAATACTCAGATTAGGGGGTTCAAGGGAGACTGCCACATGGAGATGTTCCTGATTGACACCAGTGAGTAAAAGGCAAGTCTACTACAATGCATATAGACAAAGTATCTTCACAAGACCTGTCTTGGCCTTATGAATAACGTATGTTCAGTATTTTATTATAAATGTCAGATGGCTTTTGACAATCTGGAAAGAAAATGCAGATTTTCTGGACAAGTGTCTCTCTACTTTTTTAAACTGTGAACATTAGTTTTAACCTTTCTTAGCAAGATAACCTCTCTAGTGAGTGTTTACTGACCACTACAAAAGCTTATGAGACATTGATAGGTTCACTGGAACTAGGGACTGATCTGTAAGAATATCCTCTACACTAATTCCATTTGTTCCCAGTTCGACTCATTTAAAAAAAAATCCCTTTTGTGAGCCTCCTCATGTAATGGTGCACTATAGCTAGGGAAATGACTAAAGGCTATTCAAGTTTACTGCAAGTGCAGGAATTCTTTCCAGTATCTTCTTGCTCAAAAAAAAATGATGTGGAATCACATAGCATTGGAGCACAGAAAGAAGAGGTTAAATGGAGCCCCTACAAATGGCAGCAGAAGGTGATTAATAGCATAATTTTTAATATGAGAGACTAGAAAAGTAAGAAACAAAACTGTGTGATGATACAGAAGTAACCAAAGCAAATCATCAAGCTAAAAATTGGAAAAGGAATGAGCTGCTCCGTAAACAGAAGAACTGTGGAGGCAGGTTCCCCAGGCACCGATGTCCTATGTCACTGCCCACTGCAATCACCTGCTCCCACCAGGTCCTCAGCACTTCCAAAGCCATCTCCTGAGTCATCACACTGGCCTGTCCCCACATTTTCTCTTTTGGGGGCAGGAAGCTGCACACATTGAGACTATTTGGTGAGCTAGCAGGCAGACACAGTGGGCTGAACTTGCACTGCATCCATTCCCTCAAAGGGAGTGAGGATGTAGGGCTCTCTCCTCTGCTGCAACTTTCACAAGTTGCGCAATTTTCAACAACTGCACAATAATGCTAAGAAAGACTGATGTAAGACATTGATATACAGGTCTAAAATAGATGCTCAGTCCATTCTTATATTTTCATTGCAGCCTGTCTTCCACATAAGAAGGACAGAAACACAGGCAATTTAAATCCATACAGGGAACAAAAGCCTCTAGCTCTCATTTTCAGATATGTCAATGGATGAATTGGAGTCTGATCCCCACACACTTTCCATGGACTTAAGCATGCTGGCCAATTTTGTTCTATTATATTCTATGACTAATTTACAGAGAACAAGGACTCTTCAGATGTTTCATTGCACTATCTTCTCCTGTATGCAAGGAGTATTAAGTAGATTCTTATTACAGGGAAGTGTGCTTTTTTTAATAATTTTAAAAACAAAATCCTTGGTGGATATAAATATTTCACCTGTAGCTATCCTCTTTGCTCCCCTTGTTCATGAGAAACTCGTATTGCTTATTTTTCGTGAAAGCCTTGTCAAGATGAGAAGCCATCACAGAAACATTTCAAAATTTCCCCAACAATTGGCTCATTCATAATCTAATTATGCCAGCAGGCAAGAAACTCCAAAAGTCCCTCAATGTGCCATGACAGTTTTTACACGGATCTTGACAACACTTGCCAAGCTATTTGCACAGCCTTGAAGTTTCTGTCAAAAGAATGCAGGGAGGAATAAGAAACCTAGAGACTTTGACCACATGAAATGTAACTCAATATTTTTTCTTCTGCCAAGCTGAAATGCTAGCCTAAAACTGTCGTGTGAAAGGCACACAAGGAGAGATATTTGTTCTTCTGAGGATGTCTTCTCTTAGAGCTTAGCTAAGGTCACCCTGGGTTCAAGGTGTACAGGAAAATGAAACCCTTTTTAGATACTGTTTCCATTGTAGGGAAAAAAAAAAAAAAAGGTCTATCCTGCATCAAAGGAAATGTCCACCACAATCCTTTTCCCAGAAGCACCCACTAATGGATTATGTGGTGACAAGCTCCCCCTTCTACAGCCATGTGTTTACTTTCCAGCAGTCCTGGTGTTAGGGTTCGGAGGGGATGGAGGATAGGGCAGCATCAGGTAAAAAAAAGCCAAAAAAGATCCCCTCCACCATAAAATGTTCCCTGATGTGGTGTGGAAGGGTTTTCTTTAGTCCACAGGTCTTGGACTTGACCCTAAACAGATATATATGAGGAAGATATTTTCTTCAGACCTATTGGTTCTAGATTTCTACCAGTCAAATAAGTCTATATCATCTGTGGATATCTTACATTTAAGCTACCCTTTTAAGATTTTTGTTTGTTTGTTTTGCTTTTTGTTGTTGTTGTTGTTGTTATTGTTTTTGTTGTTTTCTCAATAGAAGGTTGATATCTACTAAAAAAAAAAAAAGCAAAAAGTTACATATAAATTGACTACATGATCTGGGGACAATGTACTTCTTATGCCTTAAACATCTGACCTGAATGTTTATCCTCATTGCTTAATATTTGAGGTCTTAATACAGAACTGAACTCCAGTCATTGCTAAAAAAAAAAAAAAAAAAAAAAAAAAAAAAAAAAAAAAAAAAAAAAGAGTATAAGAATAAATGAATTCACTCTACTTTTGCCCATCTGCCTCCAATTTTCTTCCATATTACAATGTACTGTGCAAGCTAATATAGATTTTCAAAAACACAAGAAAAGGAAGTGCAAATAGAAATATCTACCTATGGTATTTATGTTAGAAGTTTTCTGAAGCTCTTTTAAAAGCTCTTTGTGGGTTTGAGACACTTAAAAGAAACAATATCATCTGGAGTAGACAACAAAACAACCGTCAAATTTGCCAATTTATTGCATTGAATACTGCAATCAATAGAAATGTCAGCTATTTCACATTAACATCAGAGCAGGTGGATTTATACGACCACTTGGTTGCTATGTTAGACTTCATCATGCTTAACAGTAAAAAAGCTTAAGGCTGCCTGCTCCAAGCCAGAAAAGCACAATCTTTCAAAAGTACTAATCAGTTAGGCTGGATTTGTAGGAAGATAACAAACATGTCAGATATGAACAGGTTTAACATTTTCAGAAGAAGAGCTCTCAAACGGAAACTCCGTCTTCCACCACAGACGTGTGTCTGAACAAATAAAATTAATTTTTCTCTGGAAAGAAAGGACTTTCTTTCCTGCTTCAACTACATAATAGAGGGAACAGAAAGTTTAGGCTTGATGCAGAAGTTAGGTGAAATTACTCCCCCAAGAAGTCTCTATCTACTCAAACCCACTTTCTTCTACCAAGGATGGAGACTTCTCACAGTTTCACTCACAGATGACTAAGCCCTTCCTCCAGGAATGTTTCCTTTTGCTAGTATTTATACTGCAAAGAAAAGCAATGAAGTGGCTCAGGAGAAGGCTTTGGAAGTGATAGCATTATGCTATCAAATATGCCTCACAAATGACTTGTGGTTTAACTGATTTAATGATACCAGGTTGCTGTTTCATTGGCTGGACAGACTTGGTCAAATGCCTCGATAGCACTCATGATCATGAATACCAGTTCCAAGTGGCTATTCAATTCCATGTTCATAGCCCTTGTTATTCAAGTTGCTGTGTGACTGTCAGAAGAAAACAGATTGCTGTTCATTTTAATCAGTCAGATCACAGCTTTATTGAACGTGCCTGTTTGATGTGATTGCATCCTGCACAACTGAGCGAAAGGAGACAAAAAGAACAATTTTATATCACGTAGATAATAACAGATGCACCCCTCAGAATTCATTATAGAAATCTGTTTTGCAGCCGTATGTTCCACTTCATCTGAAATCCTTTTGTTCTCATCAGCCTCTTCCTGTGTGAAACTACCACTTTGCATTTTGCAAGCATTGACTAATGGAATCTAATATTACTTTGTCCATATCCTTGGATCTCCTGTTAAATATTGAAAACTAAGAAGTTTAGTTTTCCATAACCTACAAAAATAACCTCCATGTAGTCCACTGTTTATAAAACAACAGATATATTTACCCTCTATGTTATTTTATACCCTCTATATATTATTCTCTGATACTTAAAAAAAAAAAGAAAGAAAGAAAGAAAAGAAAAACAAAAACAAAAAGAAAGAAAAATTAAAAGAAGAAAAAAGAAAGAAAAATAGCTCTAGCAGTAAACAGTTTTTAAAATATTTTGTTTCATTGGCTTTTTGTTCTGCCCCAGTTTAAGTCTTCAGGGTCGGTACAGCTTTATCGAATCTCAGCTCAGGCTTTCCGTCATTTTAGTTTAAGGTGTATTCAAATCTTTAGTCATTCAAATTCCCTTAGGAGTTATGTGTATGTGTATGAATCAAAATTACAGGTATCATATGCTGCTTCTTTTCTTCAACCTTTTTTTAAATACCTACGTGACTGTGCTGACTAATACGTATTTTACTGGCTTGATCCTTAGCTGATATATATTGAAGTGGCTCCACAGATTTTAATGGAGTTATGCCAAATTACATTACATCAATGGTCTGGCTGAAATCCCATCCCCCTTGACATCATTGGCACAGCTCCCATTGTCTTCAGCAAAGCAATTATTTCAATGTATATGCTCTGCATATAGAGACCCTACTCAGCAGAAGGTCATACAATCAGGCAAGTTGTCTCATGCCTTAGTTAGAGACATCACATACATCCTGTGATGTCTGCTAGAGGTTAACACTAAAACATGAATTTCTTGACTAGATATAAGAAGGAAGAAAGGTAAGGCTGGACATACATGAATTAACATTTGCAAAAATATTTCAAATATGTTTCAGTGTAAACTGGAGCAGTGACTCAGAGCGTTTCCTTACTTTTCTTTGTCTTTCTTATAAATTCATCATCTTCCTTGAATATCTTCCTTGGTTTAATTTGACTTGGCATTTTATTTGGAGGGAGAGATTTTTTATCTTTTTTTTTTTTTTTTAATGTTTCATAGACAGACTTAGATTGTATTTTTTTCATTTGCTTGAAATTTCCTCTTTTCTCAGTCTGGACAGCAAATCAAAAAGTCAGTCACTCAGACAATACTAGATAGCTCTTCTAAGCTCCATCAAAATACCAATAATAATAATAATTGATTTCCAGTCTTATTTCAGCAGAGGATGTCACATATTTAAGTTATTGGCATGTTAGACTAGAGCTAGGCTAAATGATAAAGTGACTGTCTCTTCATGCACGTTTGAAAAGACCAAAGGAATTTCTATTTCTTGTAAACCTGGAGGAGCCTGATAACACAGAGCTTTTATAATCTGAAAGCTGGACTTTCATCAAATGCAACCTGATAGACAGATGTTGAGGTTCTGAAATGTCACAGAAGCCTTCCAGTGAAAAAAAAGGTGTAAATTGCACTTGTGTTAACAGTGAAGGGACAGCTGCAAATTCCATATCAAAACATTATGAATTATATTGCAGTCCTAATGTTGTTTTGTGTGTGACATTAATGCTGTTGAAAACACATTGACATAGAAGCCTAATATAAACATTACGAGCCAAGGCTGAAATAAAGGCAGGAAGGTTATCATTGACAGTATGGATATAAACATATCAGTCTTATAATAGTATTATAAATAAAAAGGTTGTTAATTTAACAATAGCCATATATATATATTTAAGTAATGTCAGTGCTTACACATTGCCAGCCTTTGTATCAACATTTATATGGGATCTCATAAAGCAGCCAAATACTTCCTGTTAACTTTCGGGAAATGATAGCACAAACATGACCATAAACATGATTCTGCTGCATAAATCAGGTCTGTACATGTGTAAATTGCATTGGTAATTTATAAAAGTAAATGTAAACAGAAATAGCCTGCCCATGATTCAAAAATGCCAACGTAATGAAAAACAGGCTTTGGAAATCATACCCAGGTTCTGCAGGTATTTGGTGTTAGAGCACAGAAGGACAAATAAATTTTTCTACAAGCAATGTTCATCATGCTCAGACCTCAAAGTTCTCAATGAGAGTATATTAAGGATGGAAAGGTATACAATATTACCACTCCAGGTCCTTCACAGACCTATGATTTTCTTATTAAGTCCTGGTCCGACCAGAGTCAAGGGGAATTTTTGAGAAGAGATCTGTTATTTCTGCACCGACTTTGGAAGTATGGAAGCATCTGATGTCTGACGGACTGGGAGACTGACAGTACAAAGAGACCCAAACACATAATCTGCATGGCATCATCTTTCTTATATATCAGGAAGTTCAGATTTGTTTTTACCATTAGGACAAAGCCTGATAACTTCATTCAGATGTCCTCATGCTGAAGGTCCCTTAAAAATAAGGACCCTTAAAAAGGATGGGCTGTGGGGGGGAAAGGGGATCCCCACTCAGAAATGGGGAGAATCCCACCCTTTGGTCCATATGGACTGAAGATTTTGAATTCTATGCTTCACTCTTAAAAGTAACTATGCAAGGCATCAGGGTTTGTTACCACTAACAACCCCACTGGCAGACAACTTGACTCCCAAGCCCTTTTCTAGAACCATAAGACAGATTTCTCCCCATTAAAGCTACCCATTTGATTTTTCATACGGACTGTCCAGGAGTCAAAAAAGCTTGTAGCTCTGCCTGAGTATTGCTGGTGATTCCTGCTTTGAAAAAATAAAAATAAAAAATCATTTATCCATCGCAAAACAATACTTTATTGTTCTGTACAGAACATTAAATAATTGAAAAAATATTATACCACTCCCATAACTGAGGTACTAGTGTTACTTTAAGGAATGTGATGTTTCATGCCAAGAAACCATCTGTTAAATGAAATATGTGAGACTAAAATAAGGCTAAAAAGGAGACTGCAGATAAGATAGCTCCAGATTGGAAGCTTCCTGGTACCATGGGAATGCTAATTAGTGTGGATCCTGACAGCTGTAGGTGTTCAGCTCTCAACAACTAGTAGCATGCTCTCATACCTTCCTTTTTTATTTATTTATTTTATGCCTTTATTTTTTTTCGAGGGTGAAGAGCAGTCTGCAGGTCCTTGTTCAGCACATTTAAAGAGTAAATTAAGGAGACAGAACGTTATCTCTGATAGTGTTTTAAATGAGATAATGGTGCACACTGGGAGAAATTAACTTGTAGCAACTTTTACTGATCATTCATGAGAAAAAAAAAAACTTTGAGACTTATAAAATGTTAGAGATTTTTATGTTGTTTTGGTTTCTTGAATCTACCTTTACACTTCCTGCCTTTGTCAAGTGCAAGGAAGAGGCATGCATTTGGACCTATGGAGAGTCTCTTCAAATATTATTTCCACTCCATTCTCCCACAGTATGATTAGTTAGACAGCGCCCTCTCCTTTGAAAAAGGATCTCTGTGTATCTTAATGTCTGTATGCACGGGCAAGAACGGCCCAGAACTTCAGGCACAGAAGTGTCTCACTAGAGCATGAAAACAACTGATTTCATATCCTAACTGATTTCATAGACAAAGCATACCTCCAGAAAGCTGATAAAGATGCAGGAGAATTGTAGTCATTTGCCTGTCCCCTTCTTTTACCTTGGATTGATGGCATTGCAGTAAGAATAAGGAATTTACACTTCCAAACCGGTCAATTGCTTTGAATATCCCACCATGATTACATGATGATGATTTACTCTGGAGTCCTGAGATTATTTCTGGCTCTATTCTTTATGATCTTGCTGCACCTTAATTTTAATATTTTTACAATACAGGTAGTGATATTAAATTTCTGAATAACATGCTTTGAGATCCTTGTAACAAATGTGCTACTTAAAAACAGTGTTGTTGAAATTCTGAGAAGACATTCAGCAATTTATGCTGGGCTGAGATCTCACAAAAACTTCTCTGTTCATTGAAGTCACCTAGAAATGATTACAAATGAATAAAAGAAGTCCCTTCTAGATTCCTCCTCTAAAGAAATTTAAATATCTTCAGCAGAGCTATGACATCCACTAGTTTAAACAAAGTTAAGAAGGTAAAATATTCTCCTAAACATCCTTGACCAGTTATTTCCTTTTAGCTTTGCTAAGAGGAGGGATACCACAGGATGAAGTGATTAAAAAAGAAAAACCCAACCTTATATGGAGAGCTGAAGCAGTGATTTTTCATCTGCAGTGACAAGAAGCAGGCAAACAACCCTGGCTTTTTTTTATCAGCCTGTCGCAGTACCAGCACAATCAGATGAAGTTACTATGATGTGCTTTCACAGTTGCTTTGACTGATTGTGCACATTGTAGCTTCTTAATGCTGACATTGTTCAAATAAGCCACAGAGGAAACATAAGGAAATAAATACAAGGCAAATAAACCCTTGTGAATGTTTGTAAGGTCCATTGAACCTGAGGATTGTACAAGGTACAGGTGGTAAAACTTCCTCATACAACCCCAATACTCACCCTTCTCTCATCCTGCAAACGTAGATGCTCACACTGTCTCAGGCAACTGGCTTTTTCAAAAAATGGTGATGTGAACAAAGCACTTTTAAAGGGTTTGTCACAGGTGCCAACCCCCACCATCTATGTACTACAGCTTGACTCTGTAAATGTTATGCATCCAAAATGTCTCAGAAAGCAATCAGGAGGAGGGGGAGGATGTTCATGTGGGCAAAAGAGATCTGAGGGAGTCTCATTTAGTTTCATTTAGTTTCATTCATCTACGCTACATCCCACAGGAAGATAGGAGACAGTTGCTGTACCATCCTCTTTAAATCTGTCCCCTTCTTCCAGTCATCAGTGAAGCTGCAGTCCTGGAAGGGGTTTGATATGGGTGACCTACATGCAGTTTCCATGAGCTGAAGTTGACAGGGAAATCCATACAGACATTTTGTTCACTATAAAATTGTTTCTCCTCTTTGAGGCAGGATGCCTACAAGTGATGGTCTAAAATTTAAGTCACAAAGAAGAGTTACAGATAGTAACACACTGTCAGCAAAACTAAGCTATCTAAAATCAGCATTATCCCCTTGCATAGCTAAAGAATACAGATGTCCAAAAATGGGTATTATGAACATGTCCCTTGTAGTTCTTACAAAAGCATTGTATATTACAAAGTTAAGTGAGTAAATAAACTGATCTGCCATTAACAACAAAAATGGCCCCAGGGCTTTAGACCTCATTAGCCTAGATTCAAACCAAAGTGATGAATTGCATTCTTAATTGATTCTGCAAAGATTCCTAATGAGGCTATAAAGGGAGGGATCCTGAAGATAATGGATAGCTTTTGAAAAATTGACAACGGTAAGGGAGAGGGAAGAGCCATCACTTAAATATGTGTGTAACTAAACAAAAAAGATTGGGAATAGAGGATGTGGAAGAAGACTGTGAGGATGTGTTTTCACCCAGATCCATGAAGTGTATCAAAACTTGTATCTTCCTGTATTTCTGAAAGTAGAAAGAAAGATATGTAATAGAAAACTAATTGTGGTGGCAAAGTACTGGAAGATGTATGCTTGGTCTAATTAAAAACTTTGTCAAAACATCACTCATTCCTTTCAAAAGTGGCAGATTCAAACTTAAAAATGTAACCCATTGCCACACTGTAGAAACTAAAACAAGAGCATGCAGACTCTGAAATATCAGAAATTCAACCCTACCTGATAGAATTTCCATCAGCTTCGGTAATGTTACCTTCATAATACCAGCAATCCTATGTGCCCATGACTACATAATTAATAGTTTTATATCTGGCAGTCCATTCCAAATCAGATGCCAGACTTACAGCCGTGTAAGTCTTACACCTCTGTAAATCTGGCAACCAATCTGAGATTGAGACTGCATGAAGTAAGATCCTGTGTCCATCCATCTCTATGAAGAATTGCTTCTTCCTTTTTTTTTTTTTTTAATTTTTTTTTATTTATTTCCCCTCAGAGATGAGCTCCATTTCCATGAGGAAATTCTCTCCTTTTTTCACAGTGGGTAGGTGAAGAGGAAGCATCACTGCTTAAGGTTATTTCCCTCTTGGAGTGCAAATTCATAGCTGTTCCATCTTAGATTTGTCCAAATGAGATGTGGTCAGCCAAACTGTAAGCACACAGAAATTTACTCATCTTATTTGTGTATGGATTAAGACGTCTAGGAGAAAATCTCCTGGTTCTTCAGCTTCTAGCTTTTCTATGAATCTTCTGGTCAAACAACTGGATATCTTCAGGGAAACTTGTAAAGCACCCAAAAAACATCAAATGCTTCAGGCTTTATACCTTAGTACAAGTTACCTGCCAAGATGAAATCAGCATTTAAGCACCAGCCTATAGACTTGTAAAGTAAGTGAATTCAAAGTATCAGTGAGAAAGTTTAGTGAGGATCAATGCCTAAGCTAGAGTCAAGATTAAACCTTCAATAAAGACATATCTAATGAGTTGCTGTCCTCCAGGTCTAAATGAATCCCATGAGAAATTCATGTGTATAATGGGTTCTGATGATCTCTGAAACAGCTCCAGAGCATCACAGGGAACAATAGCACAAGTGCAATTATTACAGTTCCTTCAGCCTGAATTTCCTTACTTTCCTCGGTCTTGGTCCCAGGACAGTCAGTTAAAGAAAAGGCGGAATGACACCAACACTGTTAAGATACTGTGGAAAAAAAAAAAAAAAAAAAGGAAAGAAAGAAACAGCAGGAAAAATACCTAAAATGGCCTGTTTCTTTCATGGGCAGTGAGTAACAGTATTAAAGAGAGCAGGGAGTTGTTCCAGTTACTAAACAAAATGTGGGGAGTATAATAAGCACTATGGATTTTATAATCTGGCCATTTTTTCATCTAAAATGGTGAAAATCACGTGTAGGGTAAAAGAGATTTAACGTCTTAATATAACTGTACTATTAAACCACTGATAACTGAGAATTGTACTTTTACATTTTTTGGTCTTTTGCTCAGCTACAAAGTCAGCAGTGAATGAAGCTTATTAGTGTTTAAAAGACGTAGGGGAGCATATAAAATAAATCACAAGGTGAATGTAGTAAGCAGAGATGCAAGAGCACAGCTGTATCTAAACTGCAGGGTCTGATAGCATGTCTCTGTTACCAAATCAAGATGGGAAATCCAACCACAACTGTTAGAACCGTATGTACAGACGTTTTACTTTCCCTATCCAGCATCCAACATTATTTCACAGAAAAGAAACAAAAGAAATCTGTTTGGTGACTAAACCACTATAGCACAACCAACCTGAAACAGACAGCCCATGAACATGGTGGTAGGAGAAGTTCCCAGTTTCCACAGGTGAAAAGGGGAGTTTTCGAAATCTCCCCTTTCCCTTCAGTGTGAGCACACTAGGTGAAAGACAAGGTCAAGATCAACTCAGTAGTTTAGTTCATCGCAGTTTTCAGCAGGTATAAGTTTAGATGGATATAAATCAGGAGAAGCCCAATCACCACCACGTTCCTGAATTTTGCAGTGATATATCTTATTACATCCATTCTCCTTGTTTTAACAGAAAATCCCCAAATTGTATTACTGCTACTCACAATGAAATTCAGTAGGAGCAGGGTGGTTGTTCTTTGCTTTTGTTTTTTCTATTAACTGAAAGATGACAATGATATGAGAGATCTTGAAATGTATTTACCATGAGCATGTTTCTTCCATTTCCTTGGCTTATCAGATAGAAACATTGATTTTCACTGCTTTGGGGTTAGACATAAGAACAAGTTATTGCATATTATCTGACCCTCTGTGACTGCCCATGTGCATGCTCTTAGTCTGCAGTTCACCTCTCCTGGCACCCTTTCATTAAAAAAAAAAAAAGGGGGGGGTGTCTTTCAATATTTAATATGAATGTTTAATGTTTTTCTGAATGTCAGAATTTAGAGAGAAGTGAAGAACACAAGCTTATTGTTTCATCTTAAGACTGTTTTCAGTAATCATAAACCCCACATGTTTTTTTGTATGTGACTATTTACCTGTGTTTTGAGATTTTATTAACTGAAGATTGTAAAGTGCTTAGTGATCCCTGGACAGAAGGTAGTTTATACCACACTAAGCTAAAACATAAATAAGAATAAAGCATAGATATATGCCTTATCTGGAGAACGGTCTCCAAAGAGGGGAAATCAGGGGATTGATTTTTATGTTTATGAAAGTCAGTAGGGAGTTCTGCTCTAAAATCAGTGGCACATGCAAGGGGCTCGGCTCATGCAGATGGATGAGGAAGTTAGTGTGCAGATAGCTGTGGATTTACAGCCCACAAGGTATTCTGCAATAACTTGCCATGAGGGTTTTCCTAGCCTACACTGTGAATGCCTTCGTGTACAGCAGTCTAATAAACTGTTTTGCACTTGTTCTCTATTAGATAGGTTTCTTATGCCAGCTGACACACCAATTTCTACACATTACCTTTTCTGTAATGATAAATCCTGTAACAATGTCTGGATAAGTTACTCTTAGGTCTCATTATATTCCCCAAATATGCAGTCAGACTGGCAATACAAACATAAGAAATCCAATTCCTAGCTGCCATAAAGTGGAATGCTTCCTTGGGAGTCAAGGCAGGTCCCAACATTCAGATCTGCAGCAAATGTGACCTGGTTACCATGGTGTGGTCACCATAATGCTGCATGGTCTCTGAGCATCCTGCACTTTTCTAGGGAAGAGATCTGCATGGTGAACAAATTTAGGAAGTACTTTTAATGCCATTGGCTGTCGTGAGCAGCACAGGTCATGGAAATAGGAAGAATGTCCCAGCTGCCTCCCGTGATAGAAGAGCAAAGCAGCCACAAGTCATAATCCTTTGCCCTAAGGTAAATCTGCCCCAGGAAATTTGACACTGGTTCTCTCACAGGAGAAGTTTTCCTAAGGGTAAAGGAGTTTGTGCGAAGTTATGCTAAATCAGCTGCTGCCAGACATTTGCCTAGAGGGCTCTGCAGGGCAGCCCCGGTCATGCAAGTTTAATCAAGCTGGGTCCTCCAGTGGTGGGTGCATTGCTCCAAGGCGTTGTGCCATCCTCTGGCAACTCTGTGTATACAATATCCCTTGGCTCACTTCATTCAAAGAGAAAAAGAGATATCTCCTATGCCCATTCTTGAAAATAGTTCTTTATTTAAAAAAAAAAAAAGTTTGGCAGCCAAAAGCACCAAGCTCTATTGGAGACACACTGTCTGCACAGCAGCTTCTCCTGGTAACAGATCTTAAAAGCTTCAGCAGTGATCTGTTATTCTTACAAGACACAACAAAGCTCCCAACAGGCAGAGAACAGCAGAATTAATGGATTGGAAAGTGAGAGCCTAATGTATGAGCTTTCAGAAGTCTCCCAAGACTAGCAGGCTCATTGTGCATATCCCGTAAGTTACTGCTATTGGTTTTGGGGTGTACGTGATACCATCAGTGGAAAAAAAGCACAGAGGTCAATATAGCTGCAAACTATCTCAGAGCATCTGGGTAATACTTCTATGGATATCCTTTAACTCTGAGAGAAACAAATATTATTTACACAACAAAGAGCTTAAAAAATACCCAAGTAAGCAAAAGCCAGCTCAGTTCAACTACTTTACAGTTAAATCATTTTTTATTGAATTCAAGTTTCATGGATCATTAGAGAGCCAGAGGCAGAATTCCAAGAGCTGCTTTGGACTAATGAGTCTTCAGCAAATTGTTTTCTTAAGGCTACCATACCCTCTTTCTGGGCTGTAGGGAGAAACTCTGGTTTATGCATTTTTTTTTCTTTTAAAAACAAGACAAGTTTTTAACTGAATGTAATTTATATCCAGTGCAATAGACTATTGGTAGGGTGCATTTCCTTAATCCTTTTTTACTATTAATAGAAATGTCCCAATACTGTAGAAAAGGTACTAACACTTGCACTTTTTTATGGTCAAATTATGCACCTTTCTTTTTATATAGTGGAAACCTACTAGAGTCAGTAGCTTTAAACTCCCTCCTTTCACAGGCCTATGCTGCTTTGCATCCTCTGAGAACCTGTGGTTATAAATCAGTACAACCATTGCTGCTAATGTCCTAACTGATTTTGGAAAACAGGAGAGGGTAGTCAGCAACAGCTTGGCTTTAATCTGTGAATACCACATAGCTCACACAAATTTGCTCCCAAGGGAAAACATTTATTAAAAAATAACCCTATCACTCTAACAGGCAAATGGAGAGTGAGCTGAAAGTTAATACTTTCCATTCCAGAGAAGAAACATTTGACATTAAGTTCATCAAAATCCCTTCTATCACCATGGCCAGGCATGCCGTTATCTGCAGCCAACAGCACAGAAGGGACCGATCGGACTGGCAGCACGTCCAGCCACCTGGGACTGTCCAGCTCAGCTGCCTGGACACTTCTTTACAGCTGGGTGCACTGGGGGGTATTGTATGTTGCACAGCCAGGGAGAGTTTTGAGTTCATACTTTGGGTTTACAGTCAGATATCTTAATTACTTTGCTGTTGTGTCTAATACATCCCCAAGCAGCCTGTTCATGCATCAGACAGTCACCCTGCAAAGAAAAGGGTGCCAATCTAGGCAGAGAGGTACTTCATCAAAGGAAAATTGCCTCATTAGGAAGTTACCTTTAGCAGTTGTCCTGGAGTTGTAATTGAAATTCTTACGTCTGCACACAATAATAATAAAATTTTTTTTTGCTTTAGTTCAGCGAGGTTTTTAATACCAGCTTGCTAAATGGATGGGCTGAAATTTGTGTGTTTCAGAAAACAGAATGAGCAGCACAGCAAGAGATTCAGCAGCTTGTATTACATTTCATCTACTGTTAATCCAGTCATTTGGTCTGGAAAGCCAATCAATCTTTGTAGCTCTGATTATTGTGCAGCTAGAGTTGGCAAAAAATGTTCTCGTAAACTAGCCAAACAACGAGGATTTGAGCAAGGCGGTAATTATTTGTCTGTGGAGTCAAATTTGGTGACTACTTCCAGCCAGAGAAACAGGAGAGAGAACCATTTCTGAAATAAGCATTAATTTTCCCTGCTCTGAATAGCCGGTCACGTGCACAAAGTGGTGAACTCCTGCCCTGTGTCTCCGGGAGTGCATCAGGCCGTGTGACCAGCACCTCCTTGCTCTTGCAGGCCCTCCCTCTCCCAGTGTTTCCCCACACTTTCGTCTCCTTCCTCCCTAACCCTAAACCCTGCCCTTCACTCCAGGCTGTTCACACCCACCCACAGGGCACCAAGCTTCAGAAAACAAAAGCAGGCACAAACATCAAACAAGTCTTTTTCTGTTTCTGCCACACAGAACATACCAAAACACATATTAAAGTAGGATTCAGGCCATCCCCTTCTTCCTCAGCCCCCCTTCCTCCAACATAGCCAGTAAATGAGTCTCAAACTTGGGGCAATTTGCTAGAGATGGTAAAGGTGATCTTCAGCTGGAGAGAACAAAGCAACATTTTTAAGTGTTTCCGGGGGGGATATATATCAGAGTGCATCATAAAGGCTCACCCTTCTCACAAGGAGTAAGAAGGAGAGGAGCTGGGTGATGTTTTAAGACTTTGGGGCCTGGTGATCAAGGGTGAGGTGTGGGAATGGAGGGAATACAGCCAGAGCAGCTTGCAGACTGCACCCAAGTAGCAGACCAAAGATGAGAGCATGGGGCAAGCAAGAGGCAAGCAGAGTCCCCGCAATGCCATTAAATTGTCTAGGGCTTTCTCTTGTCTGGAATCTAACCTCAGAAACAGAAGGCTGGGCCCCTCAGAGGCGGGCAGAGGGCAGGAAGGAGCAGCCTGGGACACCCACCGCTGGCACTCAGTGAGACAGCCACTGGATAGCCTGCTCCCAGGATTACTGAGCTTCTGCACACAGTGAGGCTTCACACAAAGAGCACTGCTCAGACTCAGTCCTCGCTCCCGTGCAGCCTTCTAGGGGGGAGTGTGGAAGAGTTTGAGCAGGAACGAAGTTAAGTACCTTAAGATTTGTCATGTTAAATTTAAACCTTTTGAAATAGTTCACAGCTGTCAGTGTCGCCTGTGTTATTTCAGATTTTAGCTTCCTGAGGAATCGGACAAAACCTCTTTTAAGAACCTCTTCTAAGAACTCTTTATGAAAATGTTCAACCCAGGAACCACAATTCTTTTGCATTTTGCACTGTGGAAAGCTTGCTGAAACTGCTTAACTACAGAAGGCTGATTGCTGCATATCTTGAATTTCAGACAAATCACGAGATGTTAAAATTGGGACTCAGTGTGATAATGATGACTTTACCCACTTAGTTCACTATAGGCTTCAAGTATTGTAGTTATTCTCTCAACATTAAAAGAAAAGTAGCTTTCTCCCCTGCTATTTCCCAGAAAGCAGGGGAATGAAACCCAACCAGCTTGAAACCATTCAGACTAAAATGCAAAATGATGATTTTGGCAGGGAGTGGGTATGTACAGCAGATAAAGTGCAGGAAATTAAGAACCAAGTGCAGAAATATACATTAACTGAAAGCCACATTAAAGCTCCTTGCTATGTAGCATGTTTAGAAAAATTATATGTAGTTTAAAATTAAAGATAACATTCTTTTTTTGATTTCATACATATATGTGTGTGTGTGCATGAATATGTTTGTGTGTGTGTTACCAGCAGTAATGAAAAGGGTAGATAAATTACTTTTGTCAGATGAATAAGTAAAAAAGAAAAAAAGCATTTTAAATACAGTCAGAGTATATAATTAATCAGAACTCCTCTGATTAATAATTATTGTTATTGTAGTTATTATTGATAAATGTTAGCACTAGACTTCAATGGCTGAGCTACTAAGAATTCAGATTAACTGAAATGCATCTAATTTGCCTGCATGTAGCTATAACCATTTTTATTAACCAATAATTCTTCTCTAATACTGCTGGTTAACATCGCTCTCTTGCTCCATGTAATATACATAGTTCCTATTCTACTTAGAAATTCTGAGGGACCATGAATCTGTTTTTGCCTCAGCCCCAGGCTTTCTGTTGACTTCAATGAAGTGAAGTTAATTCTCTCTACCTCCCTATCCTCCCTAACCTGTGAAACAGAGGAACAATCATTCCCAAATTCATAGGGGTGGAGAGGGAGAACCCTTATTGCCAGCAGTGGTGGAAGAAAGGGGAATGCATGGCTGGGAAACCCCTCTGAAAGCACCTCTGATGGGTTGAATTGAACAAGGGGAGAATATAATGAAATTGAAGTGGGAAAAGGAGCTCATACCTAGGGAGCGTGGATATTATTTAGGTATTTTTCTGGGATGTTTCATCCTTGCTAAAGGATGCTCAGTGGACGGGTAACTAGTTCTGCAAAAGGAGAAAGGATGAAGAGGAGAGAGGATAAAGAGGAGATGTGTTCATTACTGCCTGTCTGTCAGACAGTGCTATGCCAGAAGACAGAGTATTGTCATCTTCCCGTCAGATTGCAGAAATACCTTATTCTGTTGTAAGGGTGAAGTGTGAACAGAGCCTTCAGCATGGATCCTCTTCAGCTGGTAATATACCTCTACCTCATTTATATATACCTCATGGGGCAAAGGGCAGAGTTAAGGGTAGGGTTATATATTTTTATTCCATTTGCCCATTTCTTTTCTGTATATACTGCTGGGCTCACAATAACTGCACGGTAGTGCCAGGACCAAGACCCCTTTAGGTGGGTAACCAACCATGCACAATTCATGCAGTCAACATGAGAGCAGAGATCTACACCAGGGCATATTTGAGTTTTCTTGCTCCAGTGAGGTCCAAGTGTTGATCAAATTTGAGTGTGGCCTTCCACATAGCTATAAGGTAGTGGGTCAGCCTGGACCTGTGTACAAGCTGAGAATTGTGCTTTCTTAAGAGTGTAGACAGGCTCCCCAGTTTGAAACTGTGCTCTAGATACTGAAACAAGCATAGAGCTTTACAGATATGGGTGCTCCATATTGGTGAGCAACATTAAATGCAGGAGTTAACTCCTACTGCTAGTGCATTATTCTTGGAAAGACTTCCACCTGTCAAAGGTTTCATTTAAGGGTGCATTTTGTTTGTTTGTTTGATTATTTGTAAGCAGATAACAAATGGAAAAAGTTATCCCTGTTAAAATCTACCTCCCCTGCTAACTGAGTAATCAATTGTAAGATAAGTTGAAAAGGTATTGTCAAGTGGCCGGTTATTCTCGGTGTAGTGATTCTGCATGAAGTGTATATTATCTTGGCCAGAGAAAGCATTTTCCTATGTGCTATAGTTAAATCAACTCTGAAGTGTGAAATGAGATAAGACAAAATCTATCACACTTCCTTGCAACTTTACCAAAGCTGTTTCCATCCTCAGAGAGCAAAATAATCTTTATTTTGAAAGGAAGCATTTCTAGGTCAGAACTTCTAATTACTTCTGTTTTCACATATTCTTAAATTGCAGATGGGGAAACAAAGTGCTACCCAGTAAATTATGGTCCTTCTTTATCCATGTACAAAATTATATTATGTCATAGCTATCTCTGGATGTTTATGTGCATTTTGTTTCTACATTCAGATAAAGTGCAAATGGATAAAGTTAAAAGAAGACATGGTCATTTTACCTTTATGTCAACATCCTTCTGAAAGATGTAAAAGAATTCTGCTTTCTGTCTACAGTGGTTTGTTTTCAGAATTGATTTCTTCTTGTTCTCACGATGAAGAACATAAACCTTTCTCTAAAACAAAAGAAGTCAGTTAAGTAGGACTTTGACCTATTTGCACTTAAAATGCTTTTTTTCACTGCTATCCTAAAGAGTCTGCACCTGCTTGAGTCAAACATAAGTTTACTTGCAATGTTGTTATTTCGAATTGCCTGATGTTAAAATTTATGATATCGGAGAAAACAATTTCCCAATATCTATGTCAGTCTCTGCCTGTCACCAAAACAGATTTTTGTCTGCTGTCAGTGAAAGAAACAAGTTGCTTCCTGCAGACATAGCCTACAGCTATTGCAGGCAATTCAATTTAGAATCTCCATTAATGTCTCATCTAACTAGTTCTTGAATGTGTGCAACAATGGTGTCTTGACCACATCCCTTGCAAACAAGTCCAGCCACCCAGTTCTTTCTTCTAAGAACACTACTCTTATTCTCTGTTGCATGCTCTGATCTAATTTCCTCCACTTGATCTAATTCCCTTCTGCATGTAGGATGATCATTTAGAGAAAATACATATTTTCAGATATAAAGAGGAGATGAAACACTATAACAATTGACCTTATACGTTACAAAGAATTGCATACAATATCATTACTTATTTTGTTTTTCACCCTTTTAGTACAGTAGCTTATTGAATGCTAAAGCATAGGTTCAGGAGCTAGTAATTTATCCAGAACTCTATTGTTCTGGATAGAGAATTGTGTTTTAATTGGTAAAACAAGATATCAAGTTGAAATTATGGTAAAAGATGAAAGGTTCCATAATGACTTCTAAAATGCTTTTTAGAAAGTGTAATGGAATTATAAATGCTTAGTTTTTGAAAACGTGTATGAGATTTTGGTTGCCCAATTCCCAAAATAAATTTCATAACCTTTTCTTCTTTTTCTACCATTAAATGCTCTATGCCAGGAAGACAAATAGCTACAAGAGAGAACAAATCTCAAACTTACATCACCCGTTTTTCATATGCTGCTAAAATGTACTTTTTCTTCAACAGCGGAAAACTAACTTCCTATTTATCTTTGAAGCCAGTCATATTATTTATACAGTATTTATCAGGTCTTCAGCTTATTTTGAAATACAGGGAAGGTGAACTCTTCTCAGTGCTTGGAGTATTCAAGGTAAAATCATTACAAAGGCAACTTCACTGCCTACTAAAATTCAAGCTAATAAACCAACTCTTCTGATCCTTTTTCCTGCTTTTCAAAGCTATTTCAAATCATAACTTTTTATTTTATAATTTTGTTTTTGTTTGATAGCTTAAGATAACAAGAGGAAGAGCAGCAGGGTAACTTTTCAGTTTCTCCCTGCAGAAGAGAAAGCAGCTGAATCTAGTACTTTTGCTCAAAGCTATGTGTCTATCAATCATCTGCTCCTACTTCTGACTGCCCAGTTGTGCAATGACTGCACATTTAGTGGAAGCCTAACAGCTTCTGGAACAGCCTAAAACAGGAAGAAAACACAATTAGTACAAGGCCACACTTTTACCTTTATTCCTCTCTGAGCCCTAACCTAATAATGAATATCTACTACACTACTAGAAATATGATGCATGAGTCTTAGCAGGCCACATGATGTATGTTAAGCAGCAGACTTTCTTCTTTTGTTTTAGGATATCATTTTTCACCCATCCCACCCACTAGCTTTGATATATCACAGCTACTCTCTCCACCTATGCAATGCTGCACCACAGCTAATGAGTCAAGTCTCCAGCTGCGACAGATCTTGTGGTGGGAGAAAAACCACAGTGTCAGACCACAAATGGATGTGATACACTGATAGAAGAAGGTAACACAAGAGGGATAGAAGCTTACATTATAATGCATTAAAGTGAATTGGCATCGGGTGGACCAGTCCAGTCATTTTATGCCAGCTGGTGGTCTGCTCCAACAGAGAAGAGATCTACATTAAAGGTTACAATTATCCAAGTCAATCATGCTGCTTCTTCTCATGTTCTTCTAGTAACATTAGCTGACCTGGAGCTTTACGAGTACATCCTAGCTCATTTTATTAAAAAAAAAATAATAAAAATCAACACAGACAGAGCGACATTGATCTTTCAGCCTAGATTTTTGCATACAAGTCTCTCATCCCACAATAAAAGAATTAGGGAAGAGTGAGAGAGAAATGAGAGCCCCAGTCACCTTACCTATAGTAATACTTATGTGTTAAAAGAATGAAACAAAGGCAAATACAGCTTCTACAGCTATCATCTAAACCTCATTACTGTGCTATAATATCACCTGGAGCAACTTGTTTATTTCAGGGCTGCAGCCAGGACTGACACTGGGGAACTAATCAAGGACTTCTAAACCTAACTGCCTATCTCTATAGATACAGCAACAATATCTATAAATATGATAGTAATAGACCCGGTGCCTCTGTGAAGTGCAGGATGTCATGTATTATACCCTGACCAATAACAGTTCACACAGGATTACGAGGAGCTATTGCCAGTATATTGCTCTGTGGTCTAGCTTACCCAGACTTACTGTAACAGAGTAAACAGAATTTAGATCTTACCACCCTGGATCCTCACTGTTTTGCATTCCTACAGCATTTTTTTTATTCTAGGAACTCAAAGTGTACATCACTTAACTAACTCAACCTCACAATGCCCCTGAGATGTAGGTAAACAAGTTTATGTACATTTTACAGCTAGAGAAACTGAATCTAATATTTTTCCCCCCCAAAAAATGTTGCTCCCTTCAGCAGGTAAAATCTGACTCAGAAGTGGGTGTAGGATGAAACCTACAGCCTCACCACATACATTTCAACATTCATTGACTTTGGAGAGTGAGGCTAATTTGCACCAGCTGGGGATATGACCCTACACTAATTGGCAACAATGCTGGAATAGCTTCTTCCTAACAAGCAAGAAAGTGGAAGGTCCAGCAAGCTATTTTCTATATCTAGGTTAGAGGAAAGTGTTGGCAGAATCAACTTGTTTCTGTAGACTCATAGTCTGAAGCAAAATGGTCAGAGAAGTAAAGTTCTCACTTTTTCCATTGCCAAAAGCAGATGTATCATAGTGTACTTGAGTTTCCTGAGAATGACTAAATTTGTCTTTTTTATTGTGCAGCTGAGATACAGCATGATGTATTCTACTGCAGAAGCAAGTGACGTACTGGCATTTTTTTCTTTATTCTTCTCCAAATAGCTGATCTATGGTACAAACATCCATGTCACGGCAATGAAAAGAACATGTGTTATTGCTTTACCCTTTGAATGTATTGTGACTGCACAGGTTAAAGGAGTCAAAAGAAAAAGACAAGCAGAGAGCTTTTTTATGTAATGAAAGATCCTGATAAATATATGAATCATAAATATCTTTTGAATGTATCCCATCTGGTTCTTCAAGATAATATTATAACCTTCTCTTCTTTACTGCTGAGGGATTCTGTCAGTCGGAAAGATGCTATTAAACAGAGCAAAACAGTAAGGCCTATTTCCTGCAGTAATAAAAAGAAAAACAAGTTTCATCTTTTCTGACTACTTTGGGTACTTCAGTGTGTGTTATTTTGGGGGATTCTTTGCAAAATATCGTGTCAAACAAAAAATTGAGTGGCTGTCATTTTCATCACAAACACATCATTTTGCTGCAGGAAAGTAGAGAACCTGGATGTAATGCTGTGCAACAGTTTTCTTGTCTATTAATGTCTAACCTGACAAAAACTTAGTGTCTTGCAAAATTTTAAAGATGATGGTTGAGGAATATGATCACTGGCATGTACAGTATTCTGGGGAAAATCAGTAGAAAAATTCAGTTTTACAAACCAGGGGCATCTACTAAGGCTGGATTTGAAGGTGACTGGCTGTCTTGCTATGGTTTAATTTTATTATGCTCTTTTTGGTAATCCCTATCCTACTCCAACTCAAACAGGAGAGGCAGCAGGACAGAGAAAAACAGGGTAGTACTGTCAAGCTGCCAAATGACCTGCAACATATTTTACTGCTTTTCAATATACAGTGTTATATTGGGAAGAGAAATCTGCTTTTGCTTTTTCTTTGTCAGGTGGGTTTTATTCTCTTTTAAGAAGAGAGCTCAGACAGATTTATCCATTATCTTCGCACTGAATTATTATGTTCCTTTTTTCCTGGGCCCGAATGAGATTGTGATTTTAATAAGGCATAGCCAGCTAGTGGCTTATGAAGGGTTAAACCCTCTCCAAACACTTAGGTAAGGTGTGACTAGATAAACACCTTATGTTTGTTGAGGTGAAACATTATTCTGCAACTTCTCAAAGTCATGGGTGATTTTCTACACTGTCAATCCAAGCCAGGCTTTAATATGATGAAGAGCTCTGAAACTGCACTCCTACTACTGCAGGTTCAACACAGTACCAAAATTGTTTTGATCCACTTCTCCTATCTGATAAACAGCTGGCATTTGGCATGGCTGAGTGGATGGAGACATTTCTGAACTGACTTGAATGACCTCATAGCACATTTGCAACAGATGAAGCTTAGCAGTTAATCATGATTGAAGTTGGCACCTGAAACAAAATTCTCACCTCAGCTTTGTGTTATAGTTGCAGCGTTATCTTCCAGGGGTATAATTTGGAAGCATTTCTGCTCTAATCTCAAAGGAGTACTGGCACTATAAAATAATTGCTTCAGAATAAGTGGATTTATAAATAGTCTATGCTATATTTGGGTAGTTCAGGTTTGCTGTTCTTATTTGCATTTTCTTGAGAAGTTCAGCTTTAAGCTTTCCAGGTGGCCTTTCTCCCAGTATATTTCATGGATTTTAATTGGACCAGAGAGATCAAATTGTACTAATTGCCTTTTTAGAGAGGGTCCTTTTGTTGCTCAAACTCTTTCAGAGCTGTAGACTGGTTGGCACAGCAGACTTTTTGGCCTATTTCAGCAGTGAAGTTCAGCATTTCCACTGGTGCTGCTATCCCATCGGTTCAGGCTCCCAGTTCCAGATCACTCACCGAGTCTCCTGGACAGCATTTCTGCTGCACAAGGTAATTCTCAGTAGCTGAGGCCATCACATCTGTATGTAGTCCACTGCAAAGGGCAGGGAAAACAGGGCTGGTGATACCCTAAGGACAGTATATCCTTACTGCTATGATTACCAATATGCACACTACATGGTACAACCCAATGAACACTTCATAAATGTTCATACTATCTTCTGAATATTGCAGGCATAAAATCACTTCCTCTTTTTTGGAGAAGTCTATGTAATTTACCATAATACCAGAAATCTGCTTTGAAATATCCTTTGCAATTACCAGACTCCTGATTACCATCATCTTATATCTGGACTTGTGAATTTGTTTTGGTCTTTTAAACCATTTTGAAATATCAGAATAGTGATAGTGAAAAAGTTGAACAAAATTACAGTTGAACTCCTTACTTAAGCATATTTCCAATGTATTTGGTATAATGAACTCATATTGCAGGTTTTGGGGAAAAAAATGTACCTTTTTTTTTTTTTCCTGAAAGTGCAATATACCCTCAGAATAGTCCATGGCTTTTTGAAAATTGTCAACTATTTCATGATGACGTGAAGAATCTTCCCCTCTTTCAAACAGGAGAAAAAAAAAATCACAAAAATTATTTGAGAAATTGAGATGGAAAAAGCTTAACAATAAAAAAAGTTTAAAACTTCAATCTAGTTATTTAAGCAATGGAAATAAGGTAACTTGATATTACTCTGCTTTCACTGGCAGAAAATACTGGATGCTAAAAGGCTTTTACATTAACAGAAGAAAACATAAGAGGAACTTATAGCTGGAAGCTGAAAGGAGAGAAAATCAAATGGGAGAAAGGTACACATTTTAATAGTATGACCAACTAGAATTCATGAGGGCTAAGGCACCTATGTCCTAATGTCTCCCCATCAGGCCTGTGTGACTTACATGTGTTTGTTTGATTGATTTTTACCTTTTGTATCTACTAATTATGCTTCAGGTGCATGTTATTGACCTCCCAAATCAAAGCTAAAAGCCTGTCATAGATCCCTCCAAATGACTATATTTTCTCTTTTTGGTTTAAATTCTATGAACAGATGACAATTTGTCTTGAATATTTCTCTTTCAGGGAATTTAGGCTATGCAAAAGCATTGTAAATGTATTTAGGTACCTAAACCTGCAACAAGCTTAGAAACAAAGTCTGACATTAGTTTATGTATAAAAAAGGAGGTAGAATGGTGGGAATAAAAACAGTTTGCATGCCCTTTTGCTGGGCAGGCTGAAACAGAGCTTCGGGTACTTTGAAATCTTTGCAGAATAAGCAGGAACATGGCAGAAGGAGCGAGCAAAACAACCTCTATCTGAACTGTTGATTACACTGGCAACAATTGCTTTCATATTTTGCTGATATAATGGCTTGCATTTGACTCTCAGTCAGACGCTCACAAAAACAATTACAATTAAGCTCAGAATAGAGATTGTTTCACCATTAGAGGTGAATGGAGCTGGAGTCAGATATTGCTCAAGTCATGGTTTCTGGGAGGTCTCATTTTCCTCACTCCTTTGTGGAAAGAATGTAACTATTTGGCATTCAGGTTCAGGGAGAGTAAAGGGAAGTAAAATTCTGGGAGTCAGGCTTGGAAAGGTGGCAGCCAGGGGGGCATCAAGTAGATCTCCCTGCAGAGAAAGGATCAAAAGTGTCTGAGTGTAGACAGAAAAGAAAAAGACCTCATGAAAGATAAAAGACTTTCTGGCTGCAGAAATAGTGAAAGAATAGGCAACTACATGCACAAGTTTCCTTTGGGGAGAAAAAAAAAAAAAAAAAACACTTCCTAATCAAAGCAGAAAAAAAAAAATCATAAAGCCTGTTTCAAAGGAAACCTTCAACACCATCTCAACTGCCAAAAGCTATTGATAATTTATCTGCAAGGCACCAAAACAAAGGGTCCCTTCCCTCTCTAGTACAGGCTGATGTGAGAAGTTAACAACCTTCTTCTGTTATCAGTCACTCAATTTGCTTAAGTGACAGCAGAGATCTGTGTGGTGGATGGAAAGTGTCTTGACTGCCTGAAGACAGCTTGCTGTCTTTATTCAGCTTGCTTTAAAAATATGTGTGCATATACATTCCCGTACTTACGTGTGTGTATATATATGTGTGTATATATATATATGTGTCTATATATATATATAGACACATATATATGTGTGATGAGTAACAAAATCCAGTTAAAGAACATTATCAGCTGACAAATCAGGTACTTATAAATAACATGTTTCAGTGCAAAATTTGCCTGTTCAGGATTATTATTCGCTGGTTATTCACCCAGATTTGAAAGACACAATTTTAAGTCTCTGTCAGAGTCTTCCCATGTGACCTTATGTAAAACACCGAAGGAGGAGTTCAGGTGCCTAGAAGAGGCACGTAGTGCCATTTAAGATGACCTAGTGGATGTGGCACATTTATACAGGGCTGTCAGAAATGACACAGGACTTAAAAGGGACCCATGTTCCTAAGTGGCAGCTGGAGGCCAGGTAAGAATACCTTAGAGTGCTTAAAATGAAATTAGACACCTGTTTCTATATCCTTCTTCATTTAACTCTGTGCTCCAGTCACACATTTGTAAAGTTCTGACCTTCGCCAATTTTCTTGCCAACAGTTCACAATAATAGTATGTGACACCACTCAGCTACTGCAGTGCTGTGGGGTCCTTTAGGTACATTGCCCTGTTTGTGCACATGAATTCCTTTAAGTACACAGCCCCGTAGTACTGGTTTTTGTTTCCTTTTTTTTTTTTTTAAGATGACCTGTCTGTCAAATAACTTGCTGACATATATACAGAAAAAGAAGATTGTGATCAAGTGACCGTGAACTGTTTGTGAGCAAATACCATAGCAGAGGTCAGAGGTTTGCTTCAGTGTTTGATGTTGCCTTATCGCATGTGGCCAGGTCTTGTTTAAAAGAAAGAAAGGGAAAAACATAAAAATAAAAAGGCATCTTAACTTCAAAGGGCAAACTGATCTCTAAAGTCAGATGTTTTTTTCTTACTCACATCAGCAGGGCACCCACAAATTTTATTCTATAAAAGAATGAAGGGAAGGTGTTTTATATTTAAATTCCTTTTAAAGCAAGATTCAGTTTTTATTTATTTCTCATGTCAAAGATAAAGAACGATTTTCTTTCCAGTGTTAAGTCTACGCTGCCCCCACCTGATTGTAGCAGTCTCACAGCAGCCCTTTCTCATGAATCACCCTGGAAGAAGATAACAAAATATCTGATCTTTGGTTCCTGGAACACAGCTGCAGCTGGAGAACACTAGCCGTGCCAATAGATTGAGAACAATCCAGCTAAAAATGTTGTTTTTTGTTGTTGTTTTTTCTTAAAAGGATAAGTGAATAGAGGGTGATTATTTATTTCACTTGTTGTAACTGGTTTGTGAGAACATCCAGGAAAAATAAATAAATAAAAAATAAAGAAAGCAGCAAATGCTAAGTGAGTAATTAAAGTTCACTTGCAAAGAGATGTATCAAGTTGTAAATGGTAAATGAGAGAGATCTTGAGGAAGAAGTGCATACAGAAAGTTTCAGTGAGGGAAGTAAAGGTGTCAGGAGAGCAGCAACACTTAGCCTTTGCTAAGAATCTGGGCACTTCCCACAAACAGACTATTCTTTCTGGTTGTAGATGTGACACTCTGTGGTTCTGCCACATCTAAAGCTAGCTGGAGGCCAGGCTCTGATTACTTTCGTGTAACGTGAGGTTTTGGTGAAACCAATGGATTTACCAGTTCTTCCTTACCAGAATCTTCCTTTCCAGGAAGATTCACTAACAAGGAACTTTGAAAAGGAAATGGTTAACAGTGCGTAAGTCAGGAGGAAGTCCAGGCAAAGCCTTGTTCTCTGTCCAGAAGTAGGTCATAAAATGCCAGCTGGCATTACAACGCAATGTCCTTCTAGAAAATACAGGCTTGGTTATTACACTGAGGCACGTGTCAGCTATTTCTGAAGGGCTGTATGTCAACAGGGGTGACCCAAGGAGCAGTTTGTCCTTTATAGCCTGTCAAAAGCAGCTCCCTGTTCAAGGGGAATCTGTAAATAAGAAAGGAGGATGGAACCATGGCAGCCAATTGCACATAAAATGTGTTTGATTTTATGCTGATTTAAAAGAGGAGTGTTTGGACTCCAAGTCAAAATTATGAACTATAATGACAAATATTTTTATTGCAAAGCAGCACAGTTCTTCATTGTTTTACCAGTTCTTCAGTTTGTCGCTCTTTCCTTTTTTTTCACAAAAGGCTATAATTTGCTACTGCTCTTACCCTGATGAAATTCAGCCCTGCTGTAGTCAGTGGGTGTTTGCCTTACTCGGTGAACACTGACTTTAGCACAGATGTTTGCTGGCACAATTGGCTCAAATTTAGTTTTGTTGACTTATTGTAATTACATGGGCAATTCTCACTGGATGCAAGATATTTTCTCAAAGTATAGTAAGACTTTTCTCCCAGGAGAAGACTCCTGTGAGAATATTCCCATGGCCTGAAAAGAGGTGACCAGTTTTTTAAGAAAGTTATTACTTCTCTCTCCCTGTGAGGAAAAAATACATTGGTTTTATGGCTAAAAATGCTCTGGAACTCTAAGCAAGCTGCCTCAATTCTGTTTTCAGCCACTATACTCCTAGGCAAGACATTTAATAGGTTTGGCACTGGCTCAGGCAAGGACTGAAACAGGTTAAACACCCAAAGAAACTCAGTGACTTCTCCAAGCTGATGTTGTGTGTAGCCCAATGTTTGTTTTTCACACAGCTAAATGAGAACCAACTGTCTTGGAAAATGCATCGTTGCTGGTGGTGCTGCATGTTTCTGAAAAGTCTGACCATCATGTAGAGGCTTCAAGGAGCTCTGTAGATATCACATTATCCATTTGGATCATGGATGAAATAACAAATGTAGGGATGATTTGTGGTGAGGTTTGAATAGAGAATTTTTTGTTCTCTGACTTTGTAAGATATCTCTTGGGTCATCCCTGAAGCTTATGGATTCCATTATAATTGTCTTCATTGAAACATATTTGTTGTTCTCAGACCTAGCCTAATGAATTATCCAAATCCTTCTGAATGTTTTTGCTCTGTTTCTTATTATCCATGCTTTGTTCCCCTTTTATTATCCTCTGCAGTGAAAATCTATCTTTCAAATCCCTCCTCAAAATCACTCGTAAGATTAAACTCATCATCTTTGTAGCAAATCAAGCATATCTCAGTATTAATGGTCAACATCATTTACTATATGCTGTGCTATGTTTCTGTTTGTTAATCTTTGGACTTACCCATATACCAATGGTTTCATTTTCCAGGCCTGGAAAACTGTAGATGTGCAGCAACGTTGAAGCTGACAGACAGTTAGATGACGTCACCCCTCCTCAGGAATGGCCTGAAATCAAAACCTGACTCTGGAAGGTAAAAGTCTGTATTGGATTTTTGTAGCAAGGGTGTATTTCTCATTCTAGTCAGAGTTTAGACATCATGTATCCATTTCTGAAAATATGCCTGCCAATCTGAATTGTCTTCCACTTGTTATTTTCTCAGGTTGGAAATATGTGAATGATTGATAATAAGAAAACGTTTGAAACTCCTCAGCCCTTTTCTCTTCCAATTTGAAACTGAATTTGAAAGATGATCTAATTGTAAAGTACTGAAATAGAAATCTGCAGATGAAAATCCAATATTTTGCTCAGTTACACTTTCTGTGTGTGACTTTCAGTCACTTAACCTATGCTTTGCCTCATTTCTCTGCATGGAAAACTCTATCACGAAAACAGGCTTTAAGCCTAAAAGGATCACACATGAGGACAAAATGAACTAGTGAGAGTCAGCTGGATACTGGTACTGCATCTGCTCAATGTCTAAGTCACCAGCTATCCAGACTGGATTGCAGGAACGCTCTGGAGGAACACTCAAATGAGATTTACAGCCAGCCAGAAAACTCACCCTAAGAAAGAAATGGGGGAAACTCAAGCATTGCTTGACCTGCACATACCTGCAATACAGATGTGCCCTGACTTAACTGCCTACCTCTGCCCTTGCAACAACCAGACAAAGCTGGGAGAAGAGATCCAGGAATCTCTCTGGTCCACATCTTGCTTCAAGGTCTATCTATTGTAGAGATATTACAACTTTAGAGATATAGCAAAGCTACTGCTGAGCAAATTGTCAATTAAGACTAAGAGAAGGAAAAACAGTCCTCAGTGCCATTTCACAACCTTCACATCTGGTAAAATGTAGATGCCAATTTTAGTCGCTGCCTTTCCCATAAGTCCATGTTAAATATTAACCTTCAGCTACAGTCTTCTACATTGCCTGATTTGCATCTGAACTGCAAGGGCGTGCAAGCAAGAAGACGTTAGAGAAGGAGTTACAAATAGAGGTCATTGAAAGATTCACAAGGAAAATATGTCTAGGCATTCTCTAGAATAATACAGAATTATCTTCTTTTCATTCTTTCATTTGAAGTTATTTCTGCTTTGCATTGGGAAAGTGGGGGAATGTGTCTAGCTGACCTACAAGAGGTCCTTTCTGAACTAAATTATTCTGCAATTTTTTTATTTATAACTTTGCTATTAACTTCTTAAATTAATACAGCCTGAATGAGTGAACATAGTCTCCTATTATTTCACCAGTTCAGGCTGTAGCTGCCTAATACTATACTTTGTCAAATATAATAATATACAAATACAGTTGGTGAAAGTTATTCTGTGTTCCTTCTCCCACTATATGTGATATAGTAGATAACATCACATGAAATCTGTAATGAGATTTGTCTTCTTTATTCTTCAGAGCAGTCATCAGATTTGTTGAGCCTTTCCTCTGCTGGTATATCTTTTTGCTACTGTAATTTATTACAATTTTATATCTCTTTTGAGGGGGGAGGGGGAGTGTTTCATCAAAGAACCTCTCTGTGTGTTCTCCTTTTCACCATAAAAAAATGCCTGACTGATAGTTATTTATTTGTGCTCATTTTGTTCTTTACTTCTTCTCTAAATCTTCTTTTCTTTGTTTTACTGTATACTAGTTGTTTGCAAGAAGCTGTGATCAAGTTAACAACAGATCTTAAGCTCCAAAGATTCTCTCTCTAATGTTAAATCTCTTGATAGGACATCTTCCAAGTCAGAAAGCATGGCTAAGTGCCAAAATATCACTGAAAACTAAGGGGAGCTGGGTACCTGCCTCTTACTCATGCTTCTAGAAACCCTTCCTTGGCCCTCCAAGGCCTGGGAACACTGCAAGATCTAGTTTGATTGCATATGTAGAGTGTGTTGAGTGCAGGATCCACGTAAGTATAGTTCATCGTTTTATTTTTCACGTCCTAAGCATACATTACAATTCTGCAGCTAAAATAGGCAGGCTTTCTTCCTCCAAAATAAAAAGGTATCTTTTTTTTTTTTCTTTACAAATATTGGCTATGTCATTTATTAATGTAAAAATGTGTGACATTTTCTCAGGCATTTTTTTTTTTATTTGAGGTGCTGGGACAAAACTGCCTTGATGGTGAGAAAGTGATAACCAAACTCTCTCTCACCTGAATGTGGTTTATATTGAGCATCTAAGGAGAACATGTAATCATTAGCCCCACTTGAAAAATGTGACCTCACATATTTGTAGTAAACCTAACAAAACACTAAAGCTTCATCCACACTGGAGCCTCAAAGGACTTCTGCAACCCTGTTGTTTAATAACAGCATTGCTGTTGAAGATCCAGCCTCATTGCAGTCAGTGGGTGGATGAGAGAAAGTAAAATATGTTCTTGGAGGCTGAGTGAAAGAGAAGAGGAATCTAGACTTAGGCAAGTCTTCTAAAAGTGCCTATTACTGTTCTTGTTCCAACAGGGAAATATGTCTGTTAAAGGGCAGGACTATTTCCTGGCTGAGAATGCTGTGGCTTCACACGGATGATGTGTGCTCAGCACATGGCTACTGAGGCTGCCATTCAACCAAAGAGGCAGATGGAAAGCAAATGCCACAGTCACAATGATCACAGCCTTTCACCTACTTTAATTTCCCTGCCACTGTCACTTTTGCATGATACTATGGCCCAGTAACAACAGCATGGCTGAAGGTGAATGAACTTCACTTGGCTCTAACTAAACAGCAAGGGCTGGCAGGGTGAAAGGAGCCTGACATCCAAGGTGCCACCACCAAACCACCTGATCCAAATCCCTCTGATGACTACCTCCTCTCCATCCCCCAGATCATCACCGGCAACAAAGCACTTCAGCCTTCCAGCCCCTCTGGAAGCACTATTAACATTGTAAATACCAGTACACTGAGCAGTGCAGACTGACAGCAGTTTCCCAGCAGAAAAGGAAACCTAATGTATGTTGACATATGATGGGCACGAGAGCTGTGGTGCAGCCCTTTGAGGATTGTGCGTGCCATTTTCTCCCTTTCAGAACTGTTGAAACAACAGACTATCATTGCCCAAAATGGACAAGTTTAAGCCAAATGCTGTCAGGTCCTCTTTTTATTGATAACGCTTGACAGGACTGAGCTTTGCTTGATCTTTTTTAGCCTTTCTGTCCAAATGGAAATGGCATTTTTTCTCTCCAGTTGTTTTTTTCCACTCCACATTGCACACAGCTGGTCTAAATGTGCAAGAGGTACCGGTCCCTGCATGAAATACTGGGAGCAGAGACATGTAGCCAAGACATTGCAAAATTTCTGTTTTATCTTTCTACTTAAGACAAGCAGCAAACCCCAGAACAAAATAACACTCTGTGTGGGTATCCTCAGCTCAGACATGAAATATTCATGTTAATGTAGCAATATGCTGCTGGATTTTGGAGGGTTAGGCTATTTATTTACTTCCTTATTTGTTCTATTTTTTTTTAATCCAGTTAATTATGTCTGCCAAAGACAAAACTAACTTGTTTACCTGTAGAAACCTTATAGTCTGTTCTATAGAAATTTTCATTGTGTCCCTATTATTCTTCATTAGAATTCAAGCAGTTCTCCTGAGATGGTGAAGCCAAGTTAGCCTGACAGTCAGTAAAATGTTTGCGGACACGTGGCTAGTCATGCCCTTGAATAGTTGTCACCAATAGCAATTTTAGAGGCAAGTAGATGCCTAAAAATAACTCTTTAAAAAAAAAATCTTTTTTTTCTTTACAGTAGTTCCAGTGATCACTCTTGGAAACTATATTATGCCTGAACTACAACTCAAGTCTGAAGCTGAGCCAAAGTGAAAGGCTGAGTGCCAAAGTTTAATTAAATACTGGGATGACATGGGAGAAAGTTTACAAAATTTCTCATGGCAAATACTGTACCTCTCATGAGATCAGCTTGCCACTTTCTTTTGCTTTTGCTAAAAATATCACAAATGAAAAACATCAGAGATGAAGAACTGGAAATACTTTCTTTTGATTAAGCAAATTTGTTTTTGCTGTTACCATCAATACAAAGGAAGCATGAGGCCAAGATATAGGAAATATAATTAATTTCTGTTGATAGCTCTCTGTCCAGTCCTTACACAACTTTCTTTAAACTTTGCGATGGCTGTGATTTCATAGGCTCCATCTAAGGCTTCTATATCCAACATGAGAGAAGCCTTTGAAGAATCCTGCTCAGTTTTGCATCCTGGGATCTAAACTCTTCAGATGTTTTGGTAAAGCAATGAATTTCTTTAAATGTTGAATTTATTGCAAGCGTCCTTTGCCAAATTAGAGTGTATCTTCTACCCCTAGCCTGTCTCATCTACATGTAGACCATAAGTACTTTGGGATAGGAGCTGTCGGTCAGTTTGTGATCAGAGTCCAAGGCAGCAGATCTGTGAGGGAGTGGTGGGAGCTTCCAGCTGGTACCACAAAGGTAACAAAGCCATGATTACAGCTAGAGTTTCTGACAGCAACTTACTGAGAGCCAAGGTGGATGAGGTGAAGGCCAGTCGTCTTCTAAGAGTGACTCCCTTGGGACTGGAAGACTCCTTGGTAGGGAAGCTGTTAAGGGACGCTTGTCCAGCTAGATTTTGTAGTGGAAATGTTCACCAGATAACCAGAAAGACATCCATCTTTACCACTTTCAGACTGATGTCTGTCCCCAACACTAAATAAACACATGCACAGGAAGAGAAAGGAGTAAAAAAGAAGGAGAAAGAAATGTGCTGTTGGCAGCTGGGGTTATGAAAATGCAACAGGAATTAGAATTATCTTTGATGGTATTGTCCTGTCAAAGGAGTCCAGAACAGATGTCATCTCACCTGCTGGATTTTGGTGACTCTCACAAAATCTCCAGGCTGCAGCCCCCTGGCTTTGTGCTGTGTCTGGCCACATATGCAGGTTGCTGACAAACTATAATACACTGAGGGCTAGGAAAACAGCAACAATAAAAAACAGCCAGGAACAGGAAAATAGGATAGCAAGTTTCATACCATCATTTCTCCTACTCTCTAATTGACTGTAGGGAAATGCAGCAAGTGCTTCCAGACACATCAGATCTACAGCCATGTATCTGAGGTCTGCTCTTGCTTTTCTCACGTCACCTTCCACAAGCCTTGGTGTTTCAGTCTGTCTCAGCTGTTTGGACACAGAGCATTAAAGCAATAGGGCTGAATGGCTGGAGTCCCCCTTTCCAAAGCCCTGCCTGGGGAGCAGCACACAAAAGCACAGGATGCACCTTTTTGCTCTCCCACCTACAGGGAGAGTCAGCCCTGAGTCAGGTGGTGTGTATTGCTTCCAGCTGATATATCAAAGTGGTTTTTTTTTTGTTGTTCTGTTTTGTTTTATTGAGGAGACAAATCCGGGGAGAAGTGACCTCAGTCTGAAGACATTATGTTTGGTAGCCTCTTCATAGAACTGAACTTCAGGATGGGATTATGTATCATCTATGAAGGAGCTGATGGTCTTTTTGAAGGAAGCACCCTGGAAAGTGTCTTCAATATAAACTTCCATAAAAACCATATTCCAGAAAGAAATCATAGTTTCATAGAAGTCCTTCACACTTTAATTTCTTTTCCAAATAAATAACAGGGAGGAAGAAGCAAGCTCCAGGCACAGAAAACCTACCTGGAGTTGGCATAAGGACTTTGTAGGACTGGAGCCAAAATCCTTGGATATTAACAGTGTGCTGATTCAGTCAGTTGGTCTAATAAGCAGTGACCTTCAAATGGTTAGTTTCTCTCTGTGGATGAAATGCATAGTTCTCTGCCTCCCTCACCTCTTTGTGAGGTGTTTCTCTTGCAACTCTGTTTAAGAAGTTATAGTTAGAAAAAACGTTTAGGATTCGGATTCTCAGATTCATTCTGACCTTGCATAACCCTGGTTCCTCCAGAAACAGCTGAGTCTCTAAGGCTACTCATAACTTGCAAGGCTACTCTTATTTAAAACCAATCTCTTCTCATTTATAGGAAGAAATGTTATTCTTGCAAATACAATGAATGTATGCACCTGTTCTGCATTCCTTTATCTCATAGTCAACATGAGAGCACAAAACTGGGATGAAGGATTCAAGTTATTTAAAAAAGCCTCCTGGGCAGGGAGAAGAGACACATCTTCTCTTTTGTTACTTAACAGATTGTGATTTTTCATAAACAACTTAGCTCAGATCCTTAAAAGTGCAAGCTGCCTCACTGTGCTGCGTACAGAATGCCTGCGTACTTTGGCACATCTGGGTTTAAACCCCTGAAGCTATTCTTTATCTATAAAATGAGATAGTAATATCTTCCTGCTTCAGCAGAGCAATGTGGGATTGTATCAACCACCTGTAGCCAGAAGCAGATCATTACTGCCCCCAGGTGTGAAACCAGTTACTGGCACAAAGCCACTGCCATTAAAGACTGTGGTAGAAGCAATGAATGGGGCATTAGACACAGGGATTGGGCAGCTGTGGGGAGTGTTAGGTAGGCTGGAAGAGTGGAGGGCAGAAGAAGTAGAAGCAGCAGAGGAAACTTGTGAGTACTCTTTCACTTTAAACCAGTGCCAGATTTCTGGGCAAGGATTCAGACCTAAGTTTACAAAAAGGAAGGGAGCAAGGAGTAGTATGTTTTTGAGTGGAGTGAGGGCCTGTGCTAAGCATGTAGTTCTGGATTTTGGATTAAAAGTTAATTTGTTTTGCTGTCTCTATGCTGGTTTTCTGTCATGGCAGAAAATGCCAAGCTGTATTGTGCCTTGGCCACAAACAAGTGTCCTAAATGCAAGTGAAGCTCTCTAATAGATGGTTCAGGTTTCACAACTATTTTCCTTTTAGTTTATGCAGGGAAACTATTTCCTAGGCCCTCCCTGAAAAAGTTCTTTCTGCCTTGATTTTCCTATAGTCACCTTGGAAAGAGTCATGTTCTCTTTTCATTTAAAAAATAAGATGAATGATTAGGTTCTTTTGAACAGCCTCTATGGGACTTTCAAGTGCTCACGGCCTGAGTGGAACAGCTCTCACCTTAAAAGCTGCCATAAGTAACTTACCATTTAATTACATATGCCCCTGGACTGATCCAATGATTGCTGCATGTCTTGGAGTTGATTTTAAAAAAAAAAAAAAAAAAGAGAGGGGGAAAAAAAGAAAAGGAATATCATTAAGTGGTCATGAAACTGTTCTGCAGTAGGAGGAATTCTTCCTACTTCTCTGCAAAATAAGGCGCTTGGATAGCCTGGCTGCCAGCAAGCCCTGAAGCAAATGATCTCCTTTCTTTGCCAACCATTGCCACACCTTCCTTGTCTCAGTTACAGCTAATTGAAACGTTATCTGAAAGCCTCAGCTTTACTGTTATCCTTCAGAAAGAAGTGAAACTGTATGATAGTGACTAGAATGCTGTCACTTGAGTACCCAGTTTACAACTTCAGCATGGTAAGAACTGAAATTCAGCATGTAACTCTTTTGAAAAAAAACTATTTTTTTAAAAACAGTAAATTTGTATGTTAATCAGTACATTCCTCTCTAAAAAGCAAACTTGGTATTTTGCCACATAATCAGTGGTGCTCACTGGAAATGTTCTAGCAAATGCTTTTGTTGCGGCACAGTACCTGGTCAAAAGCAACATTTTCATGGAAATCTGTCTATCTAAACAGCATTTCCATTTAGGAAATGTTTGTCCAGTTCAGTAGAAGAGCTGGAAATGAGTATTTGGGGTCCAATCCCAGGATAAATAGGAGACTGCAGACTTTTCCCTTCCTCCAGCCCCAAGCTGTATATGGTGGAGAGAGGTTCTGGCCAGTAAGGTTCAGGAACTTGAACCTGAGATGCCCATGTCCGACAGGAGTTTTTTTATTTATAGCCTCTCAGGTGTATTTTTTATTCAGATACTCTCTCTTCCCTCCCTCCTCTGTCAAAACAGCTGTGAAACACTTTTTAAGAAAGCTTTTCCTGCAGCATGCAACAAGAGAAACACATATTGGTATGCTTTCATGTGAAGTGTTCTTCCCTAGTAAGTACCTAAAAAAAAGCATTGTCTGCAACTGTACTGTTGCCTGTGGCAATCTGGTCTGGAGGTAAATGAGTGACCTCTCATGCCCATCAAAATCCTAAGGGAAGAAGTAGAATAGCGTAGATAGATGTCATTCTACCTTGTCTGTCTGATTCCAATGTAAAAATTTTTTTTGCCTTATAAAGGATGCTGAGCTACAGGTCAAAATTCCCTTCTGATGAACTAGATATAAATTATTAGGGCAATGCTGTACATGCAAAGATGTAACAGATCAGTCATGGATATCTGTAGAAATTCCATGTTATGTTAAGGATCGGAGATATTATTATCCCAAATTTCAAAGTAGTTTCAAGTCAGATAACTACATTTTGCTTCATAGGGCAAGCTTACAACCTGATGCCTTTGGGTAATTCTCAGTGATGAATTGTGAGAATTAGGAACTGTACAAGAGTGCACAAAGCACCCACCCTGTTCTTCTTATTTTTCTGAAATCACTGCAGATTATTTCAGATGTTCAATGTGCCTTTGACTTCTGATGTCATAAAAAGGAAATGATCTATGAATTTTGCACTTTCTTTTCTGTGTGCTAGCTTAAGTTTCAATAATTATAAGGTTGCTACAGATGTGAAACATTTTCCACTCCTGCAAGTCTCCAAATTAGGATTCAGTATCTTTTTAAAGCAAGTTCTGTGGTTCAAATGTGTTACAGGCTCTAAAGATCAACAGGCTCTGTCGCAACTCTGGCAAAAAAAAAAAAAAAAAAAAAAAAAAAAAAAAAAGAAATTTGATGTATTNAAAAAAAGGAGAATTGTGATATTCCCCTCTAATCTTAATATCTATCTACTTATGGTTATTTACGGGAAGGAAGAATCTTGGCAATTTGAAAGCCCAAAGGTGTAAAAATTGCATTGTCCATTACCTTGAGTATTGTGTTGTTTTTTTCAGTTCTAAATTGTAGGTGCAGCTCTAAAGTTATCAATACATAGCTCTTCTTTTGATATATAGCTGCAGTAACAAACTGCAAATTACTTTTGTTGGCTTTGATAATTTTTATCGGTGGAGAATCATTTGCAAAACAAGAATACAATAAATATTTGATTTAGGTTGGGTGTAGTCATCAACTCCCGGAAGCAGGCAGCAAAAACAAGCATGTAAATCTAGAGATATCAAACGTTTTGCATAGAAAATGTGCTGGTTAGTTTGTGGTTTGATTTGGCCTGGATAATCTGAATTATTTTGCTATTAACCCATCCCCTTATTTTTGCCATTGAGGCTGTGGTACAACACACAATAGCAAATCTCCATTTTTGGTATAGGAGGATCACTTTTTCCTGTTGTGAAACGCTGCTCTAGTCAGTGTTGGGATGAAACCAAAGGCTTCGCAAGCTGAGAGGTGCTAGAAAAAGATTGTGCTGTTTTGTTTTGTTTGGGGGGGGGGG
>VXAA01001523.1:0-81411 GCA_013399115.1 Anseranas semipalmata | reverse complement strand
GGGGGGGTGTTCCTAGCTGTGGAGGACATGAAACAGAAAGAGGGGAGATCTGCATCCAGATGGCATCGTACACTGCCAGATCACTGGTGGAAGAACTGCCATGCTGGATTGTTATCTAGGCTTCACCAGGATGAAGACAAAGATATATTTTTATATTTTATATATGACTATTTATGAGATTTGCCTTGTGAAAATTTTTGGAAGGTGTCTTTTATCTGCTATTCTGTAGCTTTTAGAAAATGCCACCCCTGTATACACATCTGACACTCGTTCAGTCATTGCTGAAACCACTTCTCTTCAAATCTTACACTAATCCATAAAGTACCTCCATGCCTCAAATGGACAAGCATATTTTTGTGGTCATCATTCATGCTGAACCATAGGACTTTGCTTCCTGTGGTAGACAGTCATCGTGCTCTGCTTATTTTTAGTGCACCACAAAGGGAGTTTGCAGTGGCAGCTCATATACATTTCACTATTAACTCATTCAAGTACACAGTAAGGAAAATGTGGGCTTGAAAAGAAAAAGTCCTTCCCAGCAGCATGTACTGAAGAAACACAATCTTTTTTTTTTTCTCTCTCTCTCAGCCATGCATTCAGTCCTTCATTTGCTGTGAAAGATGTTGATGTCAATTTGCTCACAACCAAGAAATTATGATTATTCAGTGAGCTGAGACTGACCCTTTAAGCTGCCTGATTAGGTATCAACTCATAAGCAGGGAATTTACATTGCTGTCACTCACCAGCAACAGTGGGTCAGTCACTGCATACCTGCATTAGCACTTCATTGAAGGGAAAGTTCTGTTTGGGGGAAGAAGAAGGTTTTGAATGGGCCGTACTTTTTTGATAGCATCATACTGACTCTGTGTTTGAAAGGTGGAATAAAACCTGGTCCCCAGTCTGGGAGTCTGCTCAGTTCTGTTAATATGTGGCTGCCAACCTTTACTGCAATGGGGAGTTTATTGCTTGTAGATTACGCTAGCAGCAAAAGACAGACCACGTGCTGTTCTCTGCTCCACGGTGCATGTGGGGATGTGAATGGCAGCCTGCCTGTTCCCGCTGAGCAAGGTGCAAGTCTCAGGATGGAAGTCAGCACAGAAATCCTTATTATAGACCCATTCTGCAGCAGCAACACTTGGGGATGCCTCTATAGTCCATCCTCAGGTGTCTGTGGTGGATGAGAAAAGGGACAAGTGGTTTCTCATGGGAAATAAAGCTTATTTTTATTGAAGTGTTCTAGTGGCTGCACTGTGGGTAATTAAACCTCAAGGAGTTCTATAGTTTAGGGACTTGCGTTATATAAAGCTAAGAAGTTACGAGTCAAACCCTGGATGCAACTAGACCTTGCTGAAGAAGATTCTGAATGATTTCTTGTCAGCATAAGATGTATATCACAGGGAAGGTGAATCAGTGAAAAAATATTAGAGGAGATCAATTACTATTAATTCATTCAGGCACAGAATTAAAATGATAGCTAATTTAATCTGTCCATGGTTAAAATCTTAGCTCTATTGACTGTGCAGAGATTTTTGTCATTGACTTGAAAAGGTGTGGAATGCCAAGCATTTTAAATATACATTCAAGTTAGCTTAAGCAAATAAAGCACTTATTTGTCATTCATATTCTTGCAATAAACTTGCAAGTTAGTTCAGTGAAATATTTGTTGCTATTACACTTATACATAATTTATTACTAAATTTGTTTACATGTGCTGTGTTGGAAAATGAAGCAGCATGAGAGCAAAGAACATTGTAGTTTGCCTGTTATAGAAAAGAACAGAGTCTGCGGAGGCTCTTTTATTCCTGCTGTATTAAAAGTGATGTTAAATACTGGGACTGAAGTGCCTTTACAAACTTTTATAGCAAATACAATGCTCATCAAACCTCTTAACTAAATATTGATCATTATCTCCCTCATTAAGGACCACTCTGTGCTCATTTACTCCACAGGAAGGAGTCTGTGGGTAGAAGAAGTTTCTAGGAAGTTTGTGCTCTTTCTCTCCCACAACTGCCTCCTTGTGCTGACAAACTGAAACACCAGAGGGACAGAAATTCCCCTCATATGATTGTTTCTTAAGGACTCCTGGGTTATAAAACTTTCCCAAGGTGGGGTAATACTTAAGGGCATAAAGCCACCTTCTCTGAGGGTTGTAGAAGGAGCTTATATGGCCTCTGAGCTGGTGTTTTAGGCATCTTGGAAATACGGACTCTGTATGTGAAGCTGTCATTTCACATTGTGAATGCTCCAGGTGTCCTTAGGGCCAGTGGAGAGGATGGTTATCGACCAGGGCACAGGAGGAGCCCAGGACAGTGTCACGCTAAGCACAGGGATGCCTCTGCTCCCCAGCCCAACCCAGCTCCTTCCAGCTCCTTCTTGGCATGCTCCAGGCTCTCAGCCACCATGCAGTCAGAGCAGCTCGCATGGCATCAGCAAGCAAGCAACCTTGTTGTTTGTGGCGGCAGGGACTCCCTCACTGTGGCCTCCAGTTTTGCAGCATGATGGGGATCTGCCAGCTCGGCCATCCACCTCCATGAGATAGGGCCCAATGCGTAGACTGCTTCTGGCTCTGAAATTCCCAGGAAAGGGGAAATCTTTACATTAAAAATTGCTTCCATGTCTATCTGTAGGTGCTGTAACTGAACAACATTGAAGTCTACTGAGTTGTTCTGTCACCACAGCAGCAGAGTGGGGGAACCTTTTAGGAACACCTCTTAGCCTTTTCTGTACACTGAGCATGGATGAAAGTCAGTGCCTCCATTATGTGGTGATCAGCTGCAAACCAGCACAGCACAGATGAGGGTGTGGTCAGAGGAATCAGGGAAAATGGTATCTTTTGCTAAGGTCAATAAATATTTCTTACGGGCAATGGAAATCAGGTTGCAAAGAAACAAGTCCCTAGAAACTAAATTTCCCCTTCAGCAACTACAGAGTGGTACACGCTGCCTTTCACGTATATGAGCTTAAAGAAATAAGCAGAGGGCAGGGAGCTGGGAGATCCTGGCACAATCCTGATTCTGCCACTGGCAGCCAAAATACACATTTTTTCCCATCTGTTTCTCCATTGGTGAAGTGGAAGCAGTACTTCTCTCTGAAGGGTGTTGTACTGTTTAATTAGGTAATGTCAGGACCATATAAACACCACATAAATGCTAAGTGTCTAATTCATATCACTCCGTGATGCCATGGTGAGGTGATAGGGCATCCCTTTAATCTCATGTGTGGGCATCCAGCCCAAGCGGCTGTACTGATGTCCCTGGGTGAGTATTCAGGCCCAGTTACTCAAACCCTGAAACACATCCCATTTCTCTGGCACTCTGATCCTCCTGCCCATCTGTCTGCATGGCCCAATGCCCTCTTGAAGCATCCTGTGTCCATTTTAGGAGCTCAGAAGTGCCAACAGGAGGAAGAGGTGTGTGTGCAAAGCCAGCAGTGCTTTTCTTCAAGCAGATCACTGCGCAAGGTGACACAGCCTTTCCACACCATGCTGGCCATGGTGGGCTACCTTTCAGTAGTCTGAGTGACAGTTTCTGGAAGAAATATGCTCACATGGTAGTGTCTTCTCTATGAATTGCAAGCAGTATGCAGACTCCTTTTTTTAGTCACAAAATCTGCACTGTTAGGGCCCTCTTTATCCTTTTTACAGTTTAGCTGGTCTCATTTCTCTTTTAGCATAGAGCCAGGACAGCCTTTTCAATTGTGTTGTTACAGTGCGGCCTATGAACAGCAACTGCTGCCTAAGTAGGAGAGATTAGGAGATCAGCTGAGCTGCCTCAGAGCTCCTTTGACTGAGCGGACTTTGAGAACTGTCAGACAAAATTAAATGCACCAAGCTGCAGATTTATCAGGCAGGGTTGTTTCAAGCCCATTAGCACAATAAAATAATCCACACAGGCACAGCATACATTTCCATCTTACGCCATCGGTTGGCGTTTCCATCTTTCACCATGGTCTTGAGGTTGCTGCTGCCCTCAAGCTTTGCAGGCAGCCTGTGCCTCAAAGAGCAAATATGATCCCTGGATCAGTGCCTGGAGATAAAGCAGCCAGGGGCCATTGTCACACTAGTGGTAGAGTTGAGGGAAAACATAGATGAAATAAGCCCAGACTTGGAGCCAAATAGTTGCTTTCTCTGCAGTCCTTAATCCAGAGCTGACTCCAGCAAGTGGCAGAGCCAGTGTGCGCCAGTTGGGTGTTTCTGGCCTGACCGGTGTTTGTTTTCATGTTCCTTCTTCCCACTGGCTCCAGGCAAGGCCAAAATAACGATGCCCAAAAGCTGTGAGGGGGATGGCAGGTCAGACTGTCCAGGAAGTGCTGGGGATCCCTGCGGAAATCAGCAGAGATCACTGCAGATGCTTAGTGTGATTGGTTTCCCTGATCAAAACACTGGGATGCTCAAAGTGATGAAATGTTCATAGTTCATATACTGCTAACAACAATAACCAGCACCACAAAAATGTGACAGTCAGCATGAGACATCACTGACAGCTTAGAAAATTTTCTTGTGCCACCCCCAATCTTCAGCAATTGTTTTATGAGTTTGGAGAACCCAGAGCTGTGTGACTCATGCAAATAAAATCATTTTCATTTTCCAAAAGGGAGCACTTCTACATCTAGTGTTTTTGCCAAGAAAAGCCAGAAAATCTGAAACAAAATATTTTAACAAGTAATAGGAAACAAACAAAAAGATTATGATTTTACAAATAGCTTCCAGCCATTCAAAATACATTTACGGCTCCCACAGCCAGAGTGCTCTTCACCGTTAGTTAGCCTGTGTCAGTGTGGAGAAGAGAGATGGTGAAGCTCCTGCGCCTCACTGAGTCGTCATGAACTTGCTCTGTTTTCTTTGTCTGCACCTAAACAAGAGCAAAATGAAGCTTAATAATCTTTCTGGAGCCTAAAACTGTTTTATTCTAATTCTCTAATGAGAAAAGCAATAAAATGTAGACCAGTGGTTTAAAATATATAACACTGCATTTCACTGGTGCAAAGTCATTATATTGTCTGTCCATAAATTCTTGTACTAGTCTAAGCTGTTTAATTGGCAAAATATATACTATAAAACATGAACTTGAGCACTTACGTTTAATATCAGCTCAGCTAAATCTCAGGTGATATTAATCACTGATTAATACTTTTGGGGGGGTTTGTTCATGCAGAAAGAATCAGTACTCTAATTACCACTTGTTTGATAATGTGCCTTTATCTTTCTTTTAATGGGGCTGCCTGTTTATTTAGGTGCAAACATCTAAGGATTTTTACATCCCCAAGAGCAATTGCTCTCTTAAATACTTTCAGTGATACAGTTACTTTAAAGTAATAAGCAGTGCAAGAAGAGCTAGCATGAAATTGCATTATATCTCCAGAGCTTTGTAGTTATATAAGAACTCTTGGCATATTCTGTTAATTAATGGAATATGTTTACTGTGGGTTTTTGAATTTATTAATTATTTTTGTTAGTTTAAAATTTTTTAACTGTCTGTACTATTTCTATTATTAATTCAAGCCAGAGATGTTTGGTATTTGATGTATTCAAATCTTAACTAAGGGATGAACAAAATAAGAGGGAGGAGATGCGTTCAGTCAGATGTCACTCCATGTTCCAACACTGCNTATATTATCAGTACCCAAAAAGCATGGGAACAAATTAACATTTTATGTCACAGATTTGCTACACTAAATCTAGCAATTTTCCAGGGTAGGCTTATATTTAAAATACTAATATTTCTAGCCCACATTAGTTTATAATTGTCCCTACTATGTAGAACATAGTACTAATTAGAAAATGTCACATTTAAAAGAAAAATCCCTCTACTTTTACTTTCTGAAACTGGAATGAAGAAAGTATAATGCACATTTAGATGAGATTTCTTGTTGTGTTTAAAGGGCTGGGAGACAGCACTCTCTTTTACTTTTCATGATTTCAGTTTCCATGATTTCTGACAAAGACTTAATTGCCGAATCTTTTTAGCTGCTTGCAAAATGAATAATAGATGTATATAACTGAATAATGTAAAAGACCTAGAGTATTTAGTCATTTTCGCTCTCTCTTACTCAGTGTGGGCAGGTCAGGTGCAAAAATACTTTGCTTCAGAGAGGTGTCTGAAAATTAATTCATTAACATTCATTAGGCACTTGTAATGAAAAGTGAGAATGGAGTACAAAGAATTGCTACTTTCTTTCTTTACATTCCTCAGACTAAACCGGATAAATCAGATTGGAAAGGGTAATAAAATATTAGAGCTTTTTTCTTATCTCTTTGCTTCCTCCCATTGCTTGTAAAACAGTACACTGGTGTGCTTCTTGCTGTTGTAAGGGAGCAACAAAATTGGAGGCACTCTGAGCTACCTTCTTATTTTGAAGTAGCAAGTGATACAGAAAGATCTTATTTTCTCACTGAGCTCCATTGCTGGGCAGAAAGAGAGAAGGAGGGACTGTAAATCACAGGCATTTGCTTTTTTCTTCCTTTTTTGTTTCCTTTTTTTTTTTTTTCCTGTGAAAGACACAGTGACTGTGGAATACCATAATTCCCTCATAATCTTCAAACCATTTTTCCTTCAGCCACACACCTGACATAGATAAAACCTACATCCCAACTTGCCTCACCTTTTGCTGCGTGGAAGAGCTGGCAGCATCATTTACCCTGCTTTAGTGCAGCTGCTGGGCAGCTCGGTTCAGATGCTATGTGCAACCTGCCCGTTTTCCACTTGTTTCATTTTGAGGGGTGACACCACCTTTTCTAACATGCTCTGGTGCAATCCTGCTATTTTGGCTCTACCTTAGGGTGCAGAAGAGGATGACACTGCAGCCAGAAATTAACTCATTCTTTAATGGACTTAGGGATACATGAAGAAGGCTGTGTCTAAAATGAGATTTGAATCTAATTTTTATGATTTGTCCCATCTCTGCTCAAAAGAACCCACTCACAGAAGTGAGAGGTTTCTCTCTACCCTGGCATTTTGTCCTGTATGGTTTTCCTTTTACAAGCCCTATCTTTATCAGCTATTTAAAGCAATTTCCATGCAGCTTTTCAGTTTTGTGAAGAAGCTTTTCTATAGATTTTTTTTTCATTAAAATGTGGTGAAACAGATGAAACATTTTAGAAGGGTTTTAATCATAGTTTTCTTCACTTCTGTCAAAGACTAGCACAAAAGGGTAGCATTCCTCTTCAACCAGCTGTTTTCAGCAAGACCTTTAAATGATGAAAGGAAGACACATGTGAAGATACTCAAAGCACACATGAAGAGCCAAATGCACCTCCAGGATCTCAGAAACTCAAGGTTACATGGAGACAGACAAGTTTCTTCAACGGGAACCTGCAGGACTCTGTGGTGCATTACCTAGAGGCAATGAACAGGCAACATTAATGCAGAGGACAAAGTAAAGCTGCACAAACAAATATATCCTAGATCATGGAATATTTAGAGCTTAGCATTTTTTCTTCCAGTTATCATATCAAAAATCTTTGAGTTCAGTTTTTCCTCAGAGCTTACAGCTTTGTCAGCACTTCCCTAACAACTATCCACTTTATATACATAGGGAGGAAAAATACCTAAAAATTTCATTCTTGCATTCTCCTTCCACGGATGTTTCCTCAAGGGATGTTTCCTAACACACACATTCCTGTCTCCAGTTAGATAACTCCAGAGAGAGCTGCCCACGCTGACCTGCTCTGCCTTCAGGGCTCTCCAGATTTCTGCTTCTGCTTCCATGTCTCTACCTCATGCTCTTGCTCTCTTTGCCTTTCCATCACATCCCTCTCATGAAAGAGAAACTCTGTCAATCACAGGCCTTCACAGGCTGGCTCCTTACTGAGCGCAGCTGACTTTCACTGTGCCCATGGCTCTTGCACTTGGAGCTGCAAACCAGTTCGTGCAGTGGTCCGTAACTCCTGTATTTTTAAAATGCTTGGTGCCCCCCACCCCTCTCCTTTTAACATCTCACAGCAGGCATCAAGCTCTGTAAGATGGTCAGCAGGAGGACTGAGCTGGTGTAAGTAAAAAGAAAAGAGTAATAACTCAATTCTTCCTCTTTCTGGGACTGAATCACTTTGAAGAGGCACAGAAGCAATACTCACTTTTACTGTGTTTTTCTCATCTTCACATACTCATCATACTTCCCAGGGCACTGATTTGTTCTAGGAATCATTGAAGTCAAGTCTGTACTTTGGTCCATGCCAAAAAAGGGATCCAAAAGTTTTGAAGAGCCGAGTAAGAGATGTAACTTCAGTCAGCCAGGCTGGAGTGAGATGAACTGAGCAAACCTGGAAAAGATAAATAAATTTTCTACCCACTACAAACCATGAAGTTCTTTCCTTTCCATAGCAGGAAATACATATGTAAAGTCAGAAGAGATGAAATCAGACTCCCCCCACCCCATTAAAATAAATAAATAAATAAAATAAACCAACCAGCAGGACAAAACCTAATTTGTATTTTATCTTTTAGGGATTGAGAATCTCCTCTTTTAAGAAATGTTTTTTTCCTACAAGTTTGAAATACATAATGTCGTGATTCTGTCAGTCGCTCTATTCTGTGAGGCAGGGCTTGGTGGCTCCTGGTGCAAAGGGGTGCGGAGGTGGGCAGCAATGCTGTTCAGATGCTCAGGGTGTGTTATGCTACGAGGTAAGTGCCAAGAGAGGCTGCTACAAAGTGCCTTCTTTGGCTGCCTTGCAGTGCTACAGGCTCTTCTCCCTGGGACGAGGATTTTTGCAGCGAGTTCTACATGCTGGGAGAGCAGAAACTCAAGCTGTTGTTGATGGCATATACAGTAGTAATGCTGCTTCCCTACTCTGAGTTGCATCCCAGTTCCAGCTACCCAGGGGTCCCCTCTTCTCTGGGGACTGTTGCATCAGGAGCTCAAACTGCCATCTGCCTTGGCCCTTGAGCAAATTATCATAATGTGATAGTCTTGCACATTTTGAAACACAATCTATTCCTCTTCTTAATGTAGACAAAGCCTGTCACTGAGTTCAAGTCAGCTTTCCTTCAGGGAATGAGATCTTCAGGAGAAAATGCCAGCATGAATATAAAACTGGAAAAAAAATTAATATTAACCCTTCCCAGTCTCCTATGTCTTCATGTATCTCCTGCATTTTTGTGCATGGGTTCTTCTGTACTGTTGGTTTCTGAAACAGCATTTTCTAATTTAAAAANCAGCATTTTCTAATTTAAAAAAAAAAAAAAAAGGGAAAGAAAAACAGACTTGGGGCTAAGTGTTGGATCATTGTCTCCCAAGAACTTTTTCTATTGTACCTTGTGCCCTCTAGAAACTGAGCTTTGGAAGTCCCAGATGTTGTTTTTTTTTTCCTGTCTTTATAACGTGTGTTGCATCCTGTTATAGAAACAAAGGATACACGTTCGCTTTTATCTGTGCTATAGAGCCAAAACGCCACTGTTCATTGTGATGAGTGTCGTCAGCAATGGTCTCCTGCCAATTCTCCTCCTCCAGATTCATATTCATTTGTTAGATCTAATTAAAGACCCATGCTACAAAGAAGCTTAGGGCCGCTTTACATTCAAGCTCCTCTGCTTTTGACTGATAGTACACCTTTTGTGTGTAACATTTTAGGATTGTGTAGAAATGACTTACAGTGACAGATTGCTTTTGTACTTGCTGGCTACTGTCCATTTCATTCTCATTATATGTTACATTCTATACTTCAGAGAGAGTTTGCTAAAGGTTTACAATATACCAAATTTATAGTGGAATTTGAGTGCTCTAGGGATGGATGGGAAAAGCGTGGTCTCTTCCATCAGGTTATCCTACAGTAATGCTAAAAAAGCTGTGGAGAATGAGCAGATGAGAATACTGCAAGACATAATACAACTTTCTTTCTTTGCAGTTCTCTCCTTTTCCTCATCAGTACTCCACAAGAGTATTGCTGAGAGGACTATATATCTGGCAGGAACTGGAAAATTAGGCTTGACAACCACACCTGAAAATTTAGCTGGGTTCTTTCCAGGTCAGGAATGTTCTGCAGATGCAGTTAACAGCCTTGTTGGAACACTGCTGTCTTATCTTACCTTGAAATTCTGATCATGGCCAAGGCAGCCCAGAAATCAGTTGACATCTTTCAGTTCTTCATTGGTAGCAGGCATCAGAAATATCACTTACCAAGGTGGTTCACTGAAGTTTTACAGATTTGACTCCTGTCCTGCAAAGAGGTTTGGTTCTCTTGGAACTGCATCTCAATAAAATCAGGGCCATGGAGATGGAAATCCAAACCTATTGCTTAGAAAGATTTTCCTTTTATTTAATCACAAGATGGGGTAAGACCCACCTTGAACAGATTTCTATAGAATGTAACTCTGAGTTACCAAGGGAGAAAGGAATTTTTTCAAGCCTTTAGGGAAAAAAAAAAAAAAAAAGTAAAATTAGGGTCCAGTTGCCAAGCATTGCATTCAGTTCCACTTTCCCAATATCAGGAAGCCAGTAAGAAATTGTAGGAATTGTAAAAGACTGATTAAACATTTGGCAGGGCTGAGAGTAGAAAGAAAGTGGGTTTTCAGGAAGAGAGTATGTGTTTGCATTTCAGTTGCTCCAGTTTTCAACCTGGCATCTCAGTTTAACCTGCTGATGAATGTGTGAGTTTGTGTTAAGACGCTAGACTGCAAACTGAACAGCTGAAGCACAGGCACAAATTCATTTCTGTTGGTTCTGTTGCACTAGTAGTAACCTCCAGCATGGGCTAGGGCGGTAAGTTCTTACACCCTGATTTCAAGATTCACAAGAATCTTTGTTTCCATGGTAAACTGCCTACAGAACATCCACATTGTACCCTCAGCCATAAGACAAAGAGTAGGTATTGTCACCAACTGGCCATATGCCTTCTCCTGAAAGTGTTTGCAGTCTTGGAAAAAAATGAGGAAAGAATAACTCTTTTTTTTTTCTTTTCAAAAACTGCATTGTACTGTTGTGGTCATCATTTTGGTAAGGACAGACCTTTGTCTATAGGCAAAGCGCAGATGAGATCTGATATACCTCAACCACAAAAACTTGCACCTTTTTCTAGGGATAGCCATTTACAATAACTACATAGTGACAGTGTTGTATCTTCCCAGCAAAGCAGTAATACAGTGGTGGCAAAGGTATTAGTCCAGGTTTTACATCAAGGTATTTGCTGGGACCAAAAGTACACAACACCATATCTATGTCCATAATATTTGCCTGGAACACCCTGTATTGGGTAACTAAATAAAGAGCATTGCCTTGCCATTGGAAAACAGAGCAGATGTGTGCACTAGCAGGCACTGTAGATTACCTCTGCTTGGTAAACAGTGGAAACGCAGCTTCTTCATATCATACCTGGAGAACACACTGGGGCTTCATCTCTTCTTTTCCAGCTGGTGAAGGAGTTGGAGGGAATATGTCTGTTCATGTAAGGACAGAGTTATTCCCCCGGCTGGTTTGGTGCCAGACTAAGCCCAATTTGCATTCTTCAATTTGGATTTGAAATTTCTTCATTCAGGCAGTCTCATCTGTATGGGCCCAGACATCAATATGACAGATTTTACAGTTTTAAACCTTAAAGCTGAAACTATTTCACTTTTCAAGGTTTCAGATCCTACTCTTATTTCAGTTAGAAAGTCATTAGGTATTGTTTTATGGGGATTCTTCTCTGAAAGAACTGCCACCAATACTACTTGGTCCCTTAGAGGCCACCAGTGTCTGCTCATTAATTTTGTTGATAAGTGTGAAATGCACGGTTGACTTTGAAGCAAGAATCTTAAACTAACTGACACAATCAGTTCTTGCTCATGATAATGTCAGCTTGACTATAAAGCCACTTGATTTATAAAGATCTCTGCTGAGCCGCTAAATTAAACAAATAGTACACTCAATGCCTGTTGTCCACACTGTAAACGAAGCAGAGTATAATCACTATGATAAGAAAACACTTTTCCTGCCCAAATGCCATGTTCTCCACTAGTTTATTTTTTGTACCTCTTGTGACTTATCCCACCAAGAAGTTATGGGACAGACAAACTACTCTAGAAGATTCAGAAAAATTCCATACGTTTTTCTCTCAAGATTAAATGTCTTCACAGAGACCCTTAATCACTGGCAGGAAGCCACACTGGCATGAGCTTATCTATAAGGTGATTGGAAAATAAAGTGGCCCAAACTTTGTTGTGGATACTTGTTTGGGCCCTCAGACGCCCATGTTCAGCTCCTGATTCTTCCACAGATTTCCTAGTAGAGCAGGATTTGAAATTAAACTTGCTGTCTTGCACAAGAGCGTTCAGCACTGGGATATTAATTCTTTTTCTCACCTTTTTTGATCTAAGAGTTATTTAAGTATTTTATAGCAAGTGGAACAATTTCTAATGATTTAATATTCACTAAGGGAAAGAGACACTATAGTCTAATAGCTGGTTTTGTCTCCTGGGATGAAGGAAGACTTCAGTAGGAAATCTCTACTATGTAAGTCTCTAATTATTTTAGATAAAGCAGAAGAATTCTGAATAGATGAGACTAAGTGTCCATCCAAGATAATTCTCTTGCCTAAGTATAATATTAGGAAATGCCCAGCTTTCATTTAAAGTGGCAAAGGGAGTGTCTTGCTCCCTCGGCACTGTCAAAGTGAAAAGAAATGGCATACTTGTTGCCATGAATGTAGTATTTGCCCAGAAGAAAATCACTCAGTTAAGAAGAGCAGAAGTGTTGCACTGGCTGAACCCAAAGTCTTATTCTTATCTATTTTGCAAAGCCCTACAGCTAAAGTCCATAACTGGACATATGGAGAGAAAGAAAGGAGGTGGAAAGTGGCACCATGACCTTGGATCCCAGAGTGCAGGAAGTTGACTCAGGGAAATTTAAGAAGGTGGCAGAGAAGTTCACAAAGCTCCACACTCATTCAGTTGGCCAATGACTTTTTTGCTGAAGTTTCCAATATGCTGTAATCAAACTAAATGTAGTCCCAGCCTGTTTTAATATTAAGTGAAGACAAGTTACAAAAGCAAAGCTTGCTGTTGAAAGCATGAAAATGTAATCAAAGAAAGGCAATGTAGTTTAAACCCGCTTTTACCAATAAAGTGGGAAAATCCTCTGGGCTCATTTAACATATGGTGATGCTGTTAGCAGCACCTCATCTACAGCAATGGAGACATGCAGGAATAAAAACAGGGCTGTTGGAGAGGAGAATCAGTCCCTACAATTTAGGCATAGAAGGGACAAAAGAGTATCAGCAGAGGAACTCTACAAATAAAGGTTTACCCTCAAAAGACACATCTCTGAAACAATTGACCAATTGCTTTATATCCCCTTGCAGGGGAATGAATATTGTCTGCTCAGATTTCAGGAAATAAATACAATACAAACCATATTTACTTTGACAAGTTGAAAATTACAGGCGTCAAGGGTGCTGCCTCTGAGATGTGTTTTTGCAAAACGTGATATTTTTTAAGGTTCAACTAAGCATTGACACAGAACTGAAGTGGAAGCCATGAAATCTCAGGTGAATGGATAACTAGCTAGATTTAAATCTGCTTTACCAACCATCTTGTCAGCTCCCAGTAAACAAGAAATCTGAAAAAATAAAAATTTCAGTAACAGCATTTTTACTTTCATAATGGTAAGTCTTGATTTCCTCTGTTTTATTGGTGCTAAGGTGGTAAGGAATTCTTAGGAATATGTATATGTGAGGCTGTCCACAAATCGATCTTTTCCTGTCGTTTTCACTTTCATCAAAATGAAAACAAAGCAGTCCTTGAAGCTTGAAACTTTTACACTTAAAATAAAACAATTTAACTTAGAAATGTCATGTTGGTGTTTTGTAGTGTGCAGCTTTTTACCGTCTCCTAAGTCCTTTTCCAGAAGGCATCATGCCTAAGCAGTTTCAATAGTGCACTCTTTCTGAGCAAAAGAAAATACCAATGGAAAGGAGATATTTCAGTATTAGAATCCTTCAGATGCTTTGACTTATCAACATTGAAAAAAAGCAAACAAACACCAAAATATTTTCTCCAGTGAATTCTAAATCTCTGTTTCTATGCTCATAGGAGACAAAGCTCAGAGTTCATGCTCTTGTTCTGCTTTATCAGCTAGATTCTGGCTCTTCCAATATCTGAAGCGAAGCCTTTATATTCATGTTGGAAAGGATTTTTTGCTGTTGTTTTTAGAGTATTTCTTCTGCCTCAGCCCCTAATAAAATCTTTCCAGTGTTCTCCATACAGAAAGCCCAAACAGAATTGCAGTATAGGTCAGGTATTGTATTGGGTTATAAAGGATCTTGATTCAAATTACTTCCCTCCATGATCCAGACTTGGGGCTTGAACCTTGGATTTGTATCTTTTCAAGATGTAACTGCTAGCTTGCAGACTACTTTAAACATTGTGCTTTTTCTGTGAGGAAAAAAAAGTATTGTTCCTCTAGGAAATTTTGGGGTAACTGTACCCAGGTGATCTTGATTATGGCTCCTTTCAGTTTGACTGTATAGGTCTGCTGTTGCACTGAATGACAGATAAATAGTGTCACTCTGACTGTACCAGATCCTATCTTCACATAGTTATCAGACAAGATCAATGTAGAAACTTCAAAGCCTGTTTTCCTTCAGCTTCACCTTTACTGATGCACATAGTAACTTCAGATCCAGATCACGAATAGTAATGTCAAAAGGTTTAGGTATCTAAATCATTTTCTGGACCTAGTTTTCAGCGCCAGCCTGTATCACCTTCAAATTTTGTCATGTCCACCCTCTTCTTATTGTCCTATAATTTCAGCCAGTAACAGAGAAGCCCCTCTTCCTCCTGCCTGATCACTCTCTGTCTATAGTAAGTGGGCAGAAAAAAAGACACAGAAGTGTTTATTTCCACAGTCCAACCTGTTTACATGGACCCTAAGGGCAGAGTCCAGCTCATTCCTACAGTTGAGAAGCTTTTGCGTTGTTCCTCAAGTGATTCTTGTTTTCCTGAATCATTTATACTTTCCTTAGAGGAAAAGAAGAGGAGTTTGCAGAAAGAAAGAGTATTTTAATCTCCTGGCAGTAAACCCGCTCAGTCAAGTTAATTATAACAGTTGCATCAACCTGTGGAGAGAGGCAAACAAACATGAAAGAGAAGAACATGCAGCCAAGATAAAAAAGGGACCAGGAGGTGAACTTGTCTTCAGTTTGTCACTTATGTGCTTTGATTTGCCATCCTTCTCAGGCATTTTAATTTTTTTTAGGCAGTGTGCTCACACATTCTGACAGTCCTGTTAATTCTGCCAACTCAGTGGTGTCTGTTTGAAAATTTGGTCACCAAGTTAAATAGATATGAGCACCCACAACTTCTTTTAAAAAGATTCAGTTTAAGTGTGTAACAGATGTGCACTCACAATCATATTCACGCAGCCTCTATATTTAAATGCACACGTGCGTGCATGTGCAGACACACACATAAATATATATGTTTAATCTCTTCAAAGACAGTGAATCTATAAAAGCAAGGATGGTCCTTGCTCAGAGTACAAAGAAAAGGACACACCTTGTCTTAGGAAAAATAAAAGATTCTCATGACATTAAAAGAGAAAGCACAGTCAATTTTTTTGTAAGAGTCTGTGCCACTATCTTATTTGCAAAAACATAAAATGTACCAAAACGAACCAAACAATTTTTACTTGTGTTGTGGTAATGCTATCCACACCAAAAAGACATTTGTATCTCAGTAGCTATCTTGGTGCACAACTGAGTGGAGGAAACAGTGCAACTGGTATGTTTTCATGTATTGACTCAAAGAAATCCTCTGGGTATATGAGAAAAGCATAATTTTATCAGTTAGCATATCAGTTAGCTAAATTGGCCTTGTCAGCACTAGGGCTGTCAACAATAAAACTGTCAACTTGAAAGCTTCATAAAGCCCCAGGCACCCTCAATGGGAATACACACAGATAGCAGGTACTGCCTTAGCTTCTGGTGTCTTATCATAGTTGCATCGATAACTGTGGTGAAATGGTACAAGTCCATTGTCTTACATTCACCAGATTAGACTTCTTCCCTTTCTGCTTAGTCCATTTTAAGCCCCTAAACTCAGTGAGGTTCTTCTCCCAGAAGAACAGAGCAATAACACGGTGAATCAGGTCTCTCATGGAAGGAAATCTTATCTTACAATCACAGCTATATTAAAGCAAAAGGTAAGAAAGAATGACAGTGGTGGCCGAAGCCTCCAGGCAGGCACAGAGGGAAGGGACTGGAGACCCACTAGGGTGATCAAACTTGAGGGGCCAACAACCTTTTCTGTCCAAAAAGTAGGTGATGGTTTCTGAAAAAAATCATGCTGGGTTAACTTCGTAGTCAAGGAAGATTTAGTCGATATAATTAATGGAGATTCACGTACATTTATCCATAGGTATTTGATGAATAAAATTCCCATTTGACTCTGCTGATTGTGGTGGCCTGGGAATTTTAATGAATTTCCACTTGACACTGCTGATTTTCTGCAGATACAAAAGAGAAAGTAAAATTTATAGGCATGCACTCTTGGTCAGACGAAGCCCACCTGTAGTATGTGTTTTTTAATGTTATAAAATGCACAAAATAACCCTTTTCATCTCTTTCTGTTGGAAGCTCATCTACTCCATGCTTTGACAAGCCATATCCATTCAGTTTCACAAAACATATCAGGCATACAAGCATCTGCTCTGTTCGTACCTAAAAGATTTAAGCTGTAATTATGATTAAATATGGTATGTATGCAGCAGCAGTGATTGCAGGCCCCTGAAGCTAAAATGAGAATGGGAGTGGGGGACCTGTCTACTCTTCAACATACTGTACTCTCACACTGCATTATATCTCTCATCCATTTTGTAAGCACTTGCCCAACTGGTATGGTGAGCACAAGACTTATTTACTCACAGAGCTGCAAGGAACAGGTTAGATATTCTCCTGGATAAATGTTTCTAGATGAAAGAGGGTTGAAATCTAGTTGGCAAGAAGGGAGGAAAGATTATTTGTGGTTCTGTTAGCTGAACTTCAGTGATCTCTTCCTCTGCTGCAGGGATAGGGAAAAATGAATAAGGCTTGTCCTGTAAATTTTGTTTCACTCTTGTACTAAAATCCAAACTCTTCTTGCAAAAATGTGCACCAAACTCACCAAATTAATGGAATGAGAGATTTAATAACTACAGTGGTCTAAAGAAAATAGTATAGCAACATCCAATTAATATCTGTTACGCTTCAGAGTCAACACAATTTTTTTTTTCTTTGCTGTGAGAAGATAACACTTTCCTACCATAACTTATTTCAGGACTCTTATATCAGTAAAGAGCAGCAGAGAAATGTATCTGGTGAAAGAAAGCTCAGCATTATGCAAAGAGTGATAAACTTCTCAGAAGGTGTTTACAAATGCATTCAGTGAAACAGAATTTTAATGAATTGTGCCACATAATCTTGCAGTTAATGAGCTGTAAAAGCCTTTGTCAATTATAGTGACTATAAACTAACTCTTTTGGTTTCCAGATCAATAATGGGACTATTCTTCTGCAACATTTTTTTTTTTTAAGGGAAAATTAGGATCTAAGGTATCTTTCTCATATTAGGCATCTCAGAAAAGTCCCTCATTATTATAACAGAGCTATATATGTTATTATTTGTAAAATCATCTCTCAACTGCATTAGAAGAAACAAGCTTTCTGAGATCAAATGGTACAGTGGTGTAAAATGTCAGTGGCAAATCCAGAAAAGATTAAATGACTTCAGTAATAGCTAGGGACTTTTTTCCGGGAGTTATTTTGAATTCAGCTGTTGTGCACAACCTTTTAGAAAACAAAAATTATCCTGCTCTGCCTTTGCTCTCCACCATAATTACTCTGCTGTTAGAAGGTGGGCACCTTAAAACACTCTGAAAGGCTGGTTCAGCTACTTGTGTCTTCTTCTAAGTGAAGGGCCTGTCTGCTCACATTGCTTTTTTGTCAGGTAATGTCACTACTCCTGTCTGGAAGCATAACGTGATATCATATCAGAAGTGCCATAGTTCCCAGGGTTGTTTAAATATTGTGACTAAATAGTTCCCATGAATCTCTACAGTGCTAGTAAAATATTCATATTAAAAGTAAAAACAAACAAAAACAAACAAAAACAAACAAAAACAAACAAAAACAAACAAAAACAAACAAAAACAAACAAAAACAAACAAAAACAAACAAAAACAAAGGTTTGGCTCAATATTTTAATGTCTTCAAAATCTAGAAGAGATGGAACCAGCATTTATCAAAGAAAAATACGGAAGACAGTTTTATTGCCTGTAATCTCCAATTTATTATGTGACTTTTTCCCAGTATGATTCTACTTTTTCCTTCTCTTAAGATTTTTTTTCTCTTACATTTTCCTCAGTGTGGAGGATCCATTAACAGAGGAACCACATGAAAAGTAATTTCAAGGAAAAGCCTTATAAAATGTGAAAAATTAAAGCTGTGCTCAGATCCCCATTAAGAAAAGAAATTGCCTAGAGGCATACACTAAATATGTGAAATCCATTTCTTCTTCAGAGTTTATTCCTCTCTTACAAATGCAATTTCACAGCACAAGCTGAACATTTAAACAAAGCGAAGCAGGATCCTTTCCCAGTTAGCATCTCTTTTCCTTGATTGCTGCCAGGTCACCAAGTGCAAATTTACATGAGAATCCAAGATTATATAAATCTCAACCAAGAGGCTTTGAGGGCATTTCTGCTTGGGAAGACTGTAAACCAGGAAATGCTCTCAGCATGGAGGGCTTACTGTTGTAATTATTAGTATTTATTCTGCTTGGTGTTATACAGGAAGCTAGAGAAGGCTGTGGGCTTAACAACTCCTTACTTTAAGTGGTTAGTTTAAGCTGCCCTGAAGGCTCAGCTTCCTTTGATCTTCTGTTTCTGATGCTGGTACCTCACACATTTCTAGTGCAGTGCCCTGATTCATCTTCAGCTCAACCCCACATACAAGGCTAAGGGAGTAGAAAATGAAAGAGTGAGCAATCACCAAGGAGGCTTTCTCCCTGCTGAAACCCACCTCACCACCTATCTGTTTCCCAGCATCCCACAGGAAGGTGCATCTGCTGTGCTGGTGGGGACTCCAGCCCACCTCGGAGGGGCTGTGAGCAGCACTCCCTCGTGCCTCCATCTTGCCTCTGGAGAGAAGCTCTCCATCCAGACAACAATGCTCTATTTAGGCTCTTTCATTGGAACGTTCTCAGGAGAAGCCTGACTGCTATCTCCAGTAGCTATGGAGCCATGAGCTGGTGCTGGCATCTGGATGTAAAACCTTGCTGACAAAGGCCAATGAGGAAGGCTCTTTTAAACAAACACAAACCAAGATGGCAGCAAGCCCATGCAGACTTCGTATCATCTGTATTTACTCTGTTTTAAGGCTCCATAAAACTCAGTGTAGCTTGGGACAGAAGAACAGGCGGGAAATCAGTTTTCTCCTGTTCCAGAAATGAGATCCTGTGATCCACTGAGGAGATGGACTTTGTGCCCTCCTCAGTTGCAGACTGTTTACTATCCAGTAGCTGAGAGTCCATCTCCTTCCCGAGAGCAATGCTGCACGCCCACCTGTTCCTGCTCCCTTGAGGCAGCAGACCCAGTCTGGTGGCAACTGGCAGAGCTGTTTCCATCATTTTGTTCTGTCCTACAGAATGAAATGTACCTCCAAAGTTGCATAAGACTTCACTGGTGAGAACTAATGAGCTGTCTGCAACTGCTACAGAAGTCTTAAGTGGTAATTTGATTGTACTAAATACCCAGAGAGGAAAAGTGCTTTTTCCCATCTGGTTTCCTGAGGATGGGAAGTGGAGAAGGAGGTACCAGTATCTTCTCCCTTGTAACCAATGATAGGATGCGTGGGAATGGCACAAAGCTGCAACAGAGGAGGTTCAGACTAGATATTAAGAAAAAATTCTTTGCCATGAGGGTAGTCAAACACTGGAACAGGCTTCCTAGAGAGGTGGTTGATGCCCCATGCCTGCCAGTGTTCAAGAGGCATTTGGATAATGCCCTTAATACTATGCTCTAACTTTTGGTTAGGCCTGAAGTGGTCATGCCGTTGGACTTGAACTTTGTAGGTCCATTCCAATTGAACTATTCTAATTCTAAATCTAAATCTAATTCTAATTCTAGTTTTCTTGCTTAGTCATGCTTTCAAGGCAATACCTGGAGAGGAGGAGAAATAGGCATCTCTGAAGGTTATTGGGGATACTCTACCAGGGAATGTAAAAAACAAAAAGACTGCAAGCCTGATGAAAATTCAAAAAGTTTCTAATCCAGCTAAGATATATGAAAGGGGCCCCTACCCTCTGGCATATTTATTATTGGATACTATTTCTCAAATGGAAATATATGGTAATATTTAAGCTCATTGGCACGAAGCCTGTCCTTCAGGAGCTATATGCCAAGAACCATGAGCTAATGCTTATGTAAACTGCTAAATTGTTGCAGGGTCTGCATTATGGGTGTTGCTTCTTACCGTCCTGCATCCGTTGCGAACATGCAAAAGAAATGCTTAATTTTACACTTAAAAGGAAATTAAAAAAGCCTTCCCAGATGCAGTTATTGTTTAAAAGAAAAAAAAAAAAAAAAAAGAATAGGTCAGTTCTGAAAATAGGTCAGAATGAAAACTGATAATACAGTACCACCAATTCAAACCACTGAGCATCAACAAATTATCAGCTCTAACTCCTCTGCAATATATTACTGAGCTAATATTGTCCCTGCTCACATCTTTGGAAGAGTTAATTACAATGTGATTCTTTCTATACAGCCTTCTAATTTCTGTCTTGCTGAAACTACTAGACCTTGTCTGACCATCCCCAAGTTTCTGAATTTTGAATGTGTTTCTTGGGCCTGGATATTTTATAATGTGTATGAAAATGAACAAATACCTACATGCTTTAACTGCATGCTGAACATCTACTTTTCTTCCAAACTGTTTCTCAGTTCTTTCATCTTTCTATGTAACAGAAAGTGCTGGTAATTGTCATATATATTTTTAATATAAGAAAAATATTAAGCTCTCTGTAACACTTCTCAAAATATGGCACAGCTCTGTAAAATTACTGCAGATTTAATCATCATTGATGACTTCTGTTCCCACAGAGAAAAACTTAATGCTTGATCCATTTTTTGGTAAGATAAATAAATATACTCATTGGGTTTTGTGTATAAAACAACTTCTCTGACATTAATGGACGGTACATTTATATCTTACATTTTTATATCTGAGACCTTCATTTTGACGTCAGTTACCAATGAGCAATACTATCAAAGGATATTGGATTCCACTGATGCTACAGAGTGAGGTTCCTCCCCTGTACTTACAGTCTAAAAATGATGTTTGTTGAAAAAATCCAAAATGAGAGCAGACATAACGCTTCAAACTTCAGTTCAGCTTGAGTAGAGGAGTTGAATGCTCTGGTGTTTAAGGTAGTAACCTATGACTGGAGATTTCCAGCTTCAAGTCTATTTCCTCATGAGTTTCTGCTGTGTGATCTTCAATGAATCATTTAACACCAGGCTCTTTGAGGTGTTACAGAATTTAGAGCCTGCTGTTTTCAGGGGAAGTTAAGATCTGAAAGACATGAGATATTGTCTCTCCATGCCTCAGTTGCCCCACTGTGAAAGGGAAGAGTTACAGGGGTAAGAGCCCTTTCTGCTTGAGTATTTCAGTGATAATAATTTCAGAGCTAATATGCATCACACTGAAATTCTGCTCTCAGATTACTGAAGTCCAATCATAAACCTTCGTATATAAACATGAGGAGTTTAATATTTGGCAGAACATCTTAAGACTTTGATGATTTCCTGAAATATGATTTTTTTATCATTTTCTTTTTTGCCTTTCCGTGAAGTTTTAACTAAAAGCAGCAAAATGCATTACTTCTTGACCAAATCAATTCATTTCGCTCTTCAGCTGTGAAAATTAAATGGATGAGATGGGCTGTTACTTGCAACCCTTTACCTGGAAAGATTACCTGTCAGTGTTCAGTGGCAATGGTCAATCTTCCTCATGGGCTTCAGTATTTTTTTTTCCGATGTCCTTCTCCTTCAACTCCCTTGTCATCCTTTTCTCTCTCATGCTTTTTATCTGTAGCATGTTCTCTCTTTTGCATCTTTGCCTCCCCTCCTTCTCCCACCATCCCAACTCTCTTTGTCAGTTCCTGTCTTGGATATGGTAACAAGGAATTTTGGACCAGAATAGAAGACACAATTTCTGCAAACAAATTAGGCTGGTTAAGACTTTTGCTGGTAGCCTGAAGAAAATTTCACTGTAGCAATTTTCAATAATTTTTAATACAGAATAAGATAAAAATGTGCTGGAGTAGTCTCTCTGCATACGCAGAATAGCCTCTTCTCTTTCACAACTGCCCTTGTGCTGCCATCCCCATCCTTAACCCCATTCTCTGCCTTTCACCTCCTTACTGATCTCCTCTCTCTTGCCACTGCAAATCCTCTCTGCTACATGAGCATCTCTCCCTCATGGCCTTTCTCAGCCAACATAATGCACAGTGGACTCCCCCAGTCATTCCCTCCTACTCAGTAAAAACACACCGCTCTCCTCTTGACAGCCTTCACTGTCAAGTTTAGTTGCCTTGCCAACAAAGAAAGCCATCTCTGAAGTGAATCCTTCCTGGAAGCATTCCCTTTAAGGATAATAATTAGGAGCCTGCATTTCAGAGGCAAAAACAGTGAAATTAAAGTAACAAAGCTTTGAGCGGACTTGCTTTATGAGGAGATATTGCTGTGCTTTCATCGTGTGGTAAACAAACCTAGAAAAGGTCCTCTTTTCTCAGTAGCCATATCTTAAATTAAAAATAATAATGATAGTAATAGTAATAATAATAAAATAACCCTGTGTATTAGACTGAATCAGAGACATGAAATCATTGTTGCAAATGTAGTCTAGGTACCTTTCTCCAAGACATAACACAGAGTGAGAGGGCAGTAAAAAAACATGAGATGTGAAGTGACTACCTCTCAGCTCATTATTATATCTTCAGTTCTTCCCTCTCCTCTTGGGACGTGCAGGGCTAAAAGCCCTGATGGAAAAGTGCCTTGGACACTCTTTCCACTCTTTTCTTTTTGTGAAAAAAATTCCTTAAATATGTCTTTCAGATGCCACCATGCAATAAGCATATCGCTATACAGGGTCAACATTATTAGTGGCACCTGCTGGAAAACTCACTTAGTTTCATTTGGAAGAGATTAGGCATTTGCTATTTTGGAAGTCAACTTGCTCACACAAAGAAATAGCCTTACAGGAGCATTGTATCATCCATGTTATATGGAGAGTCAACTTGTGGAGGGAATTTGAGCATTTAAAAAGAATCAAATCCAACGTGGTAATCCTGCAAAACTGGTGCAGCACAAAATGGAGGAACACTTGAATCCCTCTGTGCTAGAAAGCCCATGTACCCAAGGGGACCTATTAGAGCTAAGCATCAGTAGATGAAAGACTGCGAGAAATATTTGCAATTGCAGAAGCCATTTGCTGAGAAGATGGCTGATTTGCATAGGCACACTGCTTAAGCACTTTGTAAATGACATTAATTAGTTATTTTATTATTTTAATTTCCTTTAATGATTCTTATGTGCAACATTTGCACAGGGTGCCTTATGATACTTGTTTGTGCCAGTACGCATCCTTCAGTTGAATAGGGCCAAAGCAGGAGAAAGAAAAGCTGGACAATTCTCTTCTACCTTCATCTTGTCTTTTATAGTCTGTTAGCTGAAAAAAAAATTATCTTCATTTACTTTCATAATCCCTAATGTTACTTGTCTCAATGTTATCAAGTTGATTATGATTATTATTCTTTATGAGATGGAAATTGTCTCAGCCTGGGTGATCATTCTGACATTTTTAAATATACCTTCTAGTTTTCACAGTTTTACTGTTTTACAGATATCTCTGCAGTTGTGAAAATTCAGTTGTATGTCACTGCACCCATAAATAGCAAGGCACTACAGATCATATTTGTAAAAGTGAGAAAAGGAGGAGATGAAATGAACATTTTTCCCCATTTTCAAGATGAAAAACTAAAAGACAACATCATCCAGTAATTTCAATGCAACAGTCAGCCAAAAAAACTAACACCTAAGACACACTAAGGTGTCTGAAAACCCAGGACTAAATAAATATACCATGCCTAGTGCCACTGTGACACTTTCAAACTCACAGTCAGGCACATAACTTAATCAACCATATTCCTGTCCGTCTCTTGGTTGCCCAACTCTAGCTTTAAAAGTACTTTCTCTTCCTGTCCTTCCTTTGTTAGGTGTAGATTATTACCTCCTTACCTTCTTTCTGTAAATACTGAGATTCACCATCCTTTAAAATGGAAATCACGCCTTGCACTGGCCACCTCTCTCTTCTGCAAGCACCAAAGTCCTCTCTGCCTCATGTCTCCCATAACTCCTTCTACACAGAGCTCTACAGGGGTTTGTACAATGTTCGTAAAGGGTCATTTTGAAAACTGCACACATTTATAAAAGAAAATCTCACTCTTCTATCCCATGCTGTTTTTGCCTGAATGTATCTATCCTCATCAGCTCCAGCTGTGAGCCTCCAGAAAGTCCTGTGAACTCTCATTGGGGTTACATAAATGAGTAGGGTCTGCTAGGAGCCTGGTTTAACAGCCTCAGGCCTATAATTGGCTGGGTTTTCTTCACTTCAGAATGGAAATAGTGCAGCATTTGAGGAGTGCCCTGGGTTTTAAAACTAACTGAAGCCTCTTAATTGAAATGCACAAAGATGACAAATTAATTCATCCATATTTTGAAGGAAAAATTAATGGCACATGGAATTAATTTATGGCACTTTGTTTACATCTAAGTATAAATGAATATGAAAAATGAGTGACATGTTGGAGAAACATGAAAAAAAAAAAAATCCGTATGGAAAAATATAACTGCCTGCCAAGAATCTATTAGTGCAATTTCAGCATCAGATAATAATCTGATTATTTTCAGGAAACAAAGAGTGACATATTGCCCATTCCGTTCTGTTTTGTGTAATCAAATCACAAAAATCTTCATTTTTCTTTTCCAGGATGTTCTTTAAAATGCTTGTGGTTTTCACAAAATTTAAACATGGCCTAATTTGGAAGTGTCTTTTGATTGCTATGATTGGAGTCCTGAATGGTCTATGATTTTTCACCTTCCTTCCCAAGAAAAAAAAGACTTAACTTGTCATACAGTCTGCATATCTGTCAGTCTGTCCCTGCAGAAACATTTAGCCTTTGGCCAGTTTCATCCAATGACTTGAACTTGCTCACTTATGATCACAGAGACAAAAATAGTTTGAAACTAAGATCATCTTAGCACTTCTCTTTCTACAGAGAATACAATCAAACAGAAAATAATGAGGAAAAGTCTGTGTTCATAACAGCATGTCATCAAGACAGCTGGTTTTCAGTGCACCTTATTCCTAGAGGTCATGGAATAAGAGTTCCAGTATAGAGCAGAGCTGCAGGATACTCTAGTTTGGAAAACACACATGGCTGGAAGATGAAGGTGTTAGGAGCTATTAATAACATGAAACATGCTGAAGGACAGACTGTAAACTGGCAAGAAAGACGATGGCTGTTCCATCAAATCCCCATTTTACAAATGCAGAAGTGAGAAATGGAGAGAAGCTGAAGGCTTCAGGATCAAAGGGGAAGTAGTTAGAAAAGTTAATCCTCCCCCATCTAGACACTCTGAATGCTAATCCATTCTCTCATAAATCTCACTATTTGGTATGGGGTTGAAGAGAACCACTTCATACTGGAAATGTCTCTGAGCACCACCACGAGCTGATTGCCACCCTCACGCTGCCCTGTCCTGTGGTTTGCTGGTGACAGCTACAGGAAACATTTAGCCTGCTGTTCAAAGGCAGCAAGTCATGTGTTTTGTCATTTTGCCTAATTCCACTTTTTGTCAGAGTGGGTTGCCTTAAGATTCCAGTGCTTATTAGTTGGTATTAGTTACAGTGCTGACTAAAGAAAGAAGACATGCTTGCATCCAGCAAAACTGAGTGGATTTCAGGGAAAAATCTCCTGATGCCATCATCTTATGCTAAATTATCTCACAAATCAATGTCTCTTACGATTACAGAAGTCTGATTTTTGTGCTGTTTGGTAACTTTGATTTTAGAAAAGGACTCAGAGTCCTGTTCTTCCTCATCATTCCTGAGAGCATTCACACTGGGAGAACATTTAAAGGACGTGCTTGCCAGAGTCAGCTACCTACAAATGTTCTTAGCGGATTTTAGCAGAGAAAACTGAACACTGAATGGCAAGCTTGGTCCTTCACCTATTGAAAAATAGATAAGAAAATAAAGATCTTCTACAAAATAATTTCAATTAAATGCAGTCAACATTTGGTGGGGTGGTGCACTTGTTTGGTTGGTTTGTTTTGGTCAGAGGAAAATGATTTAACTGAGGTGAGTTTTATTGGCTGTGCAAACATAAAATCAATGGTTCTTGAATATATTTTGTGTTATCTAATTTATGGTGAATTATTCTAACAGCTAGACATTTGCAATGTTGTACTTTTCAGAAACATAAAGCTTAAAAAATTAGACCACAGGATTATGAACTTGTCTGAAAATGGATAGAAGTTTGAATAACGTCCCTCATAAATAAATGCAAGTTTTGAAAACAAAGAGTGTCAAAGAGCATAACAATGTGAAATATATTCACTAAAATCCTCATACCAAATACCACAGGGAAAGGTTTCAGGGCTCAGTGTGTTTGGCAGCAGCCACAAATGCTGGAGTCATTCATCTGTATGGCAAGCCCCCCTCCTGCACCCTGGAGCTGCCTACCCTGACACCAGTGGGGTTTCAGCTGTTTCCTCATCACCCTGCAGCTCTCCCTGGCCAGACCTCAGCAGGGTTTCATATTTTATTTCTTTCAGTAGCCTCTTCCACACTGCTTTTATGTGAGCTCAGTGATAAAGGCAAGGGACAGGCTTTCTGCTGTGACTGTGCTCAGGGATGCTGAACTGACGGACATCTTCTTCCCTGCTTCGCAGCTAGATGGCTACTGATTTTTAAACAGTTGATGCTTCATCTCCTTCCCCAGTTGCCTGACTCTAATATAAGGATAATATTGTTGATCTCCCTAATTGCTAATTTCCTGCTTATTTGCCTTGAAATCTCCAGGCAGTAAGCAATGTTATAGTTTGGTGCTACTATTTCTCCACAGAATAGGTGTGGGGGCAGACCTTTGCTATGCATCATGTTATTCACTGTTTCACAAGCTGTAAACAGGTGTGTAGCCAGCAAACACAACTTCGATGTTTCCCATATAAAGAACTAAGATTTAACCCTGAGTATTTATTATCAGATGTTGGAAACAGTAGTAGTATTTCAATTTGTAAGAAGTGAAAAAATATGTTTTCCTGCAAGAAATTTCAAACAAATTTGAAATTTTGATTGGTTGAACAGAATTTCATTTCATTTTTAGCTTTTTATTTTGTTTTGTTATATTCTGAAACTTAAGCAGATGTTAAATCTGAATTATGCTCCTAAGCACTTTACCCAGTAAAAGACTAAGCATATATTTAAATGCTTTCCTGAAATGTAGCCTTCATCTTTTCCACAAGATCTACATGTGACCTCATTATTTTTAAAAGATTGTTTTTTTTTAATTTTGTGTATCTAATTCCATTTTAAACTGTATCCCTCTTAGCAGGGAATTCATATATTTCTGTCGCCTTCCTGCAAAGTGAGCTTGTTGCAGCCTCTGTCGTAAAGCAAATGACAAGTTTGACTCCAAACTACAGAGTGTCTAATTCAGGCCAATATTAAAAAGTAACCAAAGGTATCTTGGACAGTATGGCCAAATAAAAGCTGTGTTCAGAGAAATCCCAGTCCTCCTAATTTCTGGACTTTGATAAGGTCTTTGCACTTGAAGGCTCAAATAAATAAATAAACGAGGCCAGGGAATTCATTTGAAATATTAATTAAAATGCAAATTAAATCCAGATTGCATGGGCTTTAAAAAGTGCTCTCTGAAGTTTCCATGAATATAAAGCATGTGACAAGCTACTGTTCTAAATGATCTGCATAAACATACATTGTTGAAAAACTGCTTGACTTGAAAATAACCTTACCAACACCGTGAACCGCAAATAATGAAAGAAAGTCTTTAGTAGTGACAGCTTTCATTACCGACAACAGTGTTTGTCAGGCTTTGCACCGCGGCACGAGGGACAGCTATTTGATGCGCACGTGCACCCCCTGGCCCAGCACCACGCGTGCCCATCTGTGGTGGTGGCTGGTTGCCGGCTTGCAAGGTGGCACGCCAGCTTCTGCGGAGTGTGATGTGCCTACGTGGAAGGCTCTGCGAGAGCTGACAGTGCACAACCACTGCTGCCCGGGGAGGCAGGAAAATCCACCTCCCTGGCACCGCGGCTGCAGCAGTTGCAACAAGGCCAGACATGCCTGCGGTGGGCACTCTGACATTACACATTTCTTCCAGTCTGGGGTAATTGAAAGCAGAAAATACCTAATTCTTCCCCTTGTTGGTGCAAAGATGCTCCATATGAGGCACTCCCCTTCTGAGTTAGCCAGTCTTGCTTAAAATGCATCCTGGCATTAACAAGTGCCTCTTTCTGCTGAGTCTCCCTTCACCACGACTCAGTGCTGCAAACTTCTTCAAGAGAAAAGACAAACAAAACGAGGGCACCACTTCAAACAGAAACTAACTCAGGCATCTGTAAAACCCCTCTCCTAACATCATCTTAATGTAAATGAAGCTGTCAACAGATTACATCCTTTCTGTTTAATTTGCTGTTAAGCTCTCCTCATTCCCAAAAGCAAACCTGTGTCACTGGGAAAAGGTCCATTTTAGTTATGACCAACAGGCTCTTCATAGTTTGACGGAGCAATTGCTTTTGACATTCTGCCAAACAATATAATCATGTTAACTGGCCCTGGGAATGGGCCGTGGGATGACCCTGGCTCTGCTGAAATGGGCTCCATCCAGGTCACGTCACTGAGCAATGCAATCTCAAAGCACCTTATGAGGAAGATAAATGACATTCAAGATACATTATGAAGACAGAAACTAAGGACCTTACCAGAGTCTTGGGAAGACCAGACTGTCTGGAAGGAAGCTTGCACAGCAAGAGCATCATGAAAGAGTCCATAAGGGAAAGGAAGATTCTGCCTTAAGAGCTTCAGTGAAGCCATAGTAAATAATGAATGGGGCTGCATGCTGAATGGCACCGCTAATAAGAAGTATCAAACATCTGTTTGTCCTCTGAGCCTTATCCATCCTGTTTGCCAATCAGGCAGGTGCTCAGAGAAGTAACTGGTTGTGACTATGTACAAGAAGAGCCTATCAAAATGCAAAAGCACCAAGCAGCAGAGTTAAAGTTACAAGGCTGCCCCTTTTTGGAATTTCCTAATTCTAGATGCAGGACTTCGTAATGGAAAAAAAATTAATGTAAGTTTGAGGTGTGGCAATTCACACAGTAAGTTTATACTATCCTTCTAGTGAAGAGCATTTGGGAATACAACTGTAATACCATTTACTTGCTGCACCTGGAAGTCCATCTCCCTATATTTTGTCTGCCAGTCAGATGAAACCACCAATGTCCTTGGCCATATCTTCACGGTACTGACAGGTATTGAGGGATTCCCAGACTCTCAGTGGGTGATACAGGGCATCTTCATGGTGCAGGGCAGTGCCATGCAGAAATACTCCCAAATGTCTAAAAATACAGCCTAGCTGTAAGCTGCACCAAGGCTAGTTAATGCTGTTGAAAGGCCTGGCTCATTGGGCAACACTGTCTGGATATGATGCTCTTGCTTTTAATTTCTAAGCAGACTTGGTTAAAACAAAGTCATGTATCTAGGCACAAAAGTGCCCTTTGTTTTCAGCCATAAAGTATTTTTGTCACTTAATTGAAAATAAAATTTCCCCAGCGTGCTGGAGTCTGTTCTTAATGCATGTGCGTAGCTCTAACTAATGTTAATTATTTGGATTCACCAGGGGGAGAAGCATATTACTTCAGGTACCTCCTTGGAATATGCTACTTTAGCCCTTCATGTGACTCCAAGTGGTACACTCAATGGGAAGAGATGCAGCTGCCACAAAAAAAAAAAACAAGTGTCTAATGCCTGAGAATAATCCAGATCAGGTGTAGGACAGGATGTTCCACACCACGAATAGCACAGCCAGGCTGCCTGCACCACACAAAGTCTGATTCACAGAGCTTGCAAAACACTGCAGCACAGAGATCGCTGCTATTTCATTTTCCCCTCTGCACATTTGGGCAGGGGAATTGTTTCATCAGATGCTTGTACAGTGTCTAGCCAAATGGGCTTGGAGTCTCAGTACTGCACTGTCTCAGCACAAATAATAAACCAGCACTGCCCTGGCTGGGACCACACAACAGGTTGGTGCTAGATCCAGGAACAAACCCCAGACCCCTGGAGATCTAAGCTCCAGTTTTATCTACTGAGCTACACTTCACCTCATGGCAGGGCTGAAATCTCTGAGGGATGTCTCTTCCAGAGCACCACTGAAGTAATAAAGCTGGACAGATTTATCCCAATTGAGGAATCTGGTCCATACTCTTTTGTTGTAAATAAACTGCAAAATCTGGACATCTTCCATGCTCTTCCCCACACACACAGGTTCATCCAAATTCATCAACCTCGCCAGCATCTTTCTAGATGGTTACCCTTTAACTAGGGCTTTATTGGATAACTGTAACTCAATTTGCTGCAGCTGTGTGACCCTGATTCACTTTTGGAGCAGAGCAAGCTGCAGGAGGAAGAGCCAAGCAGGAGCCCACCTGCCAGGCAGCCAGTGCAGTTAGAAAGGGCCACTCTGAATGTGCAAAATCTGGCAGGTGGCAAAGATGTGCTGTTTATTTTTCCTAATGACAAAATTAGCACATTGATAATAATCAAACAGAGCTGTGTGCAGTGGGGGCTTATTTAATTAACAAATGTCCTTTTGCAGGTATGAGCAGGACGCAAGCACTGTGTTCATCCACACAAGCTGTTGCTCTGGTCCCTGGAAAGCTTGTATGCAAACTGCCTTTGGCTTCCTTTATCAGGTTTTGTTCTGGGAAGGAGGTGGTTCATACCCACTTTTTTTTTTTTTTTAATCACATATTTTCTTTCTGCAGAATGTTGTACTCTTGCTCACATCCAAGAACACTGATAGCATCTAATAGAATAGATTACTCTGAAAGATGCAATGGAAAAAGCTTTCTTCCAATAGTTGCCCTCAAAGTACAGTGTTAGGAATGCCCCCTCCTGCTTGTTCCAACTATAGCACATCTTCCTACCTCACAGCTGCCTGATCGGACCTATTTTTTTTCTCATTAACAGGTATTTTTCTTTTTTTATTAAATAGATAGAAACATCTTACTCCTTGATTGTTTTTATGTAATACAGCAGCTTCACAGTAATACAGCACAGCATGGCAGTGCTTTTTGTTACACCCATCTCCAGGGACCCTACATGTACCTGAGGCTGATAGACTCTTTCAAGCTTGGGTACTGTCAGAATAGGCTCCAGAAAGTCTTCGTTTCAACCCATCCTGATAGCTGAAGTATCCATCCAGATATTGTTCTGATTTACCAAGCAATCCTATCACAAGATAAAGTTAGCTGTATTAGAGTCGTCCAAAACTTTCCATTCAGTGAGAGCCAAATCCTGACAACATTGATTAGATTTTTGCAGCATTACTCCTGCTGTTACAGTATTGCCCCTTCTGTTTGGTGAGTTTTCTAAAGATTCAGAGAGGAGAGTACCTAGACCAAAGTAGCTTTTCTGATATAGATTACATCAGCGTACATTGTACAGAAAAGCTATCAAAACACCATGTGTAATGTCAGTAGTGGTGATACAACTGTTTGTTGTGGTTTTTTACATTGTCATCGAAGCAGTTGGTGCAGTTGCTTGGAGTTGCATCAGCCCACCTGTGCCATACTTCTAAGAAGGAAGTTGGTCGGCAGACTAGTCACGTAGTTATAATAAATACCAAAGTAATAGATGCATTCTCTGTTGCCTTTGAGGTGAAGGAAAGGTTGCTGAGGCTGAAAAGAGATATTTTTCTTTCATGAGGGATTCCAAAAAATACCTGCAATGGCTACTAAGTTTGTTATCAGCAATCAAGCTTGGCGCAAAGCAATAGGGAAGGAGAACGAAAGAAGAGAGAGATGCAGAACTGTGTATTTGTCCCACTCTATTGTTCCATTTGTTGTGGAAGAAGAGCTGTAATACAAGCCTGAAATTACACACGTACGCATACACGTGTATAACTTTTAATGCAAAGCACTGAAAATAGTAAATGCTCCTAGAGATGGATATCATGGGCTTTGTTTAAGGCGTAATCTCTATTGCTTTTGAGTTTATGAAGCAAAAAGAGCTGTTGAAATTGACTGAAAGCCTCAGTCAGAGCCTTTAATCAATCTCCAAAGCTGTTTATTGTGAATATAGTATAAAGCAATAGAGATTAATGTCGGTTTCTATAAATCACAGCAAAAAGCATCTTCTCTTTCACTGCCAGAGGTGTAAATATCTTCCTTCTTTTTTCTCAGCTTTTGCAGTAACATGCTGGTTGCAGAGGTCCTTCAGGGGAAAAGAACACAAGCACAGTGTCATATGCTTTTAACACAAATAAATTAAAAATAACTTGAATATTTATTTACAGAACTTGAAACTGCTGGAAGTTTTAGGTACCTTGTTCTTACTGAGCAGCTTTGAAAATCTCAACCCATCTACAGAACAAAACTACCAATTAACTGCAGCTACCACTGGGTGAAGGGACCACGCACTCAGTGGGCAGCAGTGTTTCCGGTGCACTTCCCACAGGCTTCAGACAGTGAATCCAGTACACACACTGCCATTTCCTTTCCTCACAAAGGTAGTGGTTGGGCTTCTCCTATAACTACCTTTTCTTTTTTTCTTTTTCTTTTTCTTTTTTTTTCTTTCTTTTTTTTTCTTTCTCTCTCTCTCTCTCTCTCTCTCTTTTTTTTTTTTTTTTTTTTGGTAGAAAGGGAAATAAAGTTGTATGTGAGTGACAAAAGAAATGATACAAAACCCAGAGGCGTATTCAAAAAAGGTCTCTATTTATGTGGCTCCAATCCTATTCTACATTTATTTACAGCATTATACTGTAAGAAATGGATTTAAAACAGAGAGAACAGAAAGCCATGGGACAGCTCATGTTGAAAATCTAAGAAGCCAAAGAGGAAACACTAAGCAAAGTGGAAAATTATTGCTATATGTGTCAACATAGCTTTCCCACTTTTCCTCCTCTCCCATCACTCCTGCTCTCTTATCATTAGCTGTTGGTCAAACACCTCTATCAATGCCTCACAAGAAAACTGTGACAGCCAGCCTGTTACTCCTGTGCAGATATTTATGAGTTTCAATGCTTCTTATGCAGCTCTCCAAACTACCTACCTAGAGAGAAATTCTGTCTCTGTAATGAGGTGTCCAAGAGTTCACATACCACCCATGGAGAAACGCTCCCTCCTCCTGAAGGAAAGTCACAGTGTCTAAACTGGGCTGCTCCTCTCAATAACTCTCTGAAGGAATCTTGTACATATATACATTGACTGCACAGACAGCTAAAGGAAACTAGCCTCTTGGACTTGGCACTTATACTGTCTAGGGTGCCTAAGGGCAAATCATGCGAATGCACAGCAGTGGGCACACAGTTCATTCCTGAGAGGTCCTTAAGGAAGACCAAAGTAAAAGATAAGTTCATTCATCTAAAAAGTGCTAGTCAAAATACTAAACTGTAACAGACAGAAGGATGAGCCTTCAGAGAAGTAGTGTCTCACCTGAGGTGTCCACATACCAGCTCAAACTTTGCAGAAGGCCATGGTAGGTTGAAGCAGCACATAAATCTTGAGATCTCAGCAAAATATTTGGAAAAGCATCATCACACTGAAAGCCATCTCACTAGATGCTTTCAGAAAAATTTGCAAACTTCCTTTGCTGAACATAAAGCTGTACATAGACTGAGAGTAAGAAATACTTATTTGGATATTCATCTCATTTCCTGAGTTCAGCAGCAGAATAGTGAAGTAAGATTTAGCCATTTTATTTGGAGGAGGTTCCTATAAATCCCCCACCGATTTATCTGAATCAATTTTTCTGTTATCATTCATGTTAAATTGTTGAGAACTTTGAAAGGAATCCTCCTCGGAATTCAACTTGGAGGGAAACTTTATATATATTAAAATCCAATTTCAGAACAACTTAAAACCATGGCAGAATGCTTTACTGGGTCCTACACTTGCAAAGCAGCAATAAAGTACTAGAATATTCAGGCTGGACTCAAAGATTTTTGCTTTCTGACTTTTGATAAAAACTTTCAAGGAAAGAATATTTTCATTCCAAAAGCATTTAATAAATGCTAAGCTAGTAGCTCCGTTTTAGTTAATTAAACTTAAGGAACATGGAAGTGGATAAAAGTTCATTAAATAGGTACAGGCTGACAGTGAATTGGAATACTAATTGAGCTTTTATGTGCAACAAAAGAGATACAAATGGAAATGCACTGTTATTCTAGTGAATGTCTCACATAAAAGGCCCCAGTGGAGCAGAGAATGCATGAAGGAAATTGGATTGTAAAATCTCTGAGATAAAGATCAGTTCTATGAAACACGATGCCCCATTGCTTGCTTTTCTATTTTGAGAAGATTCTTTTAATAATGCCAACAAATGATGCAGTGACTGCTGTAGGTGCATTTGAAAGGCTCCCAGTCAGATTCGGAAATGAGCCAGTTATATTCAGGTCCTACAAAATAGAAGGGGATGTGATGGGACCTTCATTTATTTAATGGTATGGTTGAGTATCACTGACTTAAACAGCATGAAAACCTTAGATTGCATAGAGCCACACATTCCTATGCTGTTCTTTAAACTTTTGCAATGTAGAAGTTATTGGGTTTGAAAAACCTTTCCCCAGTTTAATTTGTTGCATAAGCCTGAAATACATGTGAACTGTTCTGTCTGAGTAGAGAAGAAATGGGGCTGGGCTGACATGAATATACAAAGGGTTGTTTCTGAAGGCTGGTGGACACAACCAAACCACGCACTTCTCCCTGTTTTTCATCACATGCTACACGCAGCCTTGCATCTCCAAGCCAACTCCTGACACGTGCCTTGGGACCACAGCTGTGGTCTGGACTTCTGAGTTTTCACTAGCAGTAGCACAGAAAATTCCCAGTGATACTAACACATTTTCTTGAAAGGCCAAGAAAAAAGTATGGGTAAAACATTTCCTACACCATTTGGAAGCCAGACAATCTAGGAGCATTGACAGCCGCTAAAGAAAATTAGGGAATGACAAGCAGAAATGCCAAGAACCTACATAAACAAAGGATGGATTTCAGGGCATTTTTATCTACCTGAAACAAATGTTCACTGTAGGGCCAATAATCACTTTAAAATGTAGTTAATTTTAAGTATGTATTGAGCCAGAGCTGTTCATATTTTAACCTCCATATTGAATTCTCCAAATATTGTTATGTGGTCATACCAGATGTAATTGGAACTGCTCCCAGAGTTCACAAGAAGATATTGAATCTGGACGTATGGCCTCTGTGTCCAGAGAGTACAGTCTCTACACACGTAAATTACCATTAAGAAGTCCATCGATCTATTTGAAATTTTCAGCTATTTTACAAGATAATTTTGGTTGTACAGAGCCATCTCCAGACAGCCTAATTCCATCTATGTCCCTCTGTCTTCAGTGGTGTCTAGCCAAGAGGAACCACTAGACACAGGCACTCTGGTGGGATTTCAGATGTTAGGGAAATGTTTATAAATGTGGGGAGTGAGCTGCCCTGGAGTGGGTTTTCCAGGGAAGGGCAGAGATTGGTCATTATTGAAGGTTTTTAGAAATGTCTGGTAGGTACATGATAGGTATAGGTCCTGGCCTGGGGAGAGGGAGGAACCAGATGACCTCTGAGATCCCTTCCAGCCATATGAACTTATCATTATATGGTCATGGTGTTTTCTGCCTCTTTTGCTTCAGGGTACTTCACAAAACAGACAAAATTAAATTCAGCTGTAAACATGAGTCCTGTCAAGTCCAATTTAATGTATGTGTAGATTTGGTGTTCCTATTATAAAAACATAATAGACGTAAAAATGTTATGCCTAATTATTTAGTTTTTCTTACAAAAAAAAAAAAAAATCTTAGGCATTCATGTTACAGAGGAAGAGACAACAAAATTCAGCTGCTGTTTATCCAAAGATCCAACAATGAAAAATTACTTTTTTGGAGAGGATATTTCAACCATGTAACAACATGGTAGAAATATATGGAAACTGCCATGATCCTAGATAGCACAAGATGCATGGGATATCTGCCATATATGAACTGAAAGCCTGCTCCAGGTTTTGTATTGACCCATGAGCTTCTGACAGAAATCCAAGGCTTTGCCCAGGCTTCAGCCTGTGCTAGTCACAGATGATGGGCTCAGGAGCAATACAAAAACAAATGCAGAATTTTACAGGTCTCAGTAATGTATATCGTTTATCTAAAAGAATAAACTCACAAGCTCGCTTATTGGCTTGTCCTCTCCAGTAATTCCAGCATAGTGCAGTGCCTTGATCTCTCCATCTCTAGGCAGTGACACTCCCCTCAGTGAAATTAATTTACCTGTAATAACAATCTACACAGGCAAAAGAGAAAAGGGGGAAGGAAAATATACACCTGTACACTCTGGCACTGTTAATTTCCACTATTTGGTAAATGCCAACTACAGGCACAGCCGTAAGTAAGCTGTGCATGTTATTAGATTTCTTCATGTTCTGCTGATGGTTTACCATCTGTTGCCCTGATAGCAATGCTAAAGGGAGTATTCACACTGTTAAAATGCCCCCTAGTAGCACATCTCTCCCCATGTTTTTCTCCAGTATTGTTCTTTCCTCCCACATCCTCTCTATTACACTATCTCTAAGTTAAGGTTCTTCCATTTACCTTGATAATCCTGATGTCTTTTTAATTATATTTGTTTTCACCTCACCAGCAGTCATGTAACCTCTGACTGTGATCTTATCAGCTCCCTGGGGAAAGTATTCCTGTAACTGCCTATTGAAGAGTTTCTCCCTGATCTCTCCAAAGCAGGCAGTCACGGCTGGAGACAGGACACAGGATTAGGTGGACCATGGCTTTGATCCAGCAGGCAATTCCCTCTCAAACCAATTGAAGTTGGCTTTGGGCAGTAATTAAATGAGACACCGCTAAAGGAAAGCCAAGGTGTTGCAGGAAGCCGTATTTGATACAAAATGGTTTTCTTTCTGAATCAGCCATGCCCAAGCAAATTTACATTAGTTTGCTGCTTCAAAAGCTATGCAAGTATAAGAGGAACAGAAAGGCTCTCATATGCCTGCCAATAACAGACATGCTACTTTAGTGTATTGTAGTGTCCAAGATAAAGCTTTACAGTGTGTTTGGGGCTTAAAGCCCAAAATCTGGTGTGTTGCCACATAGCATGATCCTGCCTTTATTGCTATCATCCTTTCTCCCTGGGTTATATGCTGTTTTTCCCACCTGCTTTTTAATGGAAACCTTTTCATCACCTTGGATAATTTAAGGACTTTTTTTTTCTCCAAAAGACACATCTCTAGGGCTCTGGAGTAGAAAGAGTCTCTCCATTCCCAAGTCTCTCACATCACACTGGTTGCAGAGTCGTTTCCCTTTGTATTTGCAGTGTGTTTTCATGCAGCTCTGTCCTGTCCTCAGTGCCTACGGTCACTGCTTCTCCAGTTGCTCAGGGCTTAGCTCAGCTTTGCGCATGTCTCTGTGCTCAGCTAGTCCAAAGGGTTTTGAGTGGGATCCCTAAAAGCATAGCTTTTTTGTAGCAAAGCTGTGCAAATACAAGAGTGCTCAAGGAAAGGACACAATAAATTATTAAAATTTACAGCTATCAGTCCAAGAGTTTTTGTTTATAAATAGAGTCTCTTAGTGACTTCAATGGAGGCAGGATCAAGCTATTAAAGTGCATAAATAGACACACACTAAAAGCAAGTAAAATGACCTTTTATTTTTTTTGTAGTGAAAGTAAGGCAAAAATGAAAAAAAAAAGCATTTCAGGAGTAATTTTTTATAGAAACTAATTGTAGAGAACGAGAGGGTTGACACAAGTAATTAGCTCACATTTCATCCAGATCAGTGAAGTGATGGATTGCTTCTTCTCATATACACATCCTTTGCCCTCAGTTTCCAGGGAAGCTTTGCCTGCCTTTGGCCCCACCCTGAGACAGGCTCTGCATGGGAGAGCTGCCCACAGCATTGTTTTTTTGGAGGTGTTAGGGCTTCCTGAACTGCTGCTGACAGCAATGCCTGGATTCACTTCTAAAAGGCCAGCCAAGGTTCCATTTGAATATTATTTTTCAGGATTTTTTGTCACATCAGAGAAATGCAACTGCTGAAGTGAGCTACACTAATCTCCCATCTCACCCTTTTGCCCTTCTTTTGACCATGAGGTGACACTGCCTCTGCTGAGGATTTTGGAAGGAAGTCAAGTAACTAATGAATGCACCAGTCTGCTCCTTTAGACGACTGTGCATCTGAGCTGGGAGTTAGAGTTATTAAATTCTCTGGCAGCCCATCATTTAATTTACCTGCTACTGACCCCTTTTGTGCAGCCAGAGGATAATCCAGTCCACAAGAGCCCTGCTATAGCTGGTGTGCAGGACATCATTGTCCTATTCCCAATTTATTTAATGTAATCACTTCATTGCCTGCCTATAAGAGCTCTATCCCATCAAGAAGCTTTGGAATAATGTAGAGACATTAGAGATTAGAATTTATCGGTCCTGAAGTTCATAAATTTAATGAAAATCATGATTCTCCAAAGGAACTTAATCTTCATTTGTTCTGTCAGTGGTGGTGTCAAGAATTAGTTTATGATTCATTAACCCATTGACTACTTCTACTTTTTCCACATTCAGTTATTCAGGAAAAAGAAAGATGCCCTGTGTGCATTTACATACAGTGCCTTCTCTTAGCATCTTCTGTATTGGAGACAGCAAGCTGATTGCAAGTCTCTGGTTGTAAAGGGAAAATGGAATTTAGTTTCCCTATGATTTTTCAGACTGTACATTATATGTTCAATTAAATTCATCAGACAGGCACCAGCATAACCAGTTCCAGAAATCTCATTGACTTCAAGGAGATGTGGCCCAGGACCTTTCATGAGCACAGCAGAGAAGCTCACATAGAGACACTTCTATCCAAAAATGGTGGTAATGGAAAACACGTCTGAAAGATTATTTTTTCAGCATTACCCCTGGGTAATAGCAATATATATATATATGTGCATATTTATATATAAAGGTAATCCTGAGATACTAAGAAATAATTTCTCTAGCTCCATATGATCACTGTCTATTGTTTCATTTTTACTGCAGAGTGGCCTAAAGGCTTATGCCCTGCAACTGAGGAGATCTGAATTACGATCTCAGACCCACTGAGTCAGATCATTGACTGTACTTAGGCCCAGCCATATTATTGCTCTCTGCATTGGCTTCACGGTGGATAAATAGGATTTCTTTTTAAAACACTTCAAAATTTTGTTATGAAAAGTTCTGACTAACAGCAAGGGCTTGATCTTATTGTTGTTATTTGTTTCTGCAACCCCATGTGAAGAAAGATAATCTGATTTAGTTTATTGCCAAAAATTCAGCACCTCCAGTAAGCAGATTTCCTGTTGGTACCCCACTGTTGTATACATCCCTAATTCTGGTTTCCCTTCCAGCTAAGAAGAGAGGGTTTGCACCTAAGGAACTCTGGTACCAGACAGTGCACAGTTAAGCTGTAGGAACCTATAGGGAAATGAAGATACCTACACTCAAGTCTTCAGTATCTTTAATGATATGTTCCCAAGATAGCTCTGTGTATTTCTGTTCCACTACAAACCTAATTAGAAGACTGTACTTCACAAAACAAATCTTTCCCCTTTTGGGTGCATGTTATTTTTCCAGCTGATAAAACCTCATGATGAAATCCATGTTCTTTTTGCCATATTGAGAAATAGAAATCCATAAGCAAAAGGAGAAAAAAAATATACAGGAAGGTGTGTGTAGGAGAATTTTAAGATATCTGATATTTCTTCCTGAAGTGCCATATTAGATACTGTGGTGGATTGGGTTATTTTGTTTGTTTTAAGAAAAAGAGAATCCACACGAGCAAACTATCTATTTGATGGTTGTTCAAGTCTGATCACAGGAGTCAATGGAATCCTACTCATTGATTTCAAGAAGCCTTAAAGCAGACCTTTAATCTTCATTTACCCCTTCTCAGCCCACAAGGCTTTTTTCCCAGCAGTGATGTAAATAATGCAATGCAAAGCTCGTCTTTGACCTTCTTTCATCCTGCACTTATTTTGCCACCCAACATCACTCCTTAGTCTGGTGTTGTGAAAAGCAACTGCAGTTAGACTGCACAACCAGGACAACCTGCAGTTTTGGGAAGGAAACAGAATATCAGGGGGAAAATCACAGCCAGAGTTGCCTAGATTTTAATAACTCAGCCCACAAACCTGTTGCCAGCTGTGACAGTGCTACTGCTGCAAACCCCCGCACACATGGAATGCGCAGTGTGATGCACTGCTCAGGCTCGGGCATGGCTTCAAGCAGCAGCAGCAAGGGGTTGTTCTGCGTCTCAGCAATGTAAAAAGTCCCTGTTGCTTGCAGCTCGAGCAGATCTGGAAGAACATGTAAGAAGGGCAGCCTGTCTCCTCCCTAGGAAAGCACGACAAGGGAAGCAGCAGCCATGTGACAAGAGATGTGACAAATGGCCTTTTTCATTATCTCCCTGCTATTCTCAATTAGGCAGCCCCTCACAGGACAGATCTTCCAGATTAAAACCACAAGCAGAAAATAAGAAAACATAAAGATGAAAATGGCTGAAAATCTTTTCTAAAAAAAAAAAAAAAAAAGTACCTTGAGTACCACTCCATACAGAAACTGCTTTCTGTGTTGATTTTGACTGAATTATCAAAGATAGATGTTTCTCGGAGGTCCATTCACTGCACTGGATCACTTAAGAACAATGACAGCACTTTTAGAATTTATTTTTTGCTTCAGAAGTTGACCCCAAAAATTCTCCTGTTGGGGAAGAATACATGGTTGACTGTACTTCTCACTTTCTTGCTTTCTCTCTCTCTCCAAGTACTTATATGGCCAATAGCCCTTAGCAATTTCCTCTAAAATTCTGCCCATAGCAAAGTTAAAATGCAGGCACAAAGCCCCACGCTCTTAACAATCTTAAGGTTTTCAGTTTAAGAATTCTGTTTCTAAATTGATGTGTCCTAGAAGCAAGAGTGAAAACAGCAAACACTTTCAGTCACTTCACATGCAAACTAACCACATGCTTTTGCCCGTACCTTGTCTAGAAAATATAATCTGCCCAATGTGTGGTTAAACTTGACTGTCTAATCCATGCAGACAGTATGTCCTCAGTACTCTTGGTATCAGGTCCACTAGCAAAAATGTCGATGCACTTATTTTTCAGGTCCATGCAGGGACACAAGCAGAAATGACTAGTAAGGCCTTGTTTCCAGTGAGCCCAACAGCAGGAGATAATGCAATAAATTGCTCATGGACTTCTCATTTGGGAATGTGGGGGTCCAAAGAGAATCCTGAAGGCTTGGGCACTCTCTTTCATTCCCCCCTGGTTAATGTCTGTGAAGGGACATTATATCTAAGGATGGCATAGGACTGAATAAACATTCAACAAAATACTTATCACCAGGGCCATAATCTTGGATACTATACAGGACACCACATGTGTCAGAGAACTCCTGGTTAATATTGCACCTTGTTGTGTATCTGGACATGTGTTAATAGATAAAGTGACAGCATGTATGCTCAAGAAGCCATAGCATTATAGTTTCTTGAGTTTTTTCAGACAGGCAGCATTTGTTTGGTGTCACAAGTGGCTTCCTGTGGCAGACTGTCATACCAATTCTTAGTATGCTTTGGAACTGATGGTTTTCTGCAGCAACATCTCTTCACAGGGCTCTGTCAGTGCTAAGTCATCTAATGTGAAGGCTTCACTGGCTATGGAGTAGAAGACTTGCTGCAAAGACAGGTTAGCCTTTAACTGTTGTCTAGAGGAAGGGTTGCAGAACTACATATTGCCTCAAGCTTTTCTTTTGCAATGAGTTAAACTGAGAGCATCAAAAACATCCAGTTTCAGAACTGTAGCTGTACTAGTTACTGTGGCAATGGCTTTGTGCAAAAAAAAATGTAGATCCAAGGGGCAAAAAGAGAAGGGCTTTTTGACTGCAGAATGACCAAGACTCAAGGGATGGACTCAGCATGACTTCAAATCTGTAGTTCATTTTACCTGTCTGAGACTACTTACCCGGGACTGGGAATGATGACTGACTATATCCAGTCCTTAAAGCATTTCTTAAACCCAAATGATCATTTCAGTATTTTCATGAGATAATTACTGTTCTCTGAGTTTTTTTTCCAAACACCAGGGAACCCCTAGAGAAAATCACAACGGTACTCAAGTTAGTCCATTTTGTCAAAAGCCCAGATCCTGGAAGGCTGTATTAAGAGCATTGGAAACACATGTCCTCAGTACGTCAGTTCACATCTCCTTACAGGGTCCTCCAAAAGCTGTCATAGGGACTGCACTGAATATTGTGGTGCTCTGCCTACCACAGTCATGAGGGCTGAGTGGCAACATAGCATGAATTGAAAGGGAAAAATGAAAATAAAACAGAGTTGAACTTCAACTGGAGATGTGCAATGGAGCAGAGATAACTCATTTTGGGAGAAAAGCCAAGTCTTAAAAATTACTCAGCATGCCTAGCCCCACTATTTTCCACACCAGCAACAACTGAGAGACTTGCTGGCAGCTTTGTGGGTTCGTCTTTTCTAGCAGACATGCAGCCAAATGATGCTCGTCTATAAGAAACAATTTAGGGATAATGTAATCATCTTACCATTGTGACTTACTACAGATCCCATTGACCCAAAGGTCACTGTAATTCCTCAAGCACAGATAACCTGGTGTTATTCCATGGCTGGAAAATCACGTATATATATAAAAGCACTTTACTTACTGTTAAAGTAAACTATAGTGATCTGATCAGGCTTCACTGCCTCAGCACAGGCAGCCTGACTTCATAAAAGCACATTAAATCATTGCTACTACAGCTTATGGGAGTCCTCAAGAAAGTCTTATGACCATATAAAATGAGTGAAGAACCATGTGTACACCATTCTCCTTCCTGCAAGAAAAACTTTTAATTTATAAAAGTTGTTCATTGTTCAATATCCATTGTGTTTTCTTCATTAACTCCAAAGTTTTCCTCATTTCATTTTTCCACCAAAGGGGAAGAATATATTGAGCTGTCAATGATGTTATCTATGAAGAGAGGCTGCAGATTTCACATATTGAATCTAAGCTTTACAAATAGTCAGGTAATGAGAAAGGCTTTTGTAATATAACACAGGTAAAAATAAGCTTGCAAAAATCAAAGGGAACAGAAAAGTCTAAATTGTTTATGTAATCAGTTATATTCCCCTGAGTTGTTGATCTTTCTCTCCTCTTTGAAGTTTTCTCTTGTATTTTCCAAAGTTGGTAAATCAGTAGTTGAAAACAACTGCAGAAAAGCGGTGTATCAGTTGCTTCACAGATATCATTGACTAGCTCTCTCTCATGTGATGGAAAACTCAAGCGTACACACCCATGTGTTCTTTGATTTAAGATCTGGTCACAATGTGAAACTTCTGGGAAAACTGAAGTAGGAAGTGGCCAACAACATTAATTCCTTGAGGTCAGAGATAGTGTAAGGAGGTATGCAGGAAAAACTGGGGACTTGGTCATTTCATTTCATACTGAGGTCTTTGACAGGGGCCAACCTGCAATGTAAAGGAAAAGAAGTATGGTTACAGACAAGCTAGGACGAGAAAGAGATTAGAATTATTTCAATGAAAATGGCAATTGAACAAATTTTAGTGAATGGGAGAACTCTGATGCTGTGGGGGAACACCCCAAGAGATTGGAGGAATCTCAAAATACTTGAAAATATATCTTTATGCATTGTTGAAAACAATTGAGAAGATAAAGAGAATAAAGATGACCAGAAGGCTTGAAATGTGGTCAAAAAGACATTTGAGACTTTGGGAATAGCGATTTCAACACAATAAAAAAGGAAGGATTGAATTTACGAAAATAAACCACTTAGATGGAAATAACAGAAGCAGAGATCAGACAGCCCCAGGAGCTGGAGGCAGTACAGTGGTGAGATGGATGAGGGGCTTTGAGGAGAACAGCCATTGAGTAAAATAATTCCTAAAGTGAGATGATGAAGTGTCATAAAAGAGATTAATACCTCAGTGGAAATGCTGAATATGGTGAGAATGGGATGACAAGTGGAGGATGTACATGTGACTTTGGAGCATGTGACACTTCTGATAACTTCTGATGGTGTAATAAATTAACAAAATATATTAAATTTTGTTTCACCCCACCAGCAGCCTTTTCTTCTCTCTAATTCTCTTTCCTTTTTCTTAAACTCCAATCTCTCTGCAGCAGTTCAGCTCTAGATGCTACATATTTTCGTTTGCTTGCTTGTTTGTTTAGTGAATAATCATCCAAAACCTCTAGAGCATATCCCGTTCTAATCTAATGTGAAATGTTAAAAGCTACTCACCAGCAAATTAGCTCTTGCCAAATTATGTGCACACCAGATTCTACAAGTCAAATAAAATTAAACTGGAGTTTGGTTTCCACTTTGGTGGAGACAGCTTAGAAAATGGCCCTGGGGCACACAGTCAACAGGCTGTCTGGCTTAATAACGTAGAGCACATACTGTAATTATGCCAGTCATTTCCTCTTAGCCACTCGTTGGTGGAAAATGTACACTTCAAAGATGTTTATATGCTTTTTCAGGAATAAAGCACACCTTGCAATTCTCCTCCTGGCCCTGACAGAACTGCAAGTTATGCCTTATCCTTATAGTGCACTAATTTTCAGGACTATACTTAGGGAGAAAGAAGAGAGAAAGAACTGTTTCAGCACTGAAGGATACAACCCGACCCCTGCCAAAATCCAAGGCAATTTTGCCGTCAACCTCAATTCAATCCATACATACTAAATGCACAGATAAATGTAACGGGCCAAGTTAGAAAAGGGAGTTTCTTTACCTTGAAAAGCAGCCCACCTGCTTATCACCTTTTGCTCCAGAACTAAAGCCCTCCACACTGGGAGGAGAAACAAACCCAGAGGGGATGAAATGCTAGAGAAAGATAAAGACTAAGACACTGAGGCATTTTGTTGTTAGTGGCACCAATCAGTCCATAAACTCTCCTTTCTTCATTTGACCTCTGATACCACTATGCAAGTGGGGAACAATTATTAGCCTGATATGAATCTTATCGAGCTTGATGGAAGCTTTTGGCTTTGAGGAGCTTTGGGTCAATTCCATACAATATGTTACCACCAGCATGTACATTTTTTTGTAGCATAAGTGGGTGCTGCTGATCAGCCAAGATGATTTCGCAAGGATGGAGCAAATACATATGGTATGTCTTTTCAAAGAACCAGTATGTCATCTGCAAGAAATTCTTAAATGATTTTTAATAACTTGAGTTGCTTTTGACTGGATGCTCAAAATATGCCGAAATTGTACCTCCAATGCTAAAGCTAATCATAAAATATAATGAATTATTTCAGTTGAAAAAAAATAAAAATAAAAAATTGTATTTCCTAAGGTTTATTTTACAGGAGTTTCAGGCGAGTCATTCTGATTTCTAAAATTACAGAGGAAAGTTTCAGAATAGAAGTAGCTGCATTTAAGATACAACTGAAAGGATTGGTGTTTTTTTAGATTTTTAGTTTACAAGAAAAAAAAAATGGTTCAGGTTAACTTAATTTTTGTGTGGATTTTTTTTATTCTTTGTCCAGAGCTTCATGAGTTTGACTGTTTGCATCCTAGGAAAAATGCCCTTCTTAAAATCAAAGTGTTACCAGAATTTGTGCCTAATAAAATGATGTGGCTTCAGGATATACCTTTAAGACTGCAAGCCTTGTCAGAGATTAATTCAGTCTCTCTGAAGTGGAATGCAAAACAGAATAGCAAGGAAGATAGATAGTAATCAATCAATATTGTAAATCACCACTAAATTCCACAGACAGCATAAATGTAGAAAAACAGAAACTCTTTTATATGGAATTCATGTCAAAGCAGTACTGCTCTGGCACCCTGGGGTTCAATTATGTCTACAGCAGCTCTATGTAGGATTAGTCTCTCATCTCTGGGAGGGTGGAAAGAAGGGGAGAGGAGAAGGAGAATGTCACACAGAACTGCAAAACCTTGGATGAAAAATGTAGGTGTGAGTGCTCTTTCTGGAACTTTAAAGTGAGTTTAATTCAAATGAAACAACCCAATAAATAATACCTTGCAGCTGACTTTGAAATGTTCGCTCCAGTGCTACTGAATCCTACAGCTGCAAACTTTCATTCCCATCATAAATGACATGCTATAATTATATATTTTTATGAGGTTCCCTATATATGTTGATTTATTTTTTAATTTCTCTTTCATTAATAGACTTTTTCTTCCTAGGGAAGATAAGGTGATCTAAAAAATGCCCACTGGCTTTTTCAGTGACCCTTTTTTTTTGGTGTGACAATGCCAATAATAAAAACTAATTTCCTCCTCTGATTTTCTCATCAGCACAAAGCAAAGATTCCTTCCACCTGCTCTTGCAATTCACTGGGAATACAAAGGCCACCAAATAACTGCTCTAAAACACATACATACTTTTTCATCTTCTCTTCAAGTGCTCACTTTTTAATCTATTGACAATCACAAACAGCAAACTAAGTCATGGGTGGGTTGGGTCCCCCCTGCTGCAGTCTGTCACTGCTATAATTGATTGCCAGTTAACTTGTGTTAGCCAGCCAGTTCAGGAAGCCACAAACATTCATCTCCTGGAATAAATGTTTGCAGACTGTCTATACTAGCATTTACAAATGCATTATCTAACTGGAGTTAATTCCAGCCATCCTTTAACTCAAATTAAATCTAGTCTAGAGAAGAACTCTGTTATTACTACGCCTTGTACATCTGCTTCTTGGATTGTTTGATGGGTTATTTGTTACTGACAGTATTACATTACTGACTCTCACTTTAGGGCTTCCCTGGAGCTGGCCTTGTCTGTCTTTCCTCATTTTTTTCTGGCTGCCATTACTGTTCTTTCCTCTGCAACATCTTGAGAGCCTTTCCTGAGCCCATGTGTATCCAGCACGAGTCTCTGTTCTGCAAGTACAGTGTTAGCCAAGGTAGTCCACTTCTTATCATGATGTCCACATGGTGATGTACACCAGCACCTGGCAGATGACTGGAAGTATGCAATTTGATGCCCTGTCTTTATACCCCTAAATGTACTTCTCCAAAGCACCAATTAAAGAAAGGTCATGTAGATGCAAGTAATGGTTCTTTCCCCAAACAACTTATGAAGTGCCCAGCTAAGATGGCAGGAAGGAGAAAAGACAAAACACATTTTATGCTTCTCATTTTTTGTTTATGAAGGCAGATAGAAAAATTGGAAGAATAAGGGAAGTAATAGGGTAAGGAAAGAGAGGTCCTTAAAACAATAAGGAAAGAAAATTTAGGAAGAGCAGGTTGATTAAGTTGGTGGACAAGTTACAGTTTCCAGTAGATCAGGGAAGTGGTACTTATGCTTTTGGTGGCAGCTTCCAGGGCTACAGAAGGTTGATGGATGTGGAAATACTAGGCAGCTCCTATGTAGGCCAAGGAAAGGTTTTCAATCCCATGTTCATTGTGACTATAGCAAAAGAGCTGTAGAGATCTGTGCTTTAAAGCGAAGACAAAATGTTCACTACTGGGCCTTTGCTGGAAAGCAGAGGTTATGGAAAGCAGTACTGTAAAAAAAAAACATTTTTAGGAATGAACAAGGATGATCCAGTGAGTCAGGCGGGGGGGAGGCCTGGAAAGCAAAGCTTGAACATTGCTTGAAGGAGTTTACAGTCCCTTAAAGTAGAATTTGGCCTACCTTCACTAAAATGCCTCCAGATGGGCCTAGGGCTGCTTAGGTAAGGGCATAAATGGTTTGTGATGCTGAGGGTCGTGCTGACAGATTGCCAGGAGGCTGAATCACATTTAATTTGCATATAAATTGCAACCATTTTTATCAAATATAAATGCACACAATCATAATAGAGCGTTTGCTTATTCTTCCTTCTCCTTTGAGAGATGAATACAAATTGTTTGCCTTTAAGTTTAATATTAAATAGCTGCACCATCTCCACATTGTAAAAAGAGGGTGGGGTGGGAGGGAGAGAAGTTGGCAGCAGAACCCAGTTCAAGACCTTGTTAAACCAGATCTTGCCAAACAAAGATTTAGTGGATACCCACATGAGACCTCCAAGCAAACCAAAACTGAATAAATTCAAGCTGAGAGACCTGCCAGGTTTGTTATAAAACTGCCAAAAGTTCAGACCTCGAAAGATACTAGTTCTCAGATCCTGGCCAGTTCCCTAATCTCTGGGGTAGGGATTCATCCTCATCCTCTCTCACAGGCTATTTTATGAATATTTTATTTTTCCATGAAAAGTGGAACAGTGTCAACAGGAGAGTCTGAATGAGCACTACAGAAGTACTCTGGCTGCAGTTTAGGCCAGTTTGAGTTGGAGAGAGCCCCCCTTCTTCAACACTCTGGCTTTGTGACTCCTCCTGAGTGCCATGCAGTGAGTAAGAAGGCTGGGTGCCAGCTGAGATAGAGGGACTCCATCAGGTAGGGAAGTACCTCAGTATTTGTCCTTTTGTAGCCCTACCACTAAGAAATTTCATCCAGACAACAGGAGACATCTATCAAAGATTAAGGAATGGGAAAAGTTTTTTGGAGGCTTAAACTAGTAAACCAAAGTGCTAGATTAACCTCATGAAGGGCAATAACGCCTCTCTAACTGGGACCGGTATCCTGGCAGGACATGGGAGGTTCCCAGCATCACTAGTGGGGTTAATCAGTGACATTTCCCGGCTGCTGCAGAAGCAGAAGAATATGGGGAAGAAATAGCGTTGGTAATGATTTTGCACCTGGACAGTTTGAAGTTTGTTTGCACCATGCTACAGCATTCTGCATTCAGACAGTGGAAGTAATGCAACTGGAAAGCTGACGCACACAGGATACGTTCACCTTACTCAGAGCTGGTCTTGTCACTTGCCCTCACCTCCTCCCATCCTTCATGTGCTTGCCAACTGGGGTTTGCACAGTGTCAGAGCACTAATGTATGGCTTTCTTATCACCATTCACAATTTATTTCACTCACAATGCAGACAATGTATGCACTGTTAGCCAGACAATAGTCTTTGGGGTTTAGTCTTCTTTATATTTAATGGTAACATGGGTTAAGAATATTGCTATTAGCTTCTAATAATGCATAGTGTTAATGATTCCTTCCTATAAAGTGCAGAGGGCCATGAAAAGCCAGAAGGAAAGCCAGCTGATATGAGGCCAGCAGCAAGAAATCACCATTATAAGGCCTGAGGGAAGGTTGCTGGTAGGTAGCACTCGGTGCCTGTGCAAAGAGAGCCAGGGAGAAGGAGCACAGCTAGGAACCAGGGAGAGGGAAGCTGTATTCACGAGCCTAGGACAGAGAGGGTTTTTGTTAGTGCGTGGAAAACTTGGAATTAGCTGAATGCACATTGGCATTCTAACTTTCTCTGTGCAGCATTGAAGTTTCTCTGTGTGTGGTGGAGAAACTTAGGAGATCTCAGCTTTGCCTCCTATGACTGTTACAGAACAGCCAGCAGAAATGGTTCACCTTTTGCTGCTCTGTTTTCTTTCATTGTTTGGAAGAAGCTCTTTGCCTTTTTATCCTTTAGATTTCAGCTAACATTTTATTTCCTCCTCTTGCCTATGCATGTGTTTTCTCATTCTTCACTGTCAGTGCTGTGAATATATCCAAGGACCAAATTTGGCTCTGAGCAGTATGTCCCAGCACTCTTCTCTAAATTGTGCTAATATCTTCCCCAAGTTAGTGGAAAGCCTGTCAGTTTTTTCCACTGGCAACAGTGCATGAAACTGCAGCCAAAGAGCTACCAGCACAGTTTAGAAAGGATGAATCAGTGTAGCCAGAGCTCAGGGGAAACCATCATCTACTGAAGTACCTCCCCCCACCCTGCACCCACAAACAAGTGATTGAAAGGAGAAGAAGAAGAAAGAAATTCAAGTTCTGTGGTCTGAGCATGTTCCACTTCATTGTTACCCCCAACCCTTGGCAGGTGTGGAGAAATCAAATGTTCACAGATATTCATGCAGTTTGAATTGTAGATGATGCTCATATAGTGCCAAAGTAGAGACCCATGCACAAATTACTTTGCCAACTTATAAATACATAGGGATACCAATAGCACAGAAACTGCCTTCTTTCCCAGACTACCATATAGGTTGTCACAGCTGGGGATTTGGTAAAAGGGCCACCTGCTTTCTGGATGACATAAATTGAAAATGTCTCTTAGAGAACATTCTTTAAAGGCTGCTTTGTAGCCTTTAGATCATTTCTTGCTTATTGTGCAGCAATTTACATCAAAACTAGCAGTCAAAGATGGGTCTTGCTGAGACTTACATGCTTCTGGCAGAGCAGCAGAGCTTTAATATATAAATGAGAATCAAGTTAGTTTTTTCAAGCACCTGCTTGAGAATCAGTATTGCAGGAGAGTCTTCCTAGCCATGGCTTCATCTTACTAGGGAGAAATAGGTGGAAGCATGAGCAAAAGGAGATGAGACAAAAACACCAGGAAGGGAGAAAGATTGTTGCCCTCCAAAACTGTGGGATTTAATATTCTCTGAATACTGTGCATTGTTGATTTTTACACATAAACACATTAAATAGCCTTATCCCTTGGCATCACTGTAACTAGCATGATTAAATGAGGGTACTCTACATCTCAAGGAGTAGACATCAATAAATACAGCAATGGCTGACAATCTGACTTTTCATCATTCCGGAGCTGCTCTCTAAGAAGTTTAGACATTTATGGTTTATAATTGCAACTTGTTGCTACATGAACAGTAAATTAGCACTAAAGGAAAGAAAACACTCTTATTCACTGCAGAAAGGTCATTCCTTCAAAAGAGGTCTTCTGCCATACATCTGTCCTAAGACAATTTGTTACATGCAATTTGTACATTGCTAAATTATGTCAACAGTTATAGAGNAAAAAAAAAAAAAATTAAAGCCCAGCAGCAGAAACATTAATTATACAAAATGTCTAAATGGAGAATTGAACTGGGAGTCTTATCAAGAGAAAAAAATGAATCTTTAACTACAAGTAAGTTAAACTATGTGTGTCAAGAAGTCGAATGTACCCAATAGGCAAAAGGCAATGCTTTGAACTCCAGAAGTCCCTCAGTAGGACTCTTCAGTGGCCTAGCTTTATCTTCTTGCCTGGTCCCTGTGACAAGGCTGATCAGTCCACACTGGGATGGTTGCTGACACACGTAAGGGGGAAGGAGAGTGTCTCACATTGACCCCAAACATCACCAGCTACAGTGACTCTGTTGCACCCTCGGGCAGAGCTGCAGAGGTTGATTATGCATTTTACTTGCAGCTGTAAAGCCTCCAGGCGAGGCCAAGCCCCAGCCAGCTGCGTGGTGTGATAGGAGCTGTCAGTGAGACGCCTCTTGCAGCCCTATGCTCTCTACCCTGGGGGTGATCGTGCTGCTGTGCCCTCTCCCCACTGGCACTTCGGAGGCATCTTGGATCAAGGTATCCCGAGAGAGAGGGTGTAAGGGTCCTCTGCTGTGGCTGACAACTTCCTGGGGTGGTTTTTCTCCCTGCAAGGAGCCTTGAAATCTTCAGAATCTGGGACAGGGAGGTGGATGGAGCTGAACCACCCTTTGAAAATTGATAAAACCTCCAAGTTCCATCTATCTCACTCTCCCTTCCACCCTTTGGTACATCACTGTGAGGTGAGACCTCACTGAGCTTCCTACCCCAGGAGCACGATATTGAGTCCAGAGGAGCCCATAGGTACCAGCTGCCTGTGAGCAGCACGCGTGCATGCACACACCCACACATGTGCCTTTTTCCTTTCTGGCAAGTCAGAAAAGCTACTATATCTTGTTCAAACTGAACAATATCACAGGCACTAATTCCATTTTTTAATGACACTGATATAACCTTATTTTACTTTATCATTTGGGGATTTGTTACTGTAACATTTTTATATTTTTCTTAGATAAGTTTAGAAGAAAATTAAGCTTTTCTTATTGTCCTTTGGTGAAAAAAAATCTTAATCCTAAAAGAAAAGGAGAACTTATTTTTCTCCAGTGGTCTATAATACATAAATATTTTAAGTAAGCTGGCTGGAAGGTATCCTTCAAGCTTCACTAAAAAAAAAAATCACTCAAATCACAGATTTTTTAATGGCATAGTTGGCATTAACAATTAATAAACTAATTTTACCTTTTAAAATAATTTTGGAGATGTAAGCAATGCAAAATAATGGCTAATGTTAAATCAATAACAATCTGATGTACTTATAATTCTTGTTTTCTTTCTGATAGCTAAAAGTTTTGACTGCTTTTCTAAAGTTTATGGAATCTGATTCTTGTAAGTACAAGTTGTGTTTTAACTCTGGTAAGCAGCTCAGCACCACACAGCCACTCATTCACTCTCCCCAGGTGGGATGGGGGAGAGAATCGGAAAAGTAAAAGTGCAGGAATTTATGGGTTGAGATAAAGACAGTTTACTAGGTAAAGCAAAAGCCACACACACAAGCAAAGCAAAACAAGGAATTCATTCGCTACTTCCCATCAGCAGGCAGGTGTTCAGCCACTTCCAGGTAAGCAGGGCTCATCATGCACTAAGGTTTCTTGGAAGGACAAATGGCATCGCTCTGAATGTCCCTCCCCCTTCCTTCTTTGCCCCAGCTTTTATTGCTGAGCATGATGCCATATGGTGTGGGACATCCCTTTGGCCAGTTTGGGCCAGCTGTCTTGGCTGTGTCCCCTCCCAGCTCCTTGTGCACCCCCAGTCTCCTCACTGGCAGGGCAGCATGAGAAGCTGGAAAGTCCTTGGCTCTGTGCAGGCACTGCTCTGCAACAACTAAAACATCCGTGTGTTATCAACATTATTCTCATCCTAAACCCAAAACACAGCCCCATCCCAGCCACTAGGAAGACAGTTAACTCTATCCCAGCTGAAATGAGGACATAGCGAAAAAGGGAGTTAATTGTTACTGATATGACAGCAATTCAGCTATCTTCATTGTTATTCTTGCACGATGCATTGCTGTTGTGTGTAGGGATGTTGTGAGACATAAAGGTGCCTCAAAGTCTCAGGACATGAAATGTTGGGTTTTGTCTCTTCTCCCTTCCAAGAAAATAAATTTGGATACATTCATATAACATAACAATGTCATGTGTTTACTTACCCAATAATTAGAAAAGCAAATTAGAAAAGCAAATCCACAAACTGCAGTTTTAACTCCAAAAGCTAGCATCTACAAAGCTTTCTTTGGATGGCAGGAAAGAGAAAACAATTAATGCAGTGCTCAGCTCCCTTCTGAAAGTACACAGCTACCATAATGCCTGCAAAAGGGAGTCAGAGGCAAGCTGAGCGCATATGCAGAGGTCTCTTCAGTTGGTTCAGTGTGCAGTCTTTATTGTATGATAGCTGTCACCAGTAAAATCAACCCCCTCGGTACCAGTCCAGCATTGAGAAGGGCTCAGACAAAAAGTTCTATGTTTGGAAAGCTCTTATCACATTGAGGGGGTAAATGAACATAGAACAACTCATTTTCATTAAAATAGTGGGGGAAGGAAAAGAAATATGGATTACTCTGAAACCATGTGTAGTTAAACTTTTCATGGAACTTCCTGAGGCACAGTGCATGAATTTGAAAATCTGATTTGTCTCAGGACTTAACAAAACTGAGATCTTAGGTGCTGGTCCACATCATCTCTTGTGTTGTTACAGTATTTTATTATTATTATTATTATTTTATATCCTTTATCTAGATGGTAGCAAATACAGATTTCACTCATGTACCCTAAAAGTTGCCAATCTATGTAACCCTAGATGTTGAAAAAAAAAGACCCATCAGTACTTCTTGTACTTCAGAGGAGCACAGTCAAGGCTAGAGCTGAATCTCGAGGTACCAGAGAGCAGGCCACATTCACACCACCTAACTTTAGGGTAGAAGTGGCAGAGTGTGGCTCCTTCTGTTGTTGAAGGAGAGAAGCAGAAAGCTAACTCAGGCATGCTGAGTCCTACACTGCAAGGCTCCACTGACTATATAACAAATATGCCTTAAGTTATGCGATGTGAATATCCATTTACATGTAAATCCACCCAGATCGCTGTAAACATGCTTCATCACACCAGAAAGAGGTTCTCAAAATCCTGCAGAGTTTTGAGAATAAAAGCAAACACCTTTTAGCTTTGGTGCAGGTTTTTTAGACACAATTCCCTCAATTATCTTCTTTGGTTTCTCTACTCTTTGTGGCATCCTAATCTAAAATGTTTGACCATGGCTGTGGGTTGTTTCACTGGCCTGTGCTCCTCCTCAGCCATGGGTACATGCAGCAATAATCTTGCCTTTGCCCAGCTTCTGCTCCCACCAAAATCAACAAGTTTTCTTTGTATCATTGTCATAAGAATCTGTTGGCTTCCTAAGCAAGTTGCTTTCCACCTTGTGCTTGACTCGGTGCATTAAGCCGTAAAACTGGAAAAAAGTGTTTCCTGTTTCTCTGTTTCCTGTGAAAAATGAAACTGAAAGCAAGGAGAAATTCCCCTAATGGTATAGATTGCCTTAAACCTGCCATAAAATACCATACTGATTATTATATTACTCATGCAATTTTATTGAGAAATAAGCAAAACATACCCCAAACTAAAAGCCTCTGGAACTTCTTGAAATCTGTTTTAAATATTGCCTGAGTTAACATTTTAAGTAGTTTATGGGTTTCTGTCTGTTCTCCTTTGTGTGTGTGCATGTGTGTGTGTGTGTGTGTGTGTGTAACCAGTTTTTAAGGGGCAACAATTTCCATATACAGTGATGTCCAAATAGGTTAGGGTTTTTTCACTCAATTATCCCATGGCCCATCAAAGCAGCAAAACATTACATACAAATCAATTCATTGCCATTGATATTAGTAGCAGTAAAGGTTGAAATGACATGATTCAACATTACAGTAGCTGGAAGATCACACCCTGGATATATCAGGTACCATGGCAGTAATAACAAGAACCATTGTAATTAAGCAAAGATGATAAGGTGACAGGGTTTTGGTGTTTTGTTGTTGTTTTGTTGTTGTTTATTTTTGTTTTTGTTTTTAATAATGACCTGGCAGGAACTGGTGACCAGCTGAAAGCAGGCCATTGTTACTGTGAGACAATCATATACACACAGAGCACGAAATAAAGTGTAAGATTTCCTTTTTGCTTGAAGCCAGGCTGATTCAGTAAATAGATTTGCAGGGATGATTGCTTGGATTGTCTCTCAATGCTCCATTTGACTTCTAATAGCAGGTATAAAAATTTTATCTGATTTTCTACTTTACTCTTTTGAAATATTAACCATTGATAAATTATTAAACCAAATATAAAGTGTTACAAATGTACATACATTTCATGAAGAGGTCTGCTCAGGTGGGCTGCATAATGAGACTGATTCTNTTTTTTCTTTTTTCTTTTTTCTTTTTTCTTTTTTCTTTTTTCTTTTTTCTTTTTTTCTTTTTTTCTTTTTTCCTTTTTTTCTTTTTTCCTTTCCTTTCCTTTCCTTTCCTTTCCTTTCCTTTCCTTTCCTTTCCTTTCCTTTCCTTTCCTTATCTGTTGGTTCCAAGTATTTCTAAGGTAGCTACATGCTTGTGTGGTGAGGTAAAATGCAACAAATCCTTACTTAAACTCATTTTACTGTCTTATCTCAACTTATCACTGTCCTGATCATCTCCTCCTTCTGTTTTTGCCCTATTTGCAAAGCCAGTGCAATCCTATATGGACTTTCTGTGAAACCACTAAACGTGTTTACTGAAAATGGGGTAATAAAACTGCTGATCTTAGAGCTGGATCAGAGCACAAACATACCTGTTTGATCTCTTTCCCGTTAGAGGCTTGCAAACTCCATAGGATACTGCTCCTTCTTGAGCCAGAACTAGAGACTTTAGCAAGATATTTATGCTCAATGAATATTGAAGAAGGAAATACTTCTTCCTAATCCAGAGGATTTAAAATGTTTCTTTTGTCTGCAAATCTATTTCAAATGGAAAGCTAATGCATATCACAAAGTTAGTATTTTTCTCATTAAAAATTCGCACATTCTTTCAAGACTAGTGCAATAATGAAGGTCAAGTAAGGCTTGAATTCACCAAAGGCTGATGCTGTGCACTTCAGAGCATCTCTATGTGGTACTAAATCTTCAACAGTGTTTATACTACAGCAAAGTCACCCTGAGAAGTAATTTCTTAAGTACATTAGACTTTTTGCTGGGCTGAATAAGGGTCTAAGTTTCTTTGAAAAGAATCCTTTGGAGCACTAATTTTGTCCATTTGGACCTCAAATTGTCTCTGAAATAATTTAAAAATTCCACAATGAGCAGCCAACAATATTGAAATATTTCAGACAAACTTTCTTCAGAAGTTTCAGTTTTCCATTGAGTGACTAAGAGCAGAGGACAGGGAAGACAGGGAGTGTTAAAGTGTCCATTTTTCTCAAAATGAAACAAAAGATTCGTTTTTTTCTCCTAAAAAAAAACTGAATAAAATCAAGAGTGTAAAAATATTTCCATTTCTTGACAAAACTAAAATTAAACCAACAGGAAACTCATTGTTTCCTTTTCTCCATGGTACACCAGAATCCACAATTGCATTTTGTCTGCTGTGGTCACAGATCATAACATCAGGGCAGTAATGGACCCCAAGAAGTCTATTCACCTATCCTAAAGCAATTTCAACACGTTTGTTATGAACCAGCCTATATTCAGCCAACCTGTTAAGAGACCTCGGTAATAAGGACTATAAAACCTTCCCTACTTGTTTCTACCATATGAAACTTTGGCCCTTGAGCACTGTCCTGGCAGAGCAAAATGTTGCCATTTCATGGCTTGGGAGATGTTGCTCTATTGTTCCCTGAAATGTCAAAAATCCTGCTACAAAGAGGAGGAAAAATCCCATTTTCTGATCATCAGAACTTGGAAAAATCAGGAAAGAACAGAAAGAGTGAATATTGTGCCAGCAAATAGAGAGCTGTGTGCGCCAGGGAGTGAAACTTGCAGCTCTCTCAGATGCTGTTTGTATTAGGGACTTCAAAGAGATACTGTGTGAGTCATTTGAGGCAGAGTCTAAATGCCACAGTGGGTATTATTTGGCCTTACATAATTCCAGTAGCTTTAACATTATAAAGAAAAATGTCAAATCTGGCCCTAAGTGTTTGTAACATGGTATATTACCCTGGATATTAACTGTATTAAGCTACCGTGAAAATATAAGACTTAACAAAAGTAATTAGCGTTCATACCTTGTTTTACATTGGCAATGTACTTCATAGATAAGAGCCTAACAGTGAATTCACATGGGTTGTGCTGTATCAGGCTGGTGGATTGGAGCTCTTCAGGTTAAAGGGTTCAGAATAATGGAAGAAAATCCAGATGCAAAGTGCTACTGCAGTTTTGCTCTAATATCAAATCCTCGCAGGGTTAATTGCTTCACCTGCTTGCTGGATTTCCTACATCTGTGATTTCAAGTTGCCATGAGATAATTTACAGTACCTATGCATTTGTTTGCTTGGTTTCATGAGTTATGGGAAATGTCAAGTATGAAAAAAGTGGGAAGACAGATCAAGGCACTGGTAGCCAAAATCTGGCCAGTTGCCTTTCTTTTTCTGTTCTTAAAATGGCATTTCTTACTTTAAGCCCATAGGCACGAGGATCACTGCATGTTAATGAGGATATATTTGCACCTCTACCCAGCTTTCTCATAGTAGTTTTCTTTTTTTTCTACCTTTCCCTACTGTATTGAAAGCTGAGACAGAGCTGCTGTCCCTCCCCTCAGCTTGTCATAGATCATCCCCTTTTGTGTGGTAGGAAGTCCAGATTTGACAGCTTGGTTACAATGACAAAAATGCTACTATGTAACTGTGATGGCTGAGCTAATTAAACCAAGATATAACTGGACTGTGAACAGGCTGAAGAGTTTGCAAAGCCAAATCTGAGTTATCTGAATACAGAACCTTTGAAAATACAATTTACCCTCTCCACTGCACAGTATTGCAAAATTACTTCTTGAGTCAATACTCATCTTTACTGCTTCAGCTCAGCTGAACTCCCTAAAAGAAAGAAAAAAGAAAAAGAAAAAGAAAAAGAAAAAGAAAAAGAAAAAGAAAAAGAAAAAGAAAAAGAAAAAGAAAAAGAAAAAGAAAAAGAAAAAGAAAAAGAAAAAGAAAAAGAAAAAGAAAAAGAAAAAGAAAAAGAAAAAAAAACTGAGGTTATTCAGAGCTCCAGACTTTCCCTGAGGAGGATATTGGATAATAACACTATCAACCAAAATAATCTATGACCTTTTACCATCCAAATAATTATTTCATTGATCAGCCATATGATATATGACATTTTCTGAAGCAATTAAATGAAGGCAAGTTATCTTTAATATTCTGGCAACTTAAAAATAACCTTTTAGTGAGTTCTGTATATATACACCATATATATATTCATATATTGTTTCTCTGGAAGAAAAACAGTTTTGTTATCTGTTTACCAAAAGAAAGGAATTCTCTTATTGATGCACAGCTATCCTGGGAAGCTTCTTCCCAAAAGTCAATAACGTACTGGGGAAAGAATGGACACGTGTTAGGTAAGAAAGTACCTAGTCTCTAGAAAATCCTCTGAGAAGAAGTTAAAAAAAAAAAAAAAAAAGAGAAGTCTTGAAAGCGAAATAAACCCTCATACCTTACTTTATAACTCTGCCTCTAGCTAGTAGAGGTTAAAGCAATGTTTGTGGGCATCCTCCTCCATAATTAACTACTGTGTGGTTTCCTGCACTGTGTTTGCAGGTTGCTTCACCCATTGCTGGAGACAGAATATATGAATAATCTGGCATTACAGTCTGCTCTGACAATGCTTATTTTACAGTAGAATTTAGCACACTTATAAAAGAAGATATAAGTTTTAATTGGGATATCAAAATCAATTCTAATGTGCTAAAAATAATTGTGATGGTTTGATAACTCTCTCAATGTTGTGTGCAAAGTGCTTGCTAAGGTGCAAAACCTGAGGCAATCCAGCTGACTTCTGTAACCTGACAGAAGTTACACCCAGGTACACATCTGTCTCAGTTATTAACATTCAAATTAAACCAGTTCTCATACAAATGAGTGTGGAGAGGGGACAACAGCATGGGAGGTAAAAGGTTATGTGTATTTTTTTTCACCACATTACTCCCTGGTATAACATTCCTGTATATACTCTTTCCCATCACCATGACATGCTATCTGAAAATGATGCACTGTAAGTGAAGCAGGCACATTACCATGAGGAAATCTTTCACAAAATCATGTCAATGGGAAGTAACACATTCCTTTCAGACCAATCTTCCTGATGGAAAAGGGTGCTTGGAATTAGCAGAGATTGTCTGGCTCCATGGATAATTTATCAGTGCCACCAGCTGATCTCTAGGAAAGGCTTAAAACTAACAAAAGACAAGTAATCCATTTTCAAAAAAAAAAAAAAAAAAGATTGAAAATGTGTTTCAAAAGCTCGTTGGTGCTTCTCGTGTTAAATAGCTTACCGTGGTGCATTTCATCTATGGCTTTAGACTATTCTTCACATCGTTTGCATGAAGAAGCTTACAGCTCTCCCCAGACAGAGAGCGGATTACAAATGTTCGTAAGTCAATAGCTTTCACATTTTAAAGTATTTGCTTGTTAAAGGATACTTTAGAAAGTTCAGAATCAAAACCTTGCTATTCCCTTTTGACAAGAAAATCTTGGCAGTTTCCTAATGCTCTTTATAAAAATGGTGCTTTACATTTCTTCAACACTTTCCCTCCTAAGATCTCCAGGTGCTTTGGATAATTAGCATAACTTTAATACATAATCCTGCAAACATCCGTCTGCAACAGAGACCTCTTTACACCACCTTCTTGGAAGAAAGGATCACAAAGCTGGCATCCGAAGGCCATTCAGTGGTCAGACTCCTACTCACATGAAGGGATTTTTGATCAATTTATACATTGCTATGTCTGAAGGAACTTTCATGGGCATGCTGTCTGACCTTCACAACAGTGAAGAATTGTGTCCAGTGAATCTTCAAGCCCATGATCCTACGGATGTGGACTTATCCTTTCAGCACCCAGCTGCATGCAGATGTTCTGGTTTTGCTCAGATCTTAGAGGAGGAAAAGGCAATGTGATCATGCTGTTTATACATCCTGTAGTTTGTCCTTCCCCCCCCAACAACTCTGAATCTATGAAGAATTGTTAAGTAATTTTGACATAGCAAAAGGGACCTCACAGATGGTACAATGAATATTATGGAAAAAAAGACTGAGTGTCTGAGCACTCAATCTATTACTGTGGTAGAGCTCTAGGGATGCAAGGCACAAATCCACAACAGACTCTCTTCATTAGCTGGGATGCTCATGGACCAGGTTGTTATACTAGAACAGATAAAGGAATCCAAATCCCAACACAAGCATGGAGAAATATGTACAACTAACCCTAATAGTAAAATAACATTGGAGTGATTGTACCTTTCTCTTAATTCTCATTAGAGGCTGTAGCACAATGATTATTCTACAAAGGGAAAGGAAAGGAAAGGAAAGGAAAGGAAAGGAAAGGAAAGGAAAGGAAAGGAAAGGAAAGGAAAGGAAAGGAAAGGAAAGGAAAGGAAAGGAAAGGAAAGGAAAAAGGAACATAGTAAAACTGTTAGGTGCAAATAGCCTGTTGCAGAGCCAGAGGCAACACTTAGTCCTACTGACTTGTAAGCTATAGCTGTAACCAGAAGTTACAGCTCTTGCTTAATAAGGACTGACAAGCTGGTTTGGAAAACAGTGGAAAAAAAGCCAAGATTTAACAAAACTCTTGAGCCTGATCCAAAAAGAAAATATTAGAAAAAAAAATAAAATAAAATAAACAATGAGGTGGGGCACAGGCAAGTTGCATCTATTTTATGTGATGACATTTCATTTATTGACTCTGGCCAAACTGAAACACACTGGTTTTTAGGATTACTAAACTGATTAAAAGCAGGAAGAGAAAAAATGAGATAGTGTTAAGAACTCTCAGTGAGTGAGATTTCCAGTTGTCTTTGGGTTATATAGATGAGTTAAAAGAATGTAGGATATTAGTTTAAATAATCCTCATTGTTTCCCAGATGAACTCACTTGTGGGTTGTTTTTTCTGCAGATTCCTTCCTGAATATAAAGATCTAGGAAAAAAAAAAAAGAAATGGAAGTGCCAAAATAATCACTTGTTTGAATCTGATACAGCTAAATGTAGTTTCAAGCTCTCCTACAGATCACTCTTTGGTCTACCCAGAATATTTTTACCAGTTTGTTGTTTCACTTGCAGGGACATGATTTTCTACTGCAAGAGTTAAATCAATACTATTTTATAAATTGTATCAGTGTAAAGTCATTCATAGCTGGTTAGTATATTGTCTTTTCCGGACAGATGTAAGATCTGTTACTTCAGGTACCCTAATCTGAATATACATGAATCTATACTAATGGTGCTGTACCATTTTTATTATAGTAGAATTTTGAAAGCAACTTCATTTTTGTGATATAAAAAGCTCTTCTTATATTATTTGATATTTGTGCTTCAAATCATTCCCTCTTTACTCCTGCTTAGAGTGGAGATTACTCTAATTTTATTTCACTCACTGCATGTCTTACTTGTCTAAATATATAATTTCTTTAGGTCAGAGTCTTTCATTTAAAGTGGACATGTGTACATACATATAGTCTGTGCTGAGCATCCTAGATACAGTGATAGCTGCTAGGGAGAAGCTGGTGAAGGGATATACTGGCCTCTGCACCACTTAACATCTTTAAAGCAATTTGGAAGTAAACAGAAAAGATGCAGCCTGGTTTAATCAGCGGTCATGCATTCAATGTAAAATTTACTGAGTGAAATGTGAAAGTCTGAGAAACACCCAGAAAAACTGTAGATAACCACAATGGAAACTAGCATATGATTTGAATCTTATTTAATAAGGGCTTAGCAACATTATGGAAATAGAAGAATTAATACTAGGAAACATCTTAACCATAGTCTAGCTATATCTAGGTAGATATAGATGCAAAGAAGTATAGATATGGATATGGATATGGATATGGATATGGATATTGGATATGGATATGTAAATAGATGAGACAGAGACAGAGACAGAGACAGAGACAGAGAGGAGCGAAAAAATTTATCAGTATTTCAAGCCCAAATTTGGGGATAGAAATCTAAGTCCCAGAGTCCCCATCTGTGACAAAGGAAGCCACTGTTCTGGAGCCTCTGGATGTTAATCAAGTCAGTTCAAACTGCTTCAAAAAATTTCAGGTAAAACAGTGGCTGCTGTTCTAACACTGGCATAAATGACTTTATAGCACTTGCATAGCTGAGGATACAAAAGGGAGGATGACTCTTGACTGGCTCAGTGACTGAATCTGTCTGCTTTGTAGGATTGTTAATTATTATCCTCTTAACTGAGTCACCCTCATGTGCAGCTTATCAGCCCAGGTAAGTAGACAGCCTGTTGAGAGAAAAAACTGCATTTACTTCTCATTTTGATCTTTATTTGGCCATTTCTCCTTTAAAAACTTAGACCTACTGTTTATGATATTTATCCTACTTAATAGTTGATTGCATAATTGACAACACTAATCTCTTGGTGTTGGTCAAATTCATCCATGCCATGGATTTTTTTACTGTTGCCAATACTGGACTGTCTTTATTTATCACAACCATCCTCACTACACCTTCTGAGGACGGCACACCTCATCCCAGGATAACAAGAAATGACTTGTTCTGACGATGTGTCACTGGTGATGGAGAACGGCCAGCTACCCTGAAAGTGTCTCTCAGGACGTTTCTCACCCACCCAGGCACTGTTCCCCACATGGAGTGGGGAGCAGGTTGGCCACGCACACGCGGTGCAGGCCTCACCCTGCTGCCTGTTGCCCTGGCCTGAAGGAACCATCCTTCCAGAAGCAATAAGGCACCGGCTCTGTGGGACCACCAGAGGAGGGGGCTGTGGTGTCCTCACCAGGCCTCAGATGGTTCCCAGCCAGTCCTCAGCTCAGTTTGGTATTTCACGTTTCTCCTGAATTTCTCCCTGCAGCTCAGAAAGGTGCCAAGGAACATCCTGGGGAATCACCAGAGTCCCTGTGCCGATTTACTCATCCTGGTCCTCACATTCAAACCAGGTCAGTGTGGAGGGGCTGGGAGGGGAAGGTGGGGAAGGAGGAGGGCAGAGAGGGGGATCCTGGAGTTGAGTTTTCTTAGCTAGTTTATCCCTGGTATTCAGGGCTGATCCAGGAGCCCTTCTACAAAGTACCACTTTATGAATAAAAGCAAATAAATGTATAAATGCTAGAAGAAAAATCACACCCATCAAAACATTCATAAAGCCGCATATATTCACACACAAATCTGAGGAAGTATAAAATTACAGCCTAAACCATTTTCCAAAGAAGTTCTCTTTAATTGGCACAAGGTGTTGAATTATGCAGAACAGATCTCAACAGCGATGTTTTTTTAAAAATATAAAGTTAATTACTTTATCTTGGTTTGCATGAAGAAGCACAATACTTTTTGCATTGACTTTGTATCAGAGACAGCTACTATCCATGTTACCCTGTTCATGTAATAAAAATCAAATTGCATCAATTCCTTAACAAAGCACAGCAGAGGCCTCCCTTAATAGAATTCTTATTAGAGAATCAGATACAGCTGTCTCCAGCAAAAAAAAAGAAAAAAAAAGTTTTTTTAAAAGGTGGTGGGATTTCTCTGTAGTTTATTATATTAAGCAACACTGGAATTAGCTGCTGGGAGAGGTAGGCTTGGAATAAGGACTGCTGGGCAGAAGCAGAGGCAATTAGGATGCCCCGTGTTGTTGACATGATTCAGCAGAAATTTTTGATTTTATGAGCCAAGCTGGAAAGGTAAGAGGAGCTTGTGCCACTAGAAGTGCTACGTGCTTCCAGTTGACATTTCAACTCTCCATTTCTACCCACACAGAATTCCTCCCTGACACCCCAGTTTCACTCCCAGGCAAGGCCAGCATTGCAGACTAAAACTCCACTCTGTAGCCATTCCTGAAGCCATGGCATTGGAGCACAGGCAAACCAGGGGTTCCTGGGACTCTGCTATGATGGAATTCAGCTCAACTTCCTTTCTGTGCCCAAAAACTGTGAAAATCTTAACAGGCACAATCTGAATTTGAGAATGTGTAAGGAAACAGGTGAATTTTAGGTGCTTTTGTTTTTGTTGAGAACAGTTTGCATAGGCTTATTCCCAGCCTGAAATGGTATTCAGCTTGTGCCCTGAAGCATGAGGATTGATAGCCCTTGTCATTTGCTCCCAGCTAGTATAACTGCTGTTATCTTAGCAAAGCACATCCCATTGCCATTGGACTCCTCTGGAGAACAATTAGGGGAACTCAGCAGCTGAAGTTACAATAGCAGGGCAGTGGCGGTGTGGCTGCAGCCAGCCTGCACGAGAAGCAGACCATGTGTACACCACTGCAGCTCTCCACATCTCCCGGAGCCACGACTGGTGACTCCAGTGATGGCAGGAGGCTGGCAGGCTGTTTGGAGGTGGCTGTCAGCCCTGGCCAACCAATAACCACCGCAAATCCTTCTTGATGACTTGAGCACTTCAGGGGTTCGGGCTTCAGAAATCCCTATTTGTGATGTTTTAAATTACTCGTGCCAGACCCTTCAGCCACCACTGCTTACGGTATTCTTGGCCACTGCCTTTAACATATCAGTCCATAGTGGCCATATAGAGTTTGCTGTATACTCTAAGATCATGTCCAAACTGATGCTGACGATAAAATGCCAGATGGCACCATGCCACTGAGGGTTATCCTCCCCACCTGTCACATCCTCTTCCTCCAGCCCTCCGGATCTGCTGAGCTGGGGAGACTGAAATCACTCCTGAAACGTATTCTGTCTCTTTGGAGTTATATTTCCCTTCTGGCATCCTGCTTTACAAAAGGCTCTCACAGGCCAGGATTTCAAAATGACACCAGGTTTTCCTCTTCTTCTCTGGCTGCAGTGTGTCTGAAGCGCATGGGCAACACCCAAAGTACAGATGAGATTAAAGATCCAGCAAGCCAGAGAGGTACGGATTTCCATCTCCCCCTTCTCCCTTGTCTTCATTCCCCAGATGGGCAAAAGGACTGTTCTTCTTGGTGGTCTACCAAAACTGAGGTAGAAGTGGCTGCTGGTACCTGGCTGTAACAGCATCAAAGAAACGTGCTAAGATTGATGCTGAACTCACAATTGCATCAACAGCCAGACTCCAAAAAAAAAGCACTCAGGATGCAGTTCAGCAGCAGTTTCTGGATTTGTTTACTCTGACATGAGGCATCTAACTGAGCTGTCGCCCTCATGCTCTGCCACCACCAGTGGGCACAGATGGGACCTTCCAGAGAGCTGTGGCATCTAGTGTGGGCTGATTCATGCTCTGAAGGATCCTAGTTTCTGAAGCTGCTCTGGATATATCTGAGCGTAGCAGAAACCTCACATGACTCTGCTGCTGTCTTAACAAAGGTCCCTGAGAGTGGGTGCAAAGATACCACTCATCTTAAAAATAAATCATCTGCTTAAAATTGAACACGTGCCCCAGTGATTTGCATATGCTGCTTTTTAAATAAAAGCTGTAATAATTTGAGCATGTGTTATTTGTTAAATATCGGTATATTATAAAGCATACTCTTAAATGCCCAACAAAACAGCAGCGAAGTGACTTTTGGATGGCTCCAGTATCAACCCTGCACGGTCTGCATTGCTGGGACAGGGCATTTGGTCCTTGACTCTGAATTTTCATTTCCCACCTACCTCAGCAAGTGCCAGGAAAAAGTGCAAAGTGCTTGCCTCCAGCTCGCAGAGTCATTTGAAGACAGGAAGCAAGTTTAAGTGGAGTTTGGCATCCCATGGGGTGAACTTTTCCTGACAGCCAAAGCAACGATATTGAGCACTATCATTCTCTGCTGTACACATCTTTGTCTGACCTTATCCTGGATGCATCCCCTTTGACTTACTTCTTTAAGGAGCCTAATAGATTTTCTTTAGCTTGAGGCAGAGCAAACCTCTGCTGGATTGAACTAATGTAGAAGTATTAGAAAAGATTGGTGCTGGGAATTTTTTTCCCTCTTCCCCTTGCTGTGCAATAGGAAGAAAATGTATGACCTAAATCTGCCAAGCACCTTCAAAGGGAAGGAAGAAACACATGTGGAAAAGCATTAGAAAGCCACCCAGTTCCCTTTAATTATGATGAGAATGCCAACATTGCTAAATGAATAGAAAATAAACGGAATAAGTATTAAATGATTATGGTTTCCCTCACATATTTCTTTTCATCTATTCACCAGCAGATAGTTTTACAACACAAATAAATCTTTTCAGATGTAAACAAGTCTCCAGCACATACTGTTGGAGTTGGTGGTGGGGCTCTTGGCAGCTCAGTGGGGAGGGAAACTGCAATCTCCAGCACCCCCTGCAGCATCCTCGCCAAAAGACAGGCTCTGAGTCTGCTTCGCGAGGTGAGGGGCTCAGATTTAGCTTTGGTTCTTAATATTTCTTCTTTTAGAACAAATAAACCTATACGCTTACACACCTGAAGTGAAATACACGTATATGCAGGCTTTAATTCTACCAGTTCCTTATTGTTTCTTGGTTGCATCCCTCCAGAGTGGGAAAAGCAGTATCTGTGGGGAGTCTGGTTCCCAACCGAGCACCACACAGAGCTGTACCGCTTCATGCCAGCCAGGCTCTGTCTCACCCTAATATCCAGCAAGGAGAAGCTCCCCAGTTTGGTTTGTCCCCCTTTAGCAGGTACCAGGGCGATCAGGCTGGAGAGCTGCCGGTGGCACTCATTATTTTGCCGAAGTGCATACATGAACTTTTACATATTTATCTCAGAATCAGGATGGTCTGAGCTTGCTTTTTTCAAGCGCAAGGGAAAAGAAAATCCACAAATTGTTCTTCTCTCTGCCAAAGTGCTTCACAGGCAGGTTCTGAGCACAGCTAATCTGGCTCACCCCCATGGGCCTCTCCGGTGACAATTACGCAACCAGAACCGCTCCCGCATGGGGCATTTCATGCCGCTCAGACATGCATATAGGAAGAGGACTGTTTATATTGTATTTATATTCTTCTTTGCAACTCTGTGTTTCTGAGAACCACGAGCCCCTTCCCGCTGCCCCTCAGCATCCTGCCCTTCCCTCCCACCCCTTCTGTTAAGTGCCTAATGTGACTTTTCTCCTCTGCCCTGTCCTCTTGTCAAGTCACCCTCCTGCGGAGCAGCTGCTGCTAGAGCAGATGTAAAATGGTTCAGTAACACTCACTAATATTAGCTTTGACACCAGCACAGTGAGGAAATAAATTATTTTCTGGGGGAGAAGCAGAAATTACTTAATGCAGCAGATCAGAGCAGCATCCGTGACAATGCTAGAAGAGAGCGAGTTTAATATCTGACTGAATATAACACATGCATAAGGCAGAATAACTCTCCTCTCTGGCAGAGTACAGCCTGCCTCGACTTGCCCTGCGCAGCCTGTGATGATTTCTCCCCAGCCTTGCAGGATTCTGGTCATTAATCTAGAATCTGCTCATTAGTCTATAAAATGTACCTCTGAGGGCCTTGGCTGGGAGGAGAGGTGCTTCACAAGCTGTGCTTTCCATGGCAATTTCGGCAGGCTCTAGCACCAGCAGAGAGGTGGCCAAGGCACCCTGAGACGGGGCAGCTCTGCTCTTGCATTTAAGCAGGCACAGGTCAAAGGAGGTGAAGTTGGATACTGAGCAGTGCCTGAGAGTGACCAGTCCCCTCCTTTTCTGCATTTGGCATGAACCATGCCAAAATGTGCCTTGCTCAGCAGCCAAATCCCCCTCTGTACTCTGTACCGTGAGCTCCAAAACCTGCTTTCCCAACAATTTCAGCTCCAAAACCTGCTTTCCCAACAGCTCTGGCTCCAGCCTGGACAAAAGGCAGATGCACAGCCAGAGCTGTTGCACGCAGATGGGTGAGCCTGAAACCCTCCTGCCTGCAGGAGCGCTGGCACACCTCCTCCCCAGAGACGTGGATTTACTCTGCCCTCAGTGACTTCTCCGAGGCAGTAGTTTGGCCAGTGATTTGTTGGGTCTGAGCTGCAGGGGAATCACATCTCACTGGCATGCTGCACGCAGTCAGCCAAGTTTTCTGTGTGTACCAGCCCTGATAGGAGATTTTACCCCTCTGAAATCTCAGGTACAAGAGGGATTATACACTGAAGGGATGACCTAGTATGCAAATCATTACGTTCCTGACCTGGAAACTCCTCTTGTTTCTCCTTTGTTCTGCTTTCATGATGAAAGCACTGGAAGAATTTCAACAAAGTCAGTATCAGCCACCCCAGTGGGAAATACCTTCAAAGGGTCCCTTTCAGCAGTGCTACAAGGTTGAACGCAGCTCAGGAAATAAAGAAATTTGGCTGAATTCAGGGCATGCACCCATTGACACCACCAGTAATTGGCCCTTTGCCCCTCTGACTAGTGTGCTGGAGCTCTAATGGAAATCTTTGCCTGTCGTGGAAGTGTTGATCTGTTAATCACTGGAGCACACACCGGCCCCAGTTGTTAGCTGATTCTGCGGACAATTTCTGCTCAGGTTATGGATTGACGCTGCATGTGCAACACAGAGCCTTATATGCAGGCAGAAAGAAAGTAATGAATTCAGCACAGAGTAGCAAGAAACTAAACTGTTTAGATAACCTTAGGCTTTTTCTGCTAAGAAAATCAATATAGCTAGAAACTCAGAAGCTACTGACATTACCAGCAGAGTCAGGCTACAGAGCCACAGCACAAAGAGCTCAATGTAAATGATCAAAACTGTTTAGTTTCCATATTTTTGCTTTTTTTTTTTACCTTTTTTTTTTCACTTTCTTTTTTTTTTTTTTATTTCTCAGAATTTCGTTGTAACTTGCACCTGTCTCTTAAGGTATCTTTGTTTGCAAAGTTTAATTTTTTTTTTTTAATCTAAAATCTTGGTTCACAGTCCCCTGTATCAGGGGATATTACAGCCCTTTGAGTTCCCATCTCTTTTGATGATAGGTTATCAGTCCACAGAAACCTGACATGGAAATATTGTGCCAACTTGCAATTTCCCAGCATGGGTAGTTTATTCTCCGTATTCCATTCACATGTTGGTGTCCTTACCATGACAGCCAACATGGGTGCTAATTAGCAGCTACACTCCTGCTGGCAGGTTGTGTGGGCACCCATCAAGTAACACCTGACCTGAATATAATTAGCATCACCGATTAAGTGCTTTGTTATTTGCCTTGCAGTAACACCATGAGGTCCTAGCTAGTGCTGGGAGCCAAGTGCACAGAAGTGGGAGAGGCCGTCTGTGGAAAACCTGCCAGGGCCCTGAGGGCACTAATAGACCTTAATGACCCTAACCAGCCTCACCTGGGACCCATATCCACACCCTTCCCATGAGAGCTCTATTTAAGCTCAGGCCAGGGTTTTTGGCCCTTCCGTGTGGATGTGTCTGCTCTCAGCTCTGCTGCAGATTTTGTTTTCTGGATGTACTTGTCTCTACCTTGTATGTAGCTTGTTTCCAATTCAGTCTCATGGATGGGCCTTGGACCTATGCTATTGCCTCTTCTCTGGTCCTGCCTCCTTTCCCTCCTGTGAGGATACCTTGGATGGTTCCTGGACACCATTCTTTGCCTCAGTTGTCTTCAGCCCCCAGCTTACCTTCTGTTGTGGGGCAGCCCTGCTCTTGCTGCCCCCTGATACCAGGGCAGAGAGCTGTGGGGAGGAAGGACTGCCTACACCAGCACAGGGAACAGCAGAGGAGTTTCCATTAAGGAGCGAGAGCAAGGAATAAAGGCCATCCTTGGTGTCTGCAGTGAGGAAGAGATGTATTCAGCAGCCCTCACCCTGCAGGATGGACAGAAGGGAAATGTTGGGACTACCTGTGGCTTTCTCATCTCTCAGGTAAGAATGAAGGAAAAAAAGGGTGTGTGCACCCACCTCTTTTTTGAGCACTTGGGATGCAGTCAGGGCATGGAGCGTACATTTGCTGTGCACCAGTCTTTGATTCTTATCCAATGACCTTCTCACTGGATCACATCTGTCTTCTCCTGGGCTTGATCTGAAATGAGGCCTACAAACCCTTTCACAGGGGTGTCCCAAGTAAGAGCTCTAAAAGTACTTGACATAGGGGTTCACATCTGGATGTACCTAGAGCCACCCTTGGAGCTGTTAGAATGCCAACAGCAGCTTAGCTGAGTTCACCTCAGATTTTGCCTGGCCTGAGGCTCCACGTGCTCCTGGTTTTCACACAGTCATTGCTACCTGCTGTAAGGCTGCATCATGTTCTCTTGAGCAGTACAGCTATGCCCTTAATTGTGTGGTGACATTCAGAAATAATTCTGATTAAAGGAGGAAAAATGCCAGAGAAAAGAGTTCCTTTTAAGTAAATAATAAAGGAGTCTAATCTTTGGAGGCAGTTTGTTCCCTGCTTGTTTTAAAGCTTACACTACAGAAAGATGATGCCATTTGCTGCAAACTTTGTTCCTTTTATTTTTTTATCTTGCAAAGGGACAGAAGTACTCAGTAAAAGTATCTTTAGGCACTGAAGAGTCAGAAAGCAGTGAGATCACCTCCCTTTGCATATTTTATATGTCAAATGGCTATCAGTCCTTGTCAGCCCTGCAGACTATCAGAGACTGCAGCAGACTGTATGCTTCAGACATAAGGAGAGCCAGCTGGGCTGCCCCATAAGGCAGTGCCTTTTCAGTGCAGCTGAGCCATCTACTTCCCCCAGCATGAATAGCAGGTTGGAGGAAGCCAAACTTGTGCCCTTGTGACAAAGCTTGGAGGAGGGAATTCAAATCCCTTATGGGGGTTTCTCATGCTCATCTTGCTGTGCTGCCAGCCTGGAGCCTGCACAGAGCTGTGTGAGCCCAGGTGGAAACACTGTGTGAAACAGCTCTGCATGCTGCAGTGAGTAAAACTTTAGGAGTTTTTTACTGAGCAGGAAACCTTAGATTTCCCCACAGGGACCAGGGATGTACATACTGAGATGCTGGATGACAATATAATCTATGAAGCTCTCATGTTAAGAGGTGTTTCTCTGTAAAGAATGAGGTGATGCTAAACAGTGAGAAATTAATCACTCCTCCCACTTACCTTGTGGATCATTAGGTCCCAGGAAGGTTTTAATTCTGCTTTTTCTGTGTGTACATGAGAAATTGACAAGAGTTTCACCTGGCTGGTGACTAGTTCCTGTTAAGATCTCTATCCCAATCAACACTCATTAGTCCAAAACAACAAAGAAACAATGCATTCTCTTGGGAGAGAAGGATATTCACCAAGTTAGGAGGCTTTTATGGGGGGTTAGCTTGTCAGCTGTGCATACAGCTCATGCCTCTTTCCATGGGAACTGCATGTAAGCATAAAGAGGGAAGACTGGTGCTCCTGAGCACCACCCCTCTCACTTGAGTGATCTAAATACAACTTGGATCACGGCTTTGTCCTGGACTGTTCTCTTCAAGGAGGATTTCCACCACAGGAGTTTAAGGGTGAGAATTTCAGAATGAAGTAATTAAAACTGAGCTCATTTATTCTGAAATAATATCTTGCACTCTGATGCAAATCCCCCAGACTGGCCTGCATTTACTTCCATCTGAGCCTGCTTTGTGCCTGGAGTTTACGGTGAAACTGTTAGGGCATGGGCATTCACACACAAAGCAGCAAGCTCTGGATCACCATCCCTCATTTCTTTATCAGACTTCAATTTTTTTTACAAATGCTCCTGAGAACCAATTTTTTGTCAGAAGAAGTGGGTGGTGTCTGCTCTTTGTGGGTTAACAGTGGTTAACTGTGCTCTGCTCTTAAGTGACATTCATCTGTGCAGAGGACAGGGCCAATAATACAAGATTTAGGTGATTGGATAAGCTGAACTGAAATCAGAAAGAGGGAGGAAACAGATGTGACTTAAATGGTTGAACTGAGATGATATTTAAAGGCTGGAAACTTACAACTGAGGGAAAAATGGGTGAAAATTTTTAAATAACCTTCCTCTATTTCTTACCCAGGATGTTTTAAAAATACAAATTGATATTAACTTACAGATTCTGTTTTTTGTATTAACTCAAATGTATACTTTAGAACTGGTTCAGAACTTAAAATATTTAGAAGTATATTATAAAGACTAATAGTCTTTTTGCAAAAACTGAAAGGAATCAGATTCTTTCCTCTCAATGGTTTACAAGAACAGGCACCAAAACTTGACCTTTCCACTGCAGATTAAATTGGAAGCAATGCTTTGCTCTGTGCATATTAGGAAGGTGATTCTACTGTTAAATGCTTCCACTAGGGGTGAAGTGGTTGTTAAACATTCCAGCTTTTGAAAGATGTTATTGAACTGTATTGCAAGCTACTATCAATGTAAAAAGAAAGATTCACTCCAGAGTTATGATCTTTTGTACTAACTTTCAGCTTAGACTAAACTTTTATGGCCAGGTTATAAACTTTTGTATATATAGGGTGTTTGTAATAGGGAACTTGGCTGACTATAAGGTCAGAAGGAACAATGGTATAATACAACTTCTAGCCTACTCAGCCTGGATTTACACTCCACAGTCCAATATAAGGAGCAGATGCTACAATGACAATCCTCCCTTGTTTGTTGTGTAAAAACAGCATATAATAGTCCTAACATAGAAATGTTATTTTCTTAATGGGAAAGCAGGGGTAGCTCATTTCCCAAAAGTATTTTTACAAGTGTAGCCATTACAATGGCAATACCTCAGATATCACCCTAGTATCACCTAAATAGAAACTTTTTCCCCAGATCACAGTATGATGCATGTAGCAGATCAACAAAGATTAAGCCTTCTGTCCCTTCATGTCCCTCCATCCCCCTTTGTCTTCTGCTAGCAGAATAGAAATGAATAGTTGCCTTAAAGCATTTAATAATTATAAAAGCACTTTATGGGCTAATCTGGGGGAAAACTGAGTTACTTAAGTTAGGATCCAGTCTGACAGTCTGTCCAGTGTAAGATCACTGGGACCAGAAAGAGCTGCTTTTCCTGTGCTTGTGCTCCAGGAAGAGAGGGTTCATACAGAGCTCCCAGGCATTACTGAAAACCAAATAATATTAGGTATGTCTCCCAGTAGTTTTCCAAAACTAATTGATGTTACAGACTACAACAAATCATGAATACAATTATTTTTGCCTTTTTTTTTTTGCTGTCTTAAGGTCTGCAATGTTCAGGGAAGACTAGTCTTCATCCACCTCCTCCTTGCAGGTGGACAGATGCCTTCCAGGTTTCAGAGCCATGTCTCTTGCCATCTACCCTCCTTCCTCTGAGGAAAGGACAACACTGATAATATTAGCAAACAAATCTGTTCCAGGGTGAGAGTGAGGCTTTCTAGTGATACAGTTCATGCCTATTGTTGCAGCATCATTAACTGCTTGGTTGCTGGTGCTTAATTGCTGTGCCACCAGTAGAGTTAGCAGGAAAACAATGATATTAAAAATGTTTTAAACACTCCACTCTTTAATTAGCTCCTGGCTGCAAGGAACTCTGAACTACTAGTGAACCCTGGCTGAGAGCTAATGCTTGTAATTTCATGCTTTTGGGCAGGTTCACTGGTGTTTTCTAATGGTGCTCCTGGCCTTGAAGGTACCAGATAATCCATCCACTGGAAAGGGTGTTGATGCTGGCCTATTTGTTATGGAGAGGAAGTCAGTGGAAACACTGAAGGGAAAAGTTCAGATTGCAGCAAAAATAGGAGACTGAGTACACCATTGTGCTGTAATGTGCCTGCGCATATTAGAAGCAGGGGCAGGTACTGGGCATGACTTGGCTGCGTGCAGAAGGCAGGGCAGCTATTCAGAGGGGTTCAATTGGCCATGTCATAACTATATTGCCAGTGAGATTTCACTGTCAATCTTGCAAGCTCTATGCAACTAAGCCTCCAAAATATTGGAGCCTCCTGACTTGTAAAAGGAAGCCCAGATTGGCTTTTTGTTATTTAACAGGTTCCTGAATTCTATCTTTCTGGCCTTGCAAATAATTTCATGGTTACAACCTATTTGATGCTGTTTCAGCATGTCTGAATTGCACAAATAATGCTCAGACATGGTTTTCAAGGTATTTCTTAGAATTTTCTAAGCTTCCTAAGCATTAAGTGCAGAGGAAGTTGAGAACCTTAAGAAGGTGTAATACTTTTTTTCCTAACTGCACTTAATTGTCAATCCTAAACAAAATCTCCAGAATGGATCTGTACATCTGCCACACTTGTGGCCTGGATGTTAACAGACAAACCAGAAGCCATGGACTTTCTTATCAGTTCCCCTCACTTTGCTGCTTTCCTTTTCCAGACCACTCTTTCCACACCTGACTCATCACAGAGCCCCCTGTATGCCAGGTAACACATGATAATCTTGATGGAGGTATCAAGGGCCTATCAGCATGGAAATAAGTAGGATGAGTGATTAGAAATTTTCTGGAAGACAGGATGAATCTCATGAATAGGAATTTTTATTTTCCCTCCTGTAATCCTGGGGAACCCAGGAGTCTCAATTAGGGCAGATGTGCTCTGCATTTTCACACATCAATCTTTCATTGCCCTTACATCAATCATTCACTGGCTTGTGCAAATAACTTCTCCCAAACAATCTTCTCCTGTCAGAAACAGACACTGTCATCTGCAAACTTGTTTGAATATTTCATTGTTGCCAGATGATGTTTTTGTTGATGCTTTTTGTGTATTTCCTGAATGACATGGCAAGATAGTCCCTGTGCTCCCTGCCCTAATGAGGCTGGAAAGCCAAGGTAAAGCCAGACAATAGTTGGTGCTGTGTTGTAGAAAACATCTGTGGTCAGTAGAAGTAAGGACAAGGGGAACTACAAGCTTGTGCACTATCTGTTTGACTAGTTTAGTCAGGTCCAACCTAGCTGATGTCAGTAGAGCAATGCCAATGGCATGCTCAGTTGACAGCTGTTCAGAAGATGGTGATAGAAACCCTTGTGTCTTGTTTTCACCTTAAAGTTACATGGGACTGGTTCTGCAGTAAGCAATGTAGCTGGGTAATATTATTCCTCTGCTGTTCCTCTCATAGCTACCATCCTGCTATGACAGACATAAGGTGGGATCTAGCATGCCCACAGAGGGCTGCTTCATAAGGAGTCACCAGAAGTGGGTGACTAGTTGTTTCCCAGTAACATATTGCTGAAGAAGTGTCAGGGTCTTGTAACTTTCTTCCCCCACTGCTTGTCATGGTGATTTAACTGATGACACTAGTGCTGGAGGGGAACACCCCTGAAAACCTTGCAAATCCTCCTGGCTGCTCCCTGGGAGGTTCAGGGGATTCTCTAATACATTTATCACTAAGTACTGATAATTCTTCTTGGCCTTCACTTAAAAATACATCTTGACCTCTAATTACTAGGTCTCAGCCCAAGGTCAATCTACCTATGTGGTATTGAGTGGAGAGGGCCTGCAGAGGTTTGCTTGTAGACTAGTTCATGGCTGGTGTTATCAAACCAACTTGTAAAACCAATGAGCTATTTAGCATGATTTATGTGATTTATATGATTAATTTATATGATGCTTTATATGATACCTGTTCTTTCAGAAATGTTTTAATCTGTAAATTACACTTCAGGCAGCTTCCAGATGACTTGTTTTCTGAAGATACTATTGATGGTTCTTTGTGCATAGTCTCTGAGAGGTTCATTTGCCTGACTGTAGGTTACCACTGATGAAAAGAGCTTACCTGGGGAGAAGCAGAGGGCAGAACTGAGGTAGGGCCTGGTGAAAACTCCAACCTATCCAAGAACTTCTGAAAAGGAGCTCTGGGAAACCCCAGTGAGTTGGCTGATCTGAGTGTTAGAAAACTAGACCTATCTGGAAAGAATATCAGTGGTGCAATAAGCAGTGAATGCCTGTGACCAAGGCTTACTGATGTCCAGCTTGGACAATATAGAGTTTGCCCCTCCTTCTCAGTTAAAAGAATCTGGTACTTGTAATGTGAGTGCTTCTAAGGTAAGGTCATTTTTATTTCTAATAATGCAGTGATCATTACTTTCAGTGATAGTAAACAGATTCTCCAGGAACAATAAGCTGACTTGACCAAGATCTTTTAAAAAGTGCATCAGTAGATTAAAACTACACATTAATGACATGTTCCTATGCTCCTGTTGTATGTCCTGTCCCCCCTTAATTTATAATAGCTCCTGCAGGTATATGTTGAACTTCTGTCTTTGCACAGTCTCTTGCAGTGTTTCTTCTCAGTCCTAGGCTCTTACAGCAGAAAAGGCTTTGAAATCAATTGCTGATATGTGGTTCAGTTTATGGTTCATAAAGGGCTTTGGGAAACTATTTTGTATAGAATGTGTGGTATAAATATAGGCAGCATATTTATTTCCTTTTCTTAGCTTTAAAATTATACTATTAAGTGGCAAGCAGATCAAATGGGTAACTTAGCTTACTGAAGCCCAGCCTACCAAAAAAACACTTAAGTAGGTGCTTAAAATTAAGCAGGTGATTTAATTCTGCCTTATACAGTTCTTAAACACAGGCATAAGTCTCACTGAAGTCAAGGCAAGCACATTAAAGGTAAGTGTATGCTAAGCACTTTGTTGAATTGAGGCCTAACTCTACCTATTTTCATAGCCATTTCTAATTCTGAAAAACAAGTATGTTGCAAGAAGCAGTGACATCTCAACTTCTGCCCCAATTAAATAAGTTAAAAAATCATGAATCCTAAAGCAATTACAATGCCATCATATTTCTTTCCTTTTAGATTAATCTGGAGTTTGATATGTCTTTCTATAGGATTAATATCTTAACAGCAAGGTAATAGGTAGTATGACATTTAATCTCTTTGATTAAATTCCATACTAAAAATGTCCCATAAATAAAAGAAACAATTGAGGCAGTCATAAATTATCTTCATTGTTGCAAAGTGATAGATTTAGTGTTAACAGAGGGTAAAATCTCATGAGCTCATTAAAAGCTATAAGGGTCTTTTCCTTCCACAGACCTAAAAGACATTGTTGCCTATAGCAGGTTTTGCCATGTTGCTTTCATTTAACCAGTTGAAACCTTAAGAGGAATCAGAGGATTCTGTATATATGTGCCTATTTCATCTTCTACTAGTGATGAGCAGATCCAAATAGGGATCCTCTGCCTCAGGTTTTATTTTGTGCCTCCTGTGGGCTCAGCACTATGTGCCTAATGAAAGAGAATGTATTCTTTGGTTAATAGCCAGGATCAAATTGTTTCAGGATGCGAGTCTGCCACTGACCTCCACTGTGACCTTGGGCAAGTCAATGACTGAATTTTCAAGAGCTCAGCATTGACCATCAGTCAGCTCAAAATGTATCAGCTACCAACATAGTGCCAAATTAATAAGGGTTGGATGCAGTCCAGCAGGCTGTGCTCTAAGTATTTGCCTAAAAGCATCACAAGAGATGCTTATCACTGAGACTTTTAAAATCTACATGCAGGAGGATGTCCCAGACCTTTTAAGGCTCTGGTGTACCCCTGAGATGCACATGGAGGGTTCATTTCTCCTTGTGCAAAATGAGCAAAAGGTTGTACCCACTCAGAAGAGCTTCACTTAACATAATAAAGCACCTTTTTTTCTTATTCAATGAGAACAATTTTTACTACTGATACTGAGACAGCTTTTTCCTTTCTGTTCAACTATAGAAGGCACAGAAGCTTAGGCAAGTGCCAGAAGGAGAATGTGGACAAGACTTTCATCCAAGTTTCTGGGAGTTTCAAAGACTTTTGTTAGCACTTTCCTTTGTCCTAGAATCAGTGCTGTCCCTTTGACTACTTACAACAAACTGTCATTACCACAAAACCCATCCTCCAACAAGGACAACATGGCTTCACAGGCTGCAATTTAGGGTCCCACTGCACAGTCTGCCTCTGGGCTGTGTGGTCCCCAAGGTTAGGGATGGATGAGATGCTGTTATACTGACATTGCTTAGAAAGTCAGCCCACCCATGTGATTAAAGATTCAAGATTTTTCTGTAAAATGTGTTTTTAACATAAAAGGCTGCCAGCAGAGAAGTCTCCCATGGTGCAGTTTGTAGGATCTTGTAAGAATTTAGTGAGATTAAGTTCCTGTAAATTCCTTAAAACATCTGCACAACCCACAACACAGTTTTGCTGCATGTTTCACCATTTGAAATGCTGTTAAATCTTGTTCAAGTATTCATGAAAATGACAGGGCCTGCAGCACCAGGAACACCAGGTTTCCTACTGGGGGGCTGTGGAGAAGGCCTTATTGTGGATGGCATGGGTGCTGCTCGGCAAGGACAGGCTGTGTGACCTTGCTGTAGGCCTTTGCCATCAGCAGAGACCAGGAAACTTGTTCAATTTCAGCCTACTTAAACACGTGTGTACTGACCAAGGAATTTCTCATTACTAATCGCAGGAGTTGTCTATAGCCACTTTCCCTTAAATCATGCAAGGCCTGTCTTAGCAGAGATTCATGGATGGCAGAAGCTTGCTAACAGACCCTGGTAAATCAGTCAGATCTTGGATTGCTTTTCAAAAGCTGTCCTGCTTTCATGAAGTTGGTTATTAAACATGTTCTGTTCTGAACAGTTCCCTTCACAATGACCTCCAACACATTTTTGATGGAGAAGCTATAAAGGGAGAATGGGCACAGGGCTGGGGCACTGAGGAAAATTCATGTTATAGGGAAACAAGCTGTAGAACAAGGCAGGGTGTCAGGGGCCTGGGTCTGTCAGAAACACCTCTTGATGGAAATCTAATAATGTCTTGGGCAGATCAGCAGTGAATATATCCCAAAGGGACCAAAAAGGGAGGAAAATCGCACCTTAGCTTCCCTGTGTTTTGTTTCTTTGCCTTCTTCCTTTTCTTTGTGTACCACCATATTGTAATTGTTTTATCACAGACTGGGCAAGTATAATCCTGATTTATTACAGAAACCTTACAGCAAGGCTTCAGAAATGCTGATTGTTCATCCAAACACTTTCCTTCCATGACCCCATGTAGGTCTGAGGGTCACAGTCTGGAGTCAGGGGCTGAGATGTGTGTAGCATTTGATAACGTTAATCTATTTTACCCATTCTTACAAACTGAAGCAATATATGTAATATAGGATGTTTATTTTATTAGGATCTTCACTCTGGATACTTGCAGGCTAAGTTCATAAGCCCATGTGTATCCAAGACATCCATGTAGCCCTGGGTGCAGAGGTAAGCAGGCCCTTCAGAAGCAGCGTGTGGAGACAAGGGTGATACTGTAGGGCACCTCCAGTGACACTTTAGACATGTTTTGGCACTTGAATTCCATTCCAACTGACTGCAGCAAGAGCTCAGACACCTAGTTGCACCTGATGTAGGTGCCTCAATCTGAGGCTGGATATCTACCTCCCCATGCAAGATCCTCAACAGTACAGCTGATCAGTCCTAGGTATTCTTTCACATGTACCTTGCAGAGTTCTTTGGAACCATTAGCATTCCTGGGTAATCTATGAAAAAGACCAAGGAAAGTATCCCATTAAAATCTGGGAAGAAAACGGTTTTGATATTTTAAATTTAATTTGTTTACTGTGAAAACTACCTCAAAATACAAATTCGGAAATTTCCTTATGGGAAATATCTAGGTTTTCACAAAAAAAAAAAAAGCTTTTTAAGACTGAATTTTCTGAATTTTGTTCAAAACTCAATTCGGGGGTGGGGGTGGAATTTGGCATAGATTTTTCACTTCTCTCCAGGCAAGAACTAAGAGGATTAGGAGGAATAGGTAACTACTGGGATAATTTCAGAAGTCTGTGACGTGACATGAAGAAATGATTGATTTGCACTGTTCCTTCAGAGATACGTCACATAGAAAGAAAGAAGTAGCCTGCCATCTGAGGTCAGTTTGCAGTTGTTTCCACAATGCAGAGATGGGGTAGGCTTAGATGTGCAGTGCAAATGAAGCAGTTTCTCTAATAACAGGCAATCAGTCTAGTCTTCTTTGAAGTCAAGTGAATTCTGTCATTGATTTTAATAGATTCTGATTTATATTATAAGAAAACTACCCATCTCAGGTAGCTAAGTACAGTTGCTCAATTCAAACCAAAAGCAAAACATGACTGACTGTTTTAAAATTTGTTTGGAAGGCAGTAGTTTAGAATGGATGGGCCAGAATGTTATCCAGTGAGAAGGAGCAAGAAAAATTTTGATGTAGTTCAGCCTTGGGTTTTTGTTGTTTTGCATTTGTTCTAGTTCCTTTTCCCCAAATCCACCACTTCATCATTTATTGATAACCATGCTGATTTGCACCTATAAATGTAGTCCATACAACAAATGCAATATGCCTTTTCTGTTACCCTCTTTCATTGTCTCTATGTACTTTTTAAATCCTCCTGCCATATGGGTTCCAGTTTTATGCCCACACACACTTTGAAACAGTGAATTTCCAAGGTTTGTGTAGGTGATTGTTCACAGGAACTTCTTTGTTTACCTTCATTGTTTGTATATCTATTGAGCCAGGTGCCCAAGAGATGCCACTAACATTAACATTTACTAACATCACAGGCAAAGAGAAATGCTACATGTAGGTCCCAGCCACTTAGTCCAACGTTTTGCTCCTATAGCTTATTTCACAGAATCATTTAGGTTGGAAAAAACCTCCACGATCACCTAGTCCAACCGATGACCTAACACTACCAAGTTTTCCACTAAACCATATCACTAAGCTCTACATCTAAATGTGTCCTTTGAATACCTCCAGGGATGGTGACTCAACCATTTACCTGGGCAGCCTATTCCAATGCCTACCAATCCTTTCAGTAAAGAAGTTTTTCCTAATATCTGACCTAAACCTACCCTGGTGCAACTTTAGCCCATTCCCCCTCGTCCTATCACTTGGTGCATGGGAGAAGAGACCAATCCCTACCTCTCTACAGCCTCCTTTAAGGTACCTGTAGAGAGCGATAAGGTCACCCCTGAGCCTCCTCTTCTCCAGGCTAAACCCCAGCTCCCTCAGCCTCTCCTCGTAGGACTTGTTCTCCAGACCCCTCACCAGCTTTGTTGCCCTTCTTTGGACATGCTCCNCTGATACAAGCCAGGATGCTGTTGGCCTTCTTGGCTACCTGAGCACACTGCTAGCTCATGTTCAGCTTGCTATCCACCAATACTCCCAGGTTCTTCTCTGCCTGGCAGCTTTCTAGCCATTCATCCCCCGGCCTGTAGCGCTGCTAGGGGTAGTTGTGCCTCAACTTCATACAGTTGACCTTGGC